>WEKY01062642.1:5811-86013 GCA_013390045.1 Picathartes gymnocephalus
TGCTGAGGTTATGGTTGCTAAATACATGAAACCACTGAATGTTTTTTTTGGGAATTTTTGTTTGGTTGTTTTTTTAATAAGGTAAATTGCTAGGCAGAGTTCAATTAATGGTCTAAAATCTGATCAAAACTAAGCTGGATTGTCCTGTGTCCAATATTATATGTATATTCAGAGACTTAAATAAGAGCTAATATTTGTACTGGCTTAAAAGTCTGCTTCTTGGGGGTCAGTCACAGGGAGAACATCCATCTTCTCACTAAACTATAAAAATGATACAATTTTGGAGGCTTCTGTGGTTTGTCTTATTTTTCTTGGTTTCCTGTGTCTAGCATGCACATTTTGCCAATGCCAGAATCCTGAAGTCATATCTGTTGGACAAATTTGTGTCTGACAATAAAGACCAAGAGACTTTGTGTCAGTTTTCTTCATGCTAATGTGGATTTTACCCACTTTGATTTCACATTACTAGCTTCAGGCATGCAAGAACATTATGCTCCTATGTTCTGGTCAGTATTTTTAAGTCAAATTTCAGCTGGTTTTGAAGAAGGAAAAAAAAATAAAAGCATACCTACTCACAGTGCTTCGCTGAATAAATACAAACCATATATCATTGTATTTGTACTGGTGCATCTTTTGAATATCCTCAGGTTTCTTTGTTAAACAATTCTTTAAAACACATAAAGGCTTTGCATAACAGATCAATGATGGTAGTCAAAGTTTTGGGGTTGGTATAGGGGGTTTTTTTGGCTGCCATTATGCTATTTCTTCAGCAAAAACAATGTGAAGGGCTTCCCTTCTTTGCCCTAGCCTGCATTTTGATTTATTTATTTATTAAACCATCAAAATGTCTTCTGCTTATCTGCTTTTTAAGCCAGCAGTGACTAGTGGAGAGAAGGAATTCTGTGAATTTTCTGGAACAGTTACAATAGTCTGCAGTAGCAATTTCGCCAGAATTAATGATTGTTTGGTCTGTCCTCAAAACAATCCACTGAAGATTTCTGTAATTTCCCAGGTTATAGATTAGTATTCTAATCTTATTTATTCAACCTTGAAGTTAGTTCACTGACGTCATTATTTGTCTTCAAGGCAGTAAACACTGACTACTGAACTTTACAGCTATGAATTTCTGTTTTCATTCCCTCTTTAAGTTTTAGATTTGCTTCATAGTGCTGACATGAAAGTGAACAGTAATTTAAAATATACTTATTCTACCATTCCTCCACTATAGCAAAGGACAATATTTTATTTACACCCCCGCTTTTATTTTCCCTTACAAAGTTATACAGCTATAATAAGCACTAAGAGCCTGTGAGACTAGATGCCTGAGAAAGTTCAGTTTTACTTGAGACTCACTGACTTCTGTGGATCGACACAGGTGTTTAAGAGCACCAGTCCAACATGCTGAATTGTTTCATGTTTGACCAATACCAGGTGTAACAGACCACTGACCTCTGGCAAGTATTTGAAAAGCAAAATCCTCCAAATTCTAGTAGAGAATCTCATTAAGATCTGTTCCAAATCCTCTTCATAAAATGCAGCACAATTTAAGGCAACACAGCAAAGTAAGACTAGAGGAGCTGTTACCAATTATTAGAATTTAGACTACACTAATCTAGAGCATTAATTAAGACTATTTTCATAACCAAATATAAATAGTAAGCAACACATTGCTGCCTGTAAAGCTTTAGCTGCTAATGGTGAAGTCCTATTACCACAATTTAATTGACTGTCATGAAACAGTATTTCAGCCTAAAGGTACAGAGAAGTAACAAGGCTTTGTAACAAGGCTTGTACTGTGTAACAGTGAACAGCTCAGGTTTGGGTGCTCAGTGTGTTCCTTGTAGGCAAAGCTCTTGTGAATTCAACTCACTACCTGTGTCTAGAAAGCTGGGAAATCTTTATTGCTATGTTAATTAAACACTAAATAGGTTAATTGCCATCCATATCTGAAAACTTTGTGAGCCTGCTTGAAGATCTGAAAATAGGGACCATTTTGCCCTGTAAATCAGAACTTTCTCCTCATTTGCTGGCATGCCTTGTAATAAAGGAAAAGACATATTTACAAATTTCTGGCCTTAGGAGCCTGATCACAAGTCTATACCTGAACCCAGCTTTCACAAGGAAAGACTCTGAATGTACATCTTCAGCTGAACTGCTCAAAAAACTCCCAGCATTTACCAAGTATCACCAAATTTAAGCCAAATAAAGCAGTCCTGGAGTGCATACATTTTATGCAGGGTATGTAAAGTGCTTCTTCTCTTCTTGACACCATCCAGTAGCAAGGGGTACTGTTTGGGCACCATACTTGAAGAAAAATGTAGACACCCTGGAGACAATCCAGAGAGAAGTAAAAAGAATGAGCAACAGTCTAGAAGGCAGTATGAGGGAGGGTGGAAGGAATTGGCATTGTTTAGTCTAGAGAAGGGAGGACTAAGGAAAGATGGGATGTTAGCCCATAACCATGAGCACTGTTTCTGCAAAACAGAAAATATCAATTATAGATTGGGAGAGAAGTAATGAAGAGAATGCAGCAGGGGAGCTTCAATACTGTGGCTAAAGCAACTTTCATTAAATAGATTGGTTAAAGTCGTAATAAAGTTTTCTGGCTACATTTCATTTTCAGTTAAAATTTAAGTACTGGTATCTGCAAAGATGTGAAGCACAACTGTGTATATGAGCTGTAACGTGTAGGCTAATTCAGAAGCCTTAACAATAAACTCTCTAGCACGTCTGGATGATTTTATGTTTAACAAGTGCCTGCAATAAGTCATGCCCACTTAGGATGACGGGATAGTAGTTGCTGAATGCAACCGAGTTGAACATAATTGGTGCTAAGTTTATAAGTAGCAGTACTCTATTTTCATTTGGGTTTTTATTTTATTTTTCAGACTAGCAAGAAAATCTCCTGGGGTGGTTGTGGTTCAATCCCAATTTTTCTTTCAATTATTTTCTTCTTGTGGGTCACTGAACAGAGGCATTAATTTTGCTTACCATCATAGTAGTTAATTCTGTGTAAGACCTGATCCTCTTTCTATTCTGAGTCTATAATGTTTCCAGAATTTAAAAGTGGCTTTAGAAACTTTCAAACCAGTTGTTCTGAATCTTTTTGTGCTTAATGAGGGAACTGGGTTTCCCTTTTTGTATCAATCTTTAATTCTGAATGTTTTGGACCTGAATTTTCAGCCCTGTCTCCTTGCTTCATTCCTACTCCTTTCTAGGGATCTATATAATAAATTCACTAAGGACTACCCACTTTAGGTATAAACAAGCTATAAGTAATCCAGGATGTTACCTCTAGATATGCACATTGAAAATTCATAGAAATTAGAGGACATTTTAGGATCATATTCTTCTGAACCGAAACTTGGAACTTCATAATTGCTGTGTGGGGAGGAATATTTATATTACTCACATTTACTTTATTTGTGCTTCTAGAGACCTAATGACTCAGGAGAGACCATTTACCAGTGATTTGCAAATGCATCTAGTCAGAAAAGATGATCAAGCTGGCCTCCCCTTCCCAGAGGGCTACTAGAAATCATCAGATATGGCAGGTAGAGAAAGTTACTCCATCACAATTGTATTTTACCTAATGCGTTATATTGTGCCATACCTTCTTAACTCCTTAAGGTTGCAAGTTTTGTGGAGTACTTACCTGCTTGATAGAATACATAAACGTATAGCTGTCACATACAACTGTAGTGAGAGTAAATTCTGAGTTGCAGTCATTTAGCTTTTATAGGTCTCAGTAACAGATCTCAAAGGAACAACGGTCAGCAGTACTGTCCTCATTTTTTAAAAAATAGAAACTCCAACATCTGGGCTGGCTTGGAGGATTAGTCACTGTTCTCCTCTAAACCAGTGAGAGTAAAAAATAGCACTTAGGTACTTTGAATCACAGTTCTGCACTGTAACAAGGAGACAGCATTCCTGAAATCACCTGAAAGCATCTTGAAAATTGTATCAGCAATGAAATCTGATTATGAGACTATTAATGTGACCTACAGTGGGTCACAGATGGTCAGAAAGGAATGGTATAAACATATAAGCCCAAAAACTTAAATCCATAAGGTTGACTGTAAACTTAAAATCATCTTTTAGGAGGTCTAGGAACACTATTGCCTCTTGATTATTTCAGGTTCTGCACTAGAAAAGCTAAACAAGGGGAATCAAATCATAGAGACACATAAAAGGAAGCAGGAGTAATGTCCAGCCAATTAGAACTCACCCCTAATTCCAAGAGCAGACGTTCATCTCATCACCCTTCCCTCTTGGCCCTGCTTGCATATAACTGGGTGATAAAACAATATTCTTTGAGAACAGTTACATTTCAGCTGGAGACCAAATATGCACGTTTGTTTTGTGTAATACCAAATGAATAGATGATACAAGAATGCATCACTCCAGTGAGTTACATGTCTAAGCCTCCGTTGTCTGGAGTGTAACTAATAAAGCTGCTTCTGCACTTGAGACATGTGCCTAATATAGCTGTGGGTGAGAGCATCTGAACATTCCTCAGCTGTGTCTGCAGGAGAAGGAGTGCAAAAATGTTGAATCTCCCACGTTTATAGCTGTTGCGAAATGCCGGCACACTCTTGCAATCAGCATTAATACTTGAGTTGGTTTTGTGGATTTCTTATTTAAATGACACTAATTTAAGTCTGAAGAACTTCAGTCTCCTATATGTGATGTGGATTTCAGATATGAATGTCCTTATGTCTGTATGCTTGTTGGACGTGAAGAGGTTGAACTAGGAGTCATCTATAACTCTTAAATACCCATGGTTCAACCTTTAAATATTGCACCTGTGTAATTAACTTCTCCAGTGCTGCCTTCCTGGACAGCTACAGGCATATGTAGGTACAAAAACAGTTGATATACAATGGTTTCTATAATGCCTCTAAATTCACACATCCTGAAGTTTAATCATCAAGATAAATACTATAACTTAATTAAAAAGAAAACAAAGATGACTTCTGAAGTGAGGCAATGCAGCGTGTTTTCATGTATGTGATAAACTATTTCAAAGAAATCACTAGCCAGTGAAATCACTCAATTGGCTCCATTTGTCCTTTTACAAAAATAGATTTGGTGTCGTGCACTGAGAGGTCTATTCCAGTTGTGCTGCAGGAGAATCCATTATTTATCATAGATTTTTAGGGGGAGGTTTTGTCCAGGACAGATTAAATATTTGGACTTCAGGACTGTGGGAAACTACACATCAGTTAGAATGAACATCTGTTGTTTAATTCAGGTATTGGCCTGTATGCTGGGGAGTTGCAGCACTTGAGGACTTTGAATGTCATTCAAGCCTGCCTTAGCTCTACTCATCAGTCTTGTTTAGAACCTGACTTGACTGGACCAGAGATTCTGGCTCACAAAGTATCTGTGCAGCTTGTGGGAGACAAAATAATCCCTGAAAAACATGGTAGAAAAGATAGTTGGTGGGGTCTTATTTGTATCTATACACGTGGCCCACTGAAGGTGAACTCAGTTTGCTGGAAAATGGTAACATCTGCCAGATTTATTTTCAGTCAGAAATGTATCTTATTTTTCTTTGCAACTATATTTTTTTTCAAACAAAACCTTACTGTTTTCAGTTGTTAAGTGTTTGAAATTCACAAGAAATTTTGTTTTGAACAAGTCACATTAAAGATGGACGTTTCAAAGATATTTAGGAAAGGTGATATATTTTGGGTAACAAGGGAGGTAAATGATCAATCTAATGCGTTCTAAATGCAAACCAAGCAATGTTATTTAGCACTCCTATGAAGGAGAACTCTAGAAAAGGACCTTTTGCCTCAGCTTGACCAGCTTGTAAATGTCTGGCCTCATTAATCCAGAATGCTAGGTTAGCCTTTGTTCTAAACTCCCTGTGCTGCGTAAGAAGGTATCTTAGGCCATTGTTATGTGGTTACGTTGGTCTCCCTGATGTCTACACTGCTGCCAGAAAAGATTGACCTTGTTTTTTCTCATCTCCAGTAAACCATCGCCTTTTGCCTGCTGGTTTCCGTGCCCTACCTCTAGTGTGCACCTAGCAGCCTTTAGAATCAGGCCAAAGAATATAATCTGTTTGAAAACTCGTATTAAGGAAACAAAAAAAGTCGGTGTGCTGACACACATAGGTCATATGTTCATCTGCTGGACTGAAGAACCCATTATCAAATCTTCCCGCCTAAACTATTAAGGATTTTAAAAGAGTAGTTTAGCCATCTCTAATCCATAGGTAAAGTAGGTGGGTTTTTTTCCCACCACCTGAATCATTCCCTTGACAATTCTTTGAACTTTCTCCAAGTTGCAACAGTAATCCTGAATTGTACTCACTAGACTGACTGTAGCAGCAGTCATTCCATTGGCAGGTGCAGAAGTTAAAATTCTTCTCCCTGTACAGATATCCAAGGATTGTATTAGCCTTTTTTTATGACTGGTAACACATGGTGGCTACCATATGATTTTTCTCATATTGTTCAAGAAGACAAGGCCCAGTAGCATCTCCTGTAGTTACAGCTGTAGTTGGATTTTATGTGGCTGTTCTGTTACAACTGTATGTGCTCACCTTCACAGCACCCAGTAGCAGTGATCTGACCTTCATTTTTTATCACCGTCTCTTGCCCTGTAAAATATTTACAGTGTGATACTTCTCAGTCACTGTTACTCTAATTGCAATTGTGCCATCGTGTTTCTTTCTGAACACTTCTAGAATGCAGATAGAGAGCTTCCATGTTTCAAATGAAGAACAATATGGGTGGGCAGGGTCTAAAAACCCCCTTTCTAATACATAAGTAATCCGTGGCACAAGGGCGTTAACATTCTTCCCCTTCCTTTCCAAAAAGCCTTTCATATGTGAGGAATATCTTGTCCCTTTCTGAGCATTCTCTTCTTGAGGGTAAAACACCTCAGTTTGTGCATCTTTTGTCATACTTAATTCTCCTCATCATCAAAAATCTTGGAATTCTCAGGTAGTTCATATTCTTCTTGGTGTGCAGTACCTAAACTATACATAGTATTTCAGATGAAGCCCTACCATTCTTGAGTACAGCATAGAACAGGCTTATTTCACACATCTTGCAGTCTCTACTCTTGGTTAGAAATCTCAGTATCGTGTTTGCTTTTTTCACAACAGCATGATAGTGTTGACTCCTGCTTAGCTTGTGATTCAGTACGTTCCATGGACTCTTTTAAGAAGAAATGCCACCAGCCACTTGTTTTCCACCCTATATTTATGCAGCTGATTATTCTTGTCCTAATGTAGGGTTTTACATTTATCCCTCTTGAATAGTACCCAGGCAGTGATGAGAGCCCTCTTCATTCTTCCTGTAAGATCTTTGCCAACATTTTTGTGTTTCTTATTGCAAAACCCACAAGATACACACAGCTAGCTATTGTTTGGATTTTTTTTTTTTGCCTTTGGATTCATATCTTTATTTGTTTAGAAGGCATAGTGAGTAAGGGTGCTAGATAAGCACCAGCTCTGTTAGCAAGTACTTTGTATGTGGACAAGGAGACAAGAGAAGAAACTTCTCAATTTGTGGGGTAAACTCCATAAATTCTGATTTGTTTAACCAGAGATTAAACCCAGATGTGAAGCAAACAGCATTAAGAAGAAAAAAGCAGGCACTGACATTGGTTAAACTTTGTAAAATTCCATTACGTCAAGCAGATGATTAGAATTTCAGTAAGGAGAAAGACCTCCAGCATGTATAGATTTCCTTTGTGTTCTCTTGCAGTGCAATCATGACTTCTAGTGCAAAGTAATCAAGGAATTCGGTATAAAGAAAACATCTCAGGATTTTGTAGAAATAGGTCTTTATACAGTGTTTAGCTCAGACTTAATAAGCAAAATTAAATAAACAACTCTTCAGCAATTTATGCTGGAACCAAACTGGTTCTGAACACTCCTGAGAATATGGCAGAAATAAGAAAATGTATGTAAATAAAAGTATCATTAAATGTGAGTCTAAGCACTGTTTATATATCACAAATACTTTTACTGGTAATTATAAGTATTTGGGTTTAGTAGCTGATTAAATTTAGCATGTTCACTTCAAAACACAAAAAGCACCAGGATTTGTTTTGACCTCATTTCTACGGTTTTGGAATCACTGTTCAACTACTCTTTATTTAAATTTAGTAAAACAGAAACTGTGGCAAAATGGGAAAGACACTTGTGTTTTGAGCACTGAAATAGGTCTGAGCCTTGAATTTTGGCCTGGTCTAGATGCTGGGGTTTCATTAATCTCTGATTCATTTCCTCTAGTAACCCAGAAGCAAACCAAGAATGACTTTGAAGCACCTACATTTTTACGGTTTGCATAATATAGCATTGCTCAAAAAATCACAGTTATTGATTAAGGCTGTGTAGTAGACTTCAGTGTGGCATTGACTTTGATAATCACAGAAATACAAGAAACAGTACTCATGGGCCTAGTCACAGGGTCAGAAAATACAAGTGTAGAGAAAAATTCTGTCCTCTCCAAAGGATTATATTTTCAAATTTCCTGATACTCTCCCTGCAATCTGGACTCCTTATAGCATTAACCTTATGAAAACTGAGGGTTTGTTAACAGATTGTTAACAGAAGGGTAGGCCCTAGGTCAAAATGAGAAGATGTACACACGCAGCCCTGAAAGATTCAATTTGTAGTATGACTGTCTTTTTGAAATTCAATTTGACTGTAACATCTTCCAGAGGGTTTGCCAGCAATAACCTACTGTGCTTGACCATCCATGGATAAACAGGTGATGTTGTACTCTTGTTCCTCTGGTTGCTAATGTACTGAAGGTAACCTTGATTTAGTCCTTCCTTACTTCAGTAAGATTGTAAAATGTGGTCCAACCAAAAGTGTGTGGATGTCATTTATATGCAACGAAAACACATTCAAAACCCCACAAAACACAAAAATTGCTATGCTGAGAATTAGCAGAAAGTTCTGCCTGATTTTAGAATGAGATGTCTAAAGTGGAATAGCCCCTTTTTTGGCTTTTCAGTGTTACCTGACTGCCTCTTAGCAGACATATTGCAAATTTTTATGGCAGTTACACCAGTGTAACTTAATAGTCAACAAGCTTATTTTTTTAATTCATCTTTTTGCCTATATAAATATAAGTTGAGATTTGGATTTTCTCTCTTTACAAACCAGCTTAAGTAAAATTAATTTGATAGGGAAAAAAAGATCCATTTGAATCAGGAAACAAGATACTTGGCAAAACCGTATTTTGAAGAAAATCTTTCCAGAAACTTAAACATGAAATCTTTCATGTCTGCTAGAGTGCTTGACCTTTCCTTCTTCTTCGACCTCCTGTGGATAAGTGCTTCCTCCCATGAATTGTAACATGGTAGCTTTAGCTCCGCAGTCTTTATGGCTCCAGACACTAATTTCAGTGCCTGCCTCGGCTTTTACTGGAATTGCTTCATTTATTTTATAGGGTTTTGCCTAAAGTTTCCACTAGTAAAACTGCAGCCTCTCACAGATCCTGCAGTTGCATAGTTTATTTTCAGAAAGAGAAGATAGGCTGGGGGTTTACTTTGGGAGCTGGGTTCAAGCCCCTTAGCCACACACCTCTGCTGTCACTCTGGGCTTTACCTACGAAGGCCCTGGCAGCAGAAGTTCATTTGCTGTGCCAGGTCCAGAGAGGCAGGAGCTGCTGGGAGTACACAGCATGGAGTTTGTGGCTCAACCTCTTCAGGGAGAAAAAGGAATCATAGCAGGGTCTTCACAATTCTTTATCCATCGAGTTAGAAGGATGCTCCTCTGTGAAGCACAGGATAGTAATGGTGCTCAACACTTGCCTAGCGGACCAGCTGCCTTGGATATCAGAAACAAAGGAAACATTCCTTTAAGGAAGGTTATTTCTGTAAGAAGGCCTGACATGGACTAGCCTGCAGACTCATATAATCTTCAAGGTCTACCTATACCAGCAGCAGTTCCACCCCTCAGTTTCTTGTGACAACCCTCCTCTGCACCAACCCCCTCCTGCAAGTTGTCACCTCTCAGCAGCCTGCACTGCCTGGCATCCTGCTTCTGTGCCAAAATCATCTGGATGAGCTGGGGCATGAAATTAAGCTGCTACATTAACCTACCTTGTTGTACCTCTAGCAAAAACGGTTCCCACTGGTGAGCAGGGCTAACCCACACAGCTGTTCTTCAGCTGATTCAAGAAATTTTGTCTCAATAAAATTCGCTGGAAGGGGGGGGGGTTACCCAAATAGCAGTAATGGCCACAGCCATCTCATTAAACTGCTGCTCCAGACCTGACAGAGACTTAGAAGGCCGAGTGACTGAGGCACAGCCAAATTCTGTGGGTTCAACATTGGCTGAATTACAATAGCAGAACAGCTATGAACTCTTATACAAGTTTGTTACATGGCAACTAAGGTCATATTATTTATAATTTTCAGCAATTTTGGAACCTGTACCCAGATTCTGCAAACACAGAAGGCCTGGTCCCTTTCCAAAAAAAAGGAGTGGGAACAAAGTCAGTGTGCAATAGGATGGCTGAAAGAACTGAGGTTTAAACCAAATCCAGCTGCCTCCTAGGAAAATGCAGTTTCTCCTGAGGCCTCTCTTGACAGTTTTGACAGGTTTATAGCAGAACCAATATAATTTCAAATAGCAAAATTATCTTCATAACCCCTGCAATGCTTGGGTTACCCTGACAGTCTAGACAGCACAGATGTGTCTGCACTAAGCTGATGATTCTACCCTCACCTGCAGCACAGCAGCTGTTTTTTCTATCGATGGCTCTTTTATTTTGTAGGTGACTAATGCATGAAGCTGCTGGAAAATGAGTTAATCTTCCTCAGCTAGTCAGCATTCAAATATGCAGCTCACATCTCTATCTGATTTTTAATTTTTGAGCACAGATGCAGCATTTTTGGCGAGAAGGGTCTGACAGGAACCATACTCCTATGCATCACTTGACATGAAGTTTTTAAGCTCTCAGAGTAAGGGCCAAGTTGCCTTGTGAAGTAGTGCCAGCACCAAGAATAGAACTTCTTTATTTCCCATGTCTGCCTTTCAGCACCATTCTGCATGGTTTTTTTCCATTGACAGAGTTCACCTTTTGTTCAGGAAAAGGCTATATCCACCCTCCATCTGTGAGCCTGTGTTTCTTTCTCATAAGTTCTCTTTGTCAGCTAATGGGTGTAATAGTTGCCTTAGTGAGATCACACTGAGACTCAGGTTTTCCAGGCAGTCACAGGCAGGCTTGTGAAGAGTACATGGTTGCAGCTGCTTTGGGTGGAAGCACTGATATGCATGCTTAACCCCCTGGCCCACTCCTTTCCCTCTCCTCACCCACTGGTTAGCTGACCTAAAGATTTCCCTGGAAATCCATTTGTCAGGCTGTAAAGTCTTGGCTCTGCTTTTGAGAACAAGAAATAAATTTTAGGTCTGCCAGGGATGTCATGGTCAACAGCATCAAGGACCATGCAATCAATAGCATTCTGACATAGAACAGGCTTGAGCTGAAGGTCTGATTAAGATCTAGACCATGCTGTTATGCACAGAAAGAAAGTGAAGCCACGATCTTGAAATATTGGCAAAAATAAACACCATCAGCCAAGCCCACCCTGCAACAAATCATAGGCAGCCTCATAAAGGCCCCTTACAGTCCCTGACAGACATGATGTAAGTGCTGAGTGGCCCAAGCAGCCCCTCCTCAGTCCCTGCCTGCCTGCTCTGGAAACTCCGTGTGTGCCCAGGCAGGCACACTCCCGCCCTCCTGAGGGTCTGCCACTGCAGGGGAAAGGACACTGCTGCTTCTTGAACTCTGGCATTGAGACTTGCTCTGTGTTCTTCAAAACCCACCTGGACTGCACTCCTACACTGCCATAGGAACATTACAGACAATAAAACCACATGAAATACAGGAGGCAGAGAGTCATATGACTTTCTGGGGAGAAGCTTTAAGGGCATTACTTATTTCATTAAAATTACATTCACATCCCTCTAAACTAGTGTCAGACTGTTATTTATTATAGGATCTAATGGCCCTTGCATGTTGTGGACTGTATAGGAACAATTAGTAGGTAACTTAAACTCTTAAGAAGCTGTCTAAAATCATCAGGGGAGAAAAATGGGTAAAACTAACATTACAAAGCAACAAAGCACCTTAGGATAGCTAAAGAAACCAAGCATATATTTATAGGCAGAACTCTGGTTTTGGTTTGTTCAGAGGATTTTTGTTTTGTTTTGTTGGTTTGGTTTTTTCATTGTTTTTATTCTTCTCTCTCTTATGAGTTGATTCAAAACTATGAAAAAAGGGGTTATTTTAAGATGCGGAGATTTGTCTCAAAATGTTTGTGTAACAGTGGTTCTTGAGGGAAGTATATATGCCATTACAAATTTTGTATACAGGCACTGTAACATGTATGAAATTGCATTTCTCAATCACCCTCAGGGATGCCTTGGAAGATTTCCATAGAAATCCTTCCACTCTCCCCTCCTCCACTTCATAGTGTGTAAGTTAGAACACTGGTTTTCAGAAAAATGTTTCTGTCCTGCTTAGGTCTTTTTGTTTTCCCCCTATAATTTCTCTACAGGCTTTCTTGAAAGGAGAATATAGCAGGGCAAGGTGATGCTGAAGGTTATATCCTGTCCTATTATCTCATTTACCTTTTTAATTTACTGTATCTTACCTAAACAAAACAACTTATTTGCAGCAGAGGATACCATCTGTCACTTAGTGTGTGTAAAATATTAAAGTATTTTTATCCTGAAACTACCACCATCTGGAAATAATTAGCATGGGAAAACAATTAAAAAGCCCATCTAAATTTACAAGTATTATTGCCTTGAACAAGAAGATTAGTATTCTCATTCATTTATTTATTCTACCAAAACATAACATTAAGTCATTTTTAAGTCCAAACAGTTTGAAAAACTCCTGCTGTTGCTTACATGTACTAAAGCTCAGGCTGAGGTTATGATGTTTGCCTTGCAGCAACAAATGTCAATTTGCACTCCATAAAGCATTGTGCACAGGTTGTAGCTGTGATTGTAGATGGCTGTAGGACAGACTTCCCTCAAGGACCGCTGTTCCAGAAAGGCCCTCATACTACTCTAATATTCCATATCCTTCAGGTTGACTGGGTTTATATTTGAAAATGAGGCACAGTGCTTGGTCCCACAAAGGGGTGAGGACCATGGGACCCAACCTAACAAGTTACTTAAGCAGACCACGTACATACACAAGCTTTGAAGCCAGAGCACTGAGCATCTTCTGGGATTTAGCTGGTAGTCTATGGAAGAAACAGAAATATCCTCAGAATGTTTTCTGTTCTCTGGTAGATATCTTTAATATTAAGGAACACGAGTCCATATCATTAAGATACTTGAAAAAACAAATGGCATCTCTGCTTTCTCTTTTTACATTAGTGGCACACTGGAAAGAAGTATAGAATCTGCTTACCACAGCATTGTGTCCTTTCATCGAAAAAAAATTTACCTGTTTCTAATCAATAAGTATTTGCTCAAGCAAATGTTAGCTCTTCAAACAGCAGCTACATTGGCAGTAGCTGCAGTTATCTCAGTTGCATATGTCAGTCAGAGCAAAGTTTTTCTGTTTGCATCTTTTCTAATCCTTGTTCTTTGCAGTTCAAGAGAGAAGAGGTTTAATTCAAAGCTTCTAATCCAAAGCAATTCCACAAGCAGGACAACAGAATTATTTGGCCATGTAACTCCTAGTGTATTATTTTAAGACTTCGTGAAAACTGTCTTTGACAGTTAATATCCTATCCTCAACATCTGGGCAAGTCTATTACTATTACCCAGTGATGCTTTCCCAGTTCACAAGACTTCTTTCTGGGTTCATCAGGCCAGTTTAAACAAGTTTATAATGATGCTCTATACCTGCAACTGATCTCCTTGTGCAACATTTTTGGCTGGGTCTGTGACTCAGCCTGTAGACACCATAGCCAATGTTAATAAATGCTGGAGGGATCAACACTTGCACCTCAGCCCCTACATTACAAACCAAAGAAAGCTGGCAGTCAGACAAAAGTGTTCCAGCCAAGAAACTGTAGTGCTTCTCTCTTCGCGTACCAAGTATCACACAAGACAGGAAGACAGAGGAGCCATTGAAGCAAAATATTAGCCCAACGTTAGACTGGCAAGAGAGCTTGAACACAGAAAGTCTCCCCTTGCTCCTCCCACCCCAAGGTTCCCACAGCTGTTCAGCATTTCTGTGTGGTGCTCATGCCAAGCAGGTGTCTCTACTTCCCTGAAGGGCTGGTGACAAATGACTATTCGAGTTCAGTTTGTGCAATGGAAACTGTTTCCATTACAAGCATAAGTGAAATATATCCAAGCAACTGATTCTGGGATCCCAATGCCCACATGTTTTTATAACCTATACCAACAGCCTTATCCTTTCCACAGGTCAGTTCAATGATTTCTTTGTTCCTCAGCTCATGAAACACGAGTTGGCAAACATCATCTTCACTACAGCAGGTACTCCTCTAAATCCCCTGGTTTAGAGGCCCAGACCCAGGTCTGCTCAGAGCTTCATGTTCGAGAGATTATTAATGCAAGAGAATCACTGCAAAAAGCTTACACACACGTTCCTTCCTTATGCATAACTTAAATACTGTCAACACTTCTTTCTTTGCAGTCTAGTAATTCCTACATTAATCATTCTGTAGTACTGAACAGAAGAATTGCATCATATTGTAACAATTTTACCAATCCTAAACTGAGGCTGCCAGAGGTTAATTAATAAACTGCAAACTGTGACAGATTTTTAAATTACCTGGTGTTTTTAGTTGATCATGCATGATCAGAGAATTTCCAACGTTCCAATACATTCCTCACATACAGGGAAGACAGCTTGAGCTATACTTCAGACTAAGGTTCATGTCAAGTGTTCCTTTAATATATGTTTATAGGAACCAAGCCTGCATATTAAGATGAATCAACATATCGTTACATGGTATTTTTGATATTTTCAAGACTTTCCAGAAACACTGAAATATCTCTTAATCACAAGGTACATGACTTGGCTCTATCATTGAGAGATGGCTCTCTGAAGTCCTTCAGGGTACCTGACAAGCAGGTGCCTCTAGAGGATGGATATGACAGCATCTAGAGTAACCATGCAAGAAAAATTCAGCAGCAAGAAAATAACTCTTGAAACTTGGTTAGTCTTCAAGTCCTGCTATCAGCATTTCAGGTATGCTGACTAGCAATCGGTTTGCTTATTTAAACAAATAGTTATCTATACCACAGACTGTTTTCTGTAAAAGCTGAAAGTTTATTCAGGTGTTAAACTTAACACTGCTCCAGGACTACCACTTAATCTCACAGCCCAGATACCTACCTTAATGAACCTCTCATAGTCATGGTTTTGCTCATGGGTGACATGACTTAAGCTTTGATAATCCATTCAAAAATTCAGAGTAGCTGTGCAAGCATTGTTTCATTTAAAAGGCATTGAGCTCAAATTCACAGAATTATTATAGGATCTTCTCCTAGACAAATTTTTACAGTCTTTCTCCAGAATAAAAATAACATTCAACTCAATACTTAAAAGGTTCTTTATTTTACTCTTAGACTTAGGCTTTCAGGAAACCTTAAAAATCAGTTACACAACAAAGACTGATATTGCAAAAAAGTGGAGGTGCAGTTCAAAAGAAAAAAAGCTAACCCATAGTGTCTTCAAATATAAAAATATATATCCAAATTATTACCTAGGGAAAGTGTACCACCATTTCTGTCTTAAGCTGGTCCTGCCAGCTTTTGGGTCATAACTCCCACTACAGAGCTCAAGAGCTCACACTGGAAGGAGCATCTCCGAGGTTCATGTCACAGGCATGATTCAGAGCAAACTGCTTTGCTGCAGCATATGAACCCAATCTTAAGTTTTCTGAAAGTATTCCATAGTTTGCCCTTGGGCAGTGGGTAATAAGCATCCAAACATCTCCTGGGAAGCATAGGTCATATACACAAAGCCATCTTCATCTTTGTAGTCCCTGTACACTTCTGCCATTGTCAAGGACATACTGGCTAGGCTTTTGTTGTTCACCAGCAGGTAGAAAGCTTGTGTAGCTGTTAGAGCCATCCTGCTTCTAATTGAAAAAGAGAAGAGAAAAAGAGGATTAAGCATTAGGAAGTTGACTATGGTTTCAACTTCAGTCTATGACATACATTAAGCAGAGCAGTTGCATGAACTAGATACAAGAAATGCTGTGAAAAGTTACTGTGTGGTTTAACATCTCCATCAGCAGGAAGCTAACTGGAAGCTCAGAGACCTGTGCTCTGAGGAAAGGCTTACATGGCTACACCAAAGGTGCTACTGAGCATGGGCTTGGAGTTCCCAGTTACCAGGGAAAAGCGTGAGTAGAAACCAAAAGCTTCTGCAATGCAGATGGTGTAAAGGATTCCAGCTCCAGTCTGTTATACTTACTATAAAGTCCACCTTCAAAAAACAAGTCCTTTTCAGAGACATTACATACAAGGATTAGGATCTAAGTTGTCCAAGAACCAAAAGCATCTTTTACAGAAGTTATAATCTAGAAAGGTCTTTTTCTATACTTTAGTAAGTTTGCTGAAAAACATAGCTTTCATATTTTGTCAGAAAATACTACTAAATATTTTGGGAGACTTTTTGCTGTAATGTTTCATAAAGAACAATTTAGTAGCACATTTAATTTCACTCACATTCAAGAGCTGCTTTGAACCTGAGCAAATTCAGCTAGGTGCAGTAAGAGAGCAAGGCAGTGACAGTCATAAAGAGAACAAGATCACAGAGCCCCAATACCCAGTCCATGAGGCAGGAAGACAGCAGAACAAGAGTCATATATAGTCTTTTTTCACTACAGTTAGGGAGAAGGGGGACACCTATGAACCCAAAAAAGGCCACATTTTCCCCCCAAGTGCACCTGTGAAAACATCTGTTGATTGTCTTGGAACACTTGCAAGAGAGGGAAGCCATTACATTACTAACACCTTTATCCTCCTACCCACCAAAGGAAGCAAGATGTCCCCAGCAGCACACTAGGAAATACCCTCTAGGGGAACAGCTGCCAAGCCCAGGTGCAGCTCCAACCCAGCAGTATCCACCACCCACCTGATGATGGTTATAAACTGTGCCATGGTCAGCTCCTCGGGAACCAGAAACTTGGTTTTGTCCAAGAGAGGAAGGTATTTCTCTTTATGGTATCTCTCAACAATTACCTGTTTTAATTAGAGTCACACTTAGCAAAACCTAAAATATCCAGGTCCCTCTCCCTCCCCTCACACGCTTCTTTCCTTAAACAGCGGCAACGACCTCCGGTCGATAAACCAGAGATTTACCGGGATTTTTGTCGGGAACTTCGCTCGGATCCCTGCTACTTCTTCCCGCCGGGTGGCTGCGGGGCAGAAGAGAAGCGTTACATGTGCACGCAGCCCCTCCACCCCCGCACAACCCCTCCGCGCCCCCGGCGCCCTTACCGAGACTCTTCCTGAGCTTGAAGGGCCGGTCCGGCTGCACGCCGGGCGCCGCCCGCATCCTCCCGGTTCGAGGCCGCCGCTGCGCCCGCCGCGCCCGCGCCTCGCAGGGACCGGGGCTGGGCTGGGCTGGGCTGGGCTGGGCTGCCCCGCCCGGCAGCGGGGCCGCAGCCAACGGGAGACGCGCTGCTGCTGAGGCCGCCTCTCGCAGCCCCGCCACAGCTCCCTTCTGCGCGCTGCCGGCCGTGAGGTGTTACCCGCACTGCCGGGTATTCTGCGTATGAGGCAGTGCCGTGCTCCGTGAGAGGTCTTTGACTGCCCTGCCCGGTGGCTGAGGGGTGCAGCTGAAGGCTGGACTGCCCCCAGCTGTCTTCCCTTTTCACATGGCCAGCCTCCTTCATACCGACAAACCGCTTTCAAACTATTTCTTTGGTTTTTAAAGAAAACCAGACAACCTACGCCACGTACACGAAACAAAAAACCCAAAAAACAAAACCAAAAGAACCCATCACCACACAAAAAACCCAACCATCCAGTTCTGTCATTTCTCCTCTCCTCAGGCTACCAGATTGCTTGTGTTCTGAATGACTTGAGAGCACAGTTTTAACTCTGGTTTTGTCTCTGAGGCACGGTTGTGATTTTAAGGGGTTTCAAGCAGATTTCAAGTCCATCTATTTGGTAAATATGATGAGACAGATTCCTTGCCTTTTGGATTGCTGGTTCACCTGCTTTTACTTCAGCTGTCAAGATGGCTTTGTAGAAAAACATGGCTCAGTAAGGAGTAAAGTTGATTCCAGGTTGTGTTTATAAGTCATCTCAGTAGGGGTCTGGAACTGATCCTCATTACTTGTTTGCTCTACTTATCCCTTTAAAATGTAGGAATTTTCATTTTATTTGACCTGTCATTCTGATTATGATCTAATTGATGCAGCACTCAGGGACATTGTTTACTGGTGGATTTGACAGTGCTAGTTAATGGATGGGCTCAAGGATCTTACAGGTCTTTTCCAATTTAAATTCTATGATTTTACCAGGCTAAGGGCAACTAGTAGTTGCTAATTTTTATGATTTACAGTTTATAAGCCATGGGTTTGGCTACTTTGTCAAGGCAAAGTCAATGACGGTCACCCAAGATGATTTTGAAAAGGAACATTCTTAATAAAGTGTGTGTGCACTATCTAAGCATGTGTCAGGTTTTTCAACCAGACTCTCCAAGACTGTTTCCAGTGGCTGCAGTCCTTAATGATGCTGACCTGTCCTTTTCATCTAGAAGTGATGAACCTTAGCCACAGCACAAGCTCCCCCACGTGGCGGCACAAATTTTACTCTGCAAAGTAGACGCTTGGCTTTGAGGGACTCATAAGCAAGAGCTCTGAACTTTGAGAAAGGCCTTGAGCCTATGCTGGAATGGTTTAGATACAGCTCATCCCCTATGATTTGACCTTTGCATCAGGGCAGGTAAGCCCAGGCGTTGGCTTAAGTAGCTGGGTCTAGCTTAAGGTCTTCTGAGTAGAGGTGAGGTGACAGACTGGGGAAGTGTGAGTGAAGGTGGATGTGTGCCACAGAATTGACATAGTGCCATAACTCAGTATGGTGAGTTGTATTTAAGAAGATGAAGGAAAAGAGGAATAATTTGAAGGATAAAGAAACAGCATGGACAGGACAGGAACAAAGCCTGTAGGAGACAGGAGGATATGTGGAGATCACAGAGTGTTTCTTTGGAACTGTGGTCAAGCATGGGGCTTTCCAAAGCTGTTCAGGAAGTGTACCAGTTCTTCCACACACTCCTGCTGGTTTCTGCCTAGTAGATTCAGTAGAAAGACCCACTTTGTGTGGAGAAGAGGGAACCTGCTACACCAATGCTCTGCTTCCTGTGTCACCTCTCACTGCAGATGAAGTACAAAAGCTTGGCTCCACTTATCCGGGTATCAGCTGTCCTGCTCACACGGAGAGGTGGTTTCTTTTCATGACCATAAGCTCCTACGGCAGCATCTAGAGAGGAAAGTGAATACCTGGTAAGAAGGTGAGCCAAAGAAGATGAATTCCCAACAAGCCTAGTGATCAGTTAAGGCTCTAATGTCTGTGAGAGCTAAGAGTGAGCAAAACCTCAGGCTTTAGTTAGCATGTGCTAACTAATAATGTAAATATGTCACATTTTCTGAAGGTGGAGAAAATGGCATGTCTAATGTGTCTGCACAGCACCTGCACTTGCTCCTGCAGTGAAATACCCAGTTTCAGACCTAAATGTGAAATCTATTCCTTCTTACTTCCTTTACCTTGAAAATTTTTCTTACATGCTCATAATTAATGAACTGATAGAGCAGTTTTGTGCAGAGAATGGAGTACCCAGAGGATCCTATTAATAAAGAAATGGAAGGACCAAAGGGAATTATTATTCTATTTCTACCTGCTTGAATGTCCAAAGCCAACACTTATAGGCATCCTGTCCCTGAACATTAAGGCACAAACCCAGAGTCCCATATCTTGTCTAGTCCAGTTTCACTGCCACATTCACAGCCTCTTCCAAAGCCCCAGGCTGGCAGCTGTGTAACTGAATTCTCATGTATCCATTTTCTCCATATTGAAGTGATCTGCTCTGCAAGTGCTCTCAAACACTCCAGTGTGTCCAGGATCATAACATAGCTAAAAGCAGGCATCCACTTTTTGCAAGTACTGTGAGACTTGCGCTGCTTTCAGGTGGATTTGTGAGCTACTGTGAAGATCAAGAGCTGCCCACATTAACCAGGGAACTAGGGTGGTTTGAGCAGAGTGCTCAAGGAGCATGGGTGAGTGCTCTGAGGCTCTAGCCAAGATTTTACCTGTAGGAAGCCTATATCTTCCTGGTAACTGCACTGCATTCTGCTTTCAGATGCCTCCCTGGTATTCTCTGATACTCCTGTACCATCACGGTTAAAAGCCCTGTGAGGGCTCCCAGCCTGAAGGTGGGCTGAAGCTTGTTAGTCTGTTCTGCCAAGTATCTGAACAGTGCAACACCCAATGAAGGAAAACCCGAAGTTCAGACTTAGTCAAGAGAAAAACTCAATAAATGTAAAAATGTGAATGGCATTAGAAGTGACTCGAGTTGCAATGGAAAAGATTCGCTCCACTGTGGCATAGTGAAAAGCACTCTAGTATGCCATGAACTGAGATTAGGTTTCCTCTATAAGTCAGTATGCAAGTGCTACTGAGTTAGTTTCAGTGCAGCAAAACTTGGAGGACAAATAGGATTTTGCTCTGGCTGTAAATTCCATCCAGCACTTAATAATCCCAAAAGCAAGTGGATATGTAAGCAAGAGAGGCTGAGAGATTAAGTGCAGAAGGCAGAAAACAGTTATCTGTAGAGTAACAATTTAAATATTAATGATACAGTGCTAGAGGGACTGAGATGTATTTATTTAAGCAGCCTAACTGAATAGGAAGAGAAACTGCAGCATGATGTTCCAGGGAAAAAATGTGACTTGGCAAAATGAAGGCTTATTTGTTGCACTGTGAAAGCCTGTGAAGTTCTACAGTATTATGCAGAGTTATCTGAAATACATGCTTTCATGAGGGTTGTCTGTAAGTGAAAATAGTCAGGAGGGTTTGAAGAGCCTTCAAGCAGTCAGGCTCAGCCAGCCAATTTAATGGGTTTTAAAAGAGCCATCCTAAATATTTGCACACTCCTTGAACACGGGTAGTTACAGATAGGGAATCCTTTGCTTCCTTCTTCCCTTCTGCATCTCAGAATCTGTCTATATCTCCTCCTGTGACACAGAAGAAAACCCACTCTTGTGGATAAGCCTTAAGTAATTGTGTGACAGTAACTAAATTTCTGAGTTCCTAAGTTTTTATAGCAAAAATCTAGGTGGAGTATTATTATATTTAAGGGGATGCTTAGTACTGGATCTCAGATTTTGGTCCAAACTCACCCACTAATAAGACTGAGATCATAAACTTATCTCAAAATTCTTAAATAAGTTCAAAGGTCAGCAGTGGTATTTCTCAGTTGACTGTCTAGGGTTTATATGTACTTTTGGCTCTTTGTCTCTTGGTTTTTTAACCCTTATATTGAACCTAGATCATAACTCTGATGATTTTTTGGTGTAGCCATAAGGATTAGAAATTAGTTACGTTACTTTTAAATCAGAGATTACATGACTGTTTTGTACCAGAGCTTGAGATTTTGATCCTAAAATGTCTCTTCTGCAAAAGAAACTTTGGTTAGACTCAATAATCTCTTCTCTCTTTCTTACCTTTAACTGTATGCCTGGTGTTCAGCTCATTGTGATAAAGTAGTTTCTTTATGCTAATATTTGGGTTCAAGTGCACCAGTTATACTCTTCTCAAGTGCTCTATCTTTCATTTCAAGATTTTTAAGATCACTCTCAATATTAATTTGTTAAATTTTCAACCATATTGAAAGAGCAGAGCTATAGTGAGGTATCCTCAGTAGTGTTTAAGTTCTTCCACATGGTAAGTGCTTCTGGTTTAGCATTTTAAATTTTACAAGAATTTGAGACCTAAATTCTCAGTATTTTTCTGCAAGGTTTGCTCAAATTGGTGATTCTGACCAGATGTAAAGCCAAAAATAAATCAGTCACTCTTTTTGAGAAAAGCTGGTTTGAGCTGGAAGCCTGTTAGTCAAGGTCCCTGCAAGTACATCTTGACTTTCTATTTTCTGCTCTACCAGTGGTTCACCAGCTTTCTGTCCTACAGGGGCTGAGGTCAAAGTCTAGGAAAATGTTAAAAAGGGAAAAATGAAATAGTATTGGATCTTCCTTTCCTATCATCTGCTCGCTTGTTATCATTACTAAGATGCAATGTATTATGTTTTCTGTCTACAGAAGAAACAGAATTGGTGTTGTTGTTACTAGCCAATTTCCTTGATCATCTCTTTGAGAAACTAAAGCAGTGTTCTTGTGGACCAGAATCATGGGATACAATTTCTTTCTTATCTTATTGTATCTGCTGTTTGAGTTGGTGGAACATTTGCACTCTGGTTTGCTGAGTTTAGTAGTGCTCCTGCTATGAGTACAGGTCTTGGTGCTGGTGCCTTGGTGAGAAGTAACAGCATCACTTGCTCTGCAAATACGGATATAAAAGTTACTCTTTGTCCAAATATGATCTTGATATTGTTTGAAGTGGTTTTCCTTCCACATAGGTCTTTAAAGTATTTAGTCCAGTGTAGTTCAGTTCTTTTCAGATAGGATGTCTTTGACTTTATGTCCAGCCTTTTCCTGGCCTCCAGGAATGTGTCAGACAATGCAAAAAGTATCCGTTGGGTTTTGGTTTGTGGATACTGGAAACTGGTTTCTATTTTAACCTTCAAAAAGGCTGTTATAACTGACAGAGAGTAGAGGATTTTAAAAATAGCTTCAGCATGTTCCTGTGAAGCTGGCAGCTTTGTTGTTTGACCCTTCTGACAGAAGGGTCGAGAGTCAAGCCCTCTTTCTGGGTTGAAAGCCCCATCATGAGAGCAGTGTCAGAGTTTCCAAGAGTGACTGGGACCCCTTGAATACCTCTTTTCTCAGGTGCGTGTTTAAGAGGCCTGATACCTACTGGGAAATTTTTCTGCCCTTAATGAGAATCTGGACTCTTAAGGTACCCACATTTAGGTACTTAGAAACTGTGTTTCTCAGGACTTGAAGTCCCTTTTAAATTATTTCAGCAGAAATGTCTAAGGCTTAGACAGCTCCAAATCCCAACACTATGGAAAAAAAGTCCAAGTATATAGGAAAGATTCATTTCCTTCTCTACAGTGTCAAGATTGTTACTTTGTTTCAGAAGTCTTTTCTTAGGGAATTTTCTAAGATGTTAGGAAAAATGCCAAGATTAATGTATGTAAAGGAGAGGGATGTTGCTCAGCAATTTTAGAAGAGGGACCCCTAGATAACTATTTTTGGTGGCTCTACTGAGTTCTGTGATCTTAAATAAGTTCTGGGACGCTGGCCAAACCCCTGAGCCATAGCATGTACTTGGCCGCATAACAAATGCATTGCAGAGCTCAGCTAATACTGATGTGCTATGGAAGAGGCTCTGGAGAAATGCGAACAATTTATTGGATATGAAAATGCTGACAAGTGCTATGGACTGATATGGGATTACTGCAAATCATAGCCCAAAGGTCTACATTAACAGATACTCAAAATTGTCTCCTTCAGGAATCTAACTGGGGATGATGAGGTCCAGAGCCCTGTTTTCTTAGGTGCTGTGTATGGCCAGTGGAGAGGGGGAGAGAGAAACTCTTGCAGTTTGGAAAGCAGCTGACTTTCACTGCCTGTATGCTTTCAGGTTCCCTATCCTCTTTCAAACAGTATCTTGAGAAGCAATGCAATGCCAGTTTCACAGTACAGCCTCAGCAAGAGCTGAGGTCAGGAATAGATCTGTAATTGTTACTGTTGGTAACTGTGGCCATACAGTGGCTGCCAGCACCAGAGAACGGCCTTTGCCCTGGCACCTCAATGTTTCTAAGGGAGACTCTCAGAACAATAAGAATCCCGCATGGGAAATACTGCTGAAGAGGATTTTTTTCCATGTTTTAAATCAAAGATTAGGTAAAGCAGATCTGAGATCTGATGAAAATCGCATCCTATAAAAAGATATAAATAAACAGGGTAGATGTGGTAGCTGGCAATTGTGGAATATTGAATGGCTCCTGTTGGTAACCTCAGGGAGCCCATACATAAGAATGAAATTACTCAGAGTATTGGTATCTAAATTTCTGATATGGGTTCTTCATATTGTCAATATATCAGTTTGTCTGTGACAAAGACCTTTGGAGCAAATGCATAGGACAGTGTCACTTTAGTTTCTACTGTGCCCAAGTAGCATCATTTTTAATAGAGGACAATCTCCAAGTGTAAATTCTCCTCTAGTTTTAGACGATCTCAAACACTAGGTTGAACCACACTTAGAAAATAGTGGTCCAGAGGGAGACGCTGAAGTTGCCTACGAGTGGTTGTGGACAAGCATTAGGTCCATGGACCCTTCTGACAAATGTAAATCCTCTCACCTCACATGCACACTTGGCTGTTTGCACCAGCATGATGGATGTTTTGTGCTGCTACCTAGAAGTCTCTTGGGCTCAGCAGCCAGAGATGTTCATGTCTGAAACTACCTCTACTTGCAGGCTGGGGGTTTTCATTCAAACCAAACAACTCCAAGAACGCTGTGATCAGACTGCAGAAGGACACGTCAAACTTTTAGATAGAAAAAGCAAGAGTTGTCCCATCATTCTGTTTCAATACATCCTTAAATATTTCATCAGGTGCTTTTCTGAGTTTAGTATTCTCTCATTCAAAACAGCTTTTCCTTTTTCCATTAGTTCTTCATCTACTGGCTTTCCCACATCTTTCTGTGTGAACAGTGTCTTGCTACACTGAATTATGTTGAATATTATCCTGAAATATAAATACTGAAGTGTATTTCCATGTATCACTAAGAGTTTATTGGGAAACAAAGTTAGCTTCACAACACCTGAGGCATTCATTTCCATCCATTTTTGCTGTGGAAAATCAAACCAAATTACTCAGACTGACTCTTGTCCCCATCCCTTACATAGCATTGACTCCATGCAACTGTTAAGTGCAAAATCTGAAAATAAATGTTTTATTAACATAAGAACTCTTCTTGCCCTTGAAATTTCAGTATCGCCTGTGACCTGAGTTAATTGTGTTCTTGTATTTTCTTTATTGTAAGATGAGAAGTTCTAATCACAGCAGACATTGCAGGTTTTTTGGGTTCTTTTGTGTGTATACTTATACATATAAATATGTATTATTATATATAATTCTAAGAACATACTTATACACACAGAAACATATATATATATATATATGTATGTTATTTCTTTTCTACTGAAGATATGAAGTCAGATCCACACACAGTGGATTAAATAAGTTGCTATGGAAGTAAATGATACTAAATGATAAAACTGCCCAGCTGTCTGTGATCAAATGCAGCTCTCACCAAACACTTCTCCAAAATAAAAATTCTTCCAAGGAATGATTTATAATTTAGACCTGTAAAAATGTTTCCTGGATAGCATTTTTTTCCCATGTGTAATGTGGTTTTAAATTTACTTTCTGATCCAGCTTTCTGCAGTTGTCTCTGAAGTAGACTTGGTGACGGATGGTGGCAAACCACCTAAAGATGAGTAGATATTTTGCCTCTCTAACATACATCTCCGGAGTGGTGAGTTAGTGTCTAGCATGGTAATGTCACAAAAAGGAAGTGGGGTGAGAGGGTTGCTAATCAAGAACTACTTGAGCTGGACTCAGGGAAGAAAAGCTAGGCAGCCAATTGCCCAGACTGAATACTCTTATTCCAGACTTAAATCTCTTTTTAGGAGAGATTTTGTTCAAGCAGAACATCTTTTGAAGTTTGCTTTTACCTGAACGGGAGCAGAATCCATGTCCTACGCACATTAAGTCCCACTCACGAGGATACCAATACATGAAACTGCCTTCTCTCTCTCGGGCCAACATAACCTCCAATGCAATGCAGTTTTGTAACTGGTGAAGATATTCTTACCATTAAACTCCATTGCCCTGGGCATCTTGCCACTTTTGTATGGCTCTTCTTTTTTTTCAGTTTTCCATAACTGCAGGTACAGGAAACTAACCTGGGCGGTTCCAGCCCACTGTGACCTGGCTGTAGCATTCTGGCAATGGGCAGTGATCGTTGTAAAATGGTATTTGGCTACCAGTGAAGAATTACCACAAGAGGGGTTTGCCTTATGTGAAGACTGAACTCTGATAATCTGGATTAACTTCCTAGCTGTGTCACAACCATCCTGGGTGCCTTTGGAGCCTCTTTCACTTCTGATGGGATTTTCAACAATATCTACAAAAGAGAGGTGCCAAATTTCTCATTTGTACTTAGTGCAGTGATTAGCACAGTACTACTTTGTTCTCATTTGGAATATGCTTAATATCTTAAAATCCGAAGAGAAAGAAGTGGATATTATTATTATTTACTATGCTCAGAATTGGAGATATCCTATGAATATTCTCTCCAGAAGAATTATTTTGAGAAGTTAATTTCTCCTTTAAAAACTACAGTTGCATGCTGTGACTTGTGCATGTACTTTTACATTATGGAGTAGGTAATTTTTGGCTGATTGCTTTGAATAATTAATCAATTCAAGGAGACTGAAATCTATTCAGACACCTAGTAATGATGCAAGAGCAAAATCCATAAAGGTAAAGGTTTACCCTATGTCGTTTTTTGTGTTTTGGAGAACTGTGTAAATTGCATACACCAATGAATGTCCTGGCTGACCTACAGTCACTTCAGTGCAGATGCCATTTTGGTGTGTCTCTCCCTCGTCTGCCTCAGGTGCCCTGCTGGTGGCAGCAGTGACCTTCATGCAGCATCACCAACATCTCAGTCCAGTCTTCTTCCAGTTTGTGGCTGTGGCCAGGAACAGTGGCCACCTGTAGCCAGTATCAATGCACTGCCTTTGAACCGTGCCTTCACTACCAAAGTTGAGAACACACTATGGGGCTAAATGGACCTTTGGTCTGACCCAAACTTTTTTGTCCTAACATTACTAAAATGTCTAAGGGAACATATGAGAACATGAAATTGTATTTGTCCACCCTCTGCCATTTGAAGTGCAATAATTTCCCGAGCCAGGGATAGAACTTAATACCCTCAGACGTCTTTCTATGACTCTGTCCAGCAGCCTTTTTAATTCATGCTGATATAAACTTAAGTATTTGCAAAAACTTGCTAGCAGTGATTCCTACAACTTAGCTACATATGGCATGAGGAACCACCTCCATTCATTTATTCTGAACCTTTTGCTCTTTAGTAGTTTAACCCAATGATCCTTCATTCTAGTACTTAAGAAAAGGACAATTATCTCCTGTTCACCCAGTCTGACATACCACTTATCTTTATAAATGTTCCTGCAGTGTGAAAACAAAACACTGATTTTATTCTCAGAAATAACAGTTGAAACCAAATCTTTTTTACCTTGGATGATCAAATTAAGCAACAAGAAGTGGCCTGCCTTTATGTAGCCTGCCCTGCTGTTTTGCAGCTTCCAGATAAGACTGTTGATTTAGGTACAAGTTGTCGTCCCTGTTTTCTAAATTTGAGTGTCCAAGTTATAAGATTTTTGCATACTGTTTGATTGGCCTTTCAGGGTTATTTTAAAAAAAAAAGAAAATGTAGGTTGGGGTTTCCATGAACAGTGCTCACTCAGGCGCATAAGCAGCAAGTCTGCAGAGGGAGAAGATGTTTTCTTACTTTAACCACACTCTGGCTCTGTGCAAACCTACAGGGGATGTTTGTGTTTGCCTGATAGGCAGAAAACCATTTAGAGGCTGGGAGTTTATTCCCTGTGGTCATTGAACTTCCAGAAAGATATGAACAAAATGTGTGTTCCAGAATGATTTGGGCTTCAAGCATGCAGTGAGTAGTGTTTTTCTCTACCCAATGGCAGTAGAAAGTAGGGCTGTAAAAGGTCTGCCTATATGAGTGTCTTTAAGAGACACAAAACAATTCTTGCACAATATAGCACATCAGATGCAAGTTCAAACAATCCAGGATGTATGTGCTGCAGCCCAAGGTTAAGGCATGGTTTATTTAGGATAATTGCCCAGCAGGGTAGTTGTCCCTTTGTGGAATGCGCTGGAAAGTCTAAAAGTACAAGAAGCATCATCTTGCAATATTTCTGACTGCCTCTGTCAAGATTACAAATACCTTAAATTTTCCCTGGCTCCATAGTCAGAAATCTGCAAGACCTCATTCTCATACCAATGAGTAATATTCTTACCACAGAGCGGGACTGCTCATTAAACAAACAAATCCCTTATATCTCCAAAATCATATAGCTGAATAACCACCTGTTGCAGAATTATATATGTTGATAATGGTTTTAATTGGGGGAGGGGAGGGGCGGAAGGTATTATTTGTATTTTCTTCTTGTTAGTGTCAGCTGAGTGCTAAAGACCCCTCTTGTGCTGGGTGCGAAACACACAAAAGGAGCATCTTGCCATGGTTTCCACCCTGAGCAGTGGAGAAGTTTCTTGTGTTTGTAAGGGGCAAAAAAGAAACAGTAAGATGTCTCTGGGCAGTGCCTCATATGGGACAGTCGTTTTGGAGTGCAGCCAGTTAAAGCTCAGCCAACTCTCTAAACATCACACTTGAAGAGAGACCAGAAAATATTTGTAATGCTCAAGTATGTAGAGGGAGTTTCCGTAAATTGAAATTTCAATTCCTGTTGTTCTTAGTACTATCATTACTGCACAAATTGTTCTGTAGCCACTGCATTTCTCCTTTGTGTTATGAAAACGTGTGCCTTACACAGAGCTTCCAGATAAAAAGATTAGGTTTAAAGTTTCCTCATGGAACAAATTTTATTTGATAGATTCCATGTTTCAGAGTCTAAAGTTTCTTGCACTTGGTGAACTTTTGCTGAATGCCCAGAGTCCTGAAGCAACCCCACAGCCATCCCCTGGGAGACTGGCCAAGGAGTCACAGAGTCTGGGAAGCCCCAACCTTCAGTGACAGTGATATTTGGCTTCGCTGTTGGTATTAGGACAGAGGGAACTTAGCTGAGCTGTTCCAGTGTCTGAGCAGCTTCCTGCTGACTGGAGAACTGGGAAGGATAAAAAGATTTCATCTAATTCAAACTGAAACCAAATTCTGAAAAAATGAAGTTTCCTGTTAGCAGGAAACCCCCTTTCCTGGCTGTCCTCAGTTCTAACTTGGATTACTTCATCCTCTCATCTAAAGTCAGGATGGTTGTGCTTCTAGACTTGGGGAGTTTCAGTACACAAAGGAAATATATGAAGATAGTGGATTATAATGATTGATGTTAATGGGAAGCACAGAAGGGAATTACCTATAT
The DNA here is from genome assembly GCA_013390045.1 of Picathartes gymnocephalus. Taxonomy (NCBI): domain Eukaryota; kingdom Metazoa; phylum Chordata; class Aves; order Passeriformes; family Picathartidae; genus Picathartes; species Picathartes gymnocephalus. The sequence goes on from WEKY01062642.1 coordinate 35,082, forward strand.
TTAAAGTCCTAATGTGTCTCCTAACGCTGTTTCTCTCTAAATAACTGGGTTTTTAACAGACAGTGTTATATATAGTTCCAGAAACAATCTGATTACTGTAATTGGAAGGGAATTTACTCTGTCGAAGTTTAGATAGGTTTTTAAGTCAACAAATCTATAGTTATGTAAAATACGTAGGCCAGAAGCAAAGGTTAGGTCTTTCACATCACATGTAGCACAGGCTATAGATTTTCACCTGGTTTCTCCCACGTTTATACCAGCCATTCTCAGAGCAGGAGGCTCTTGCAAATTGGTGAGGATGGTGGTTCCTGTGGGAGAGGACAGATTCTTCCTCCACACAGCAGGGGAGGAAGAATAGGAGAAGGTGGAAGCAGTTTGGCCCTTGGCCAAAAGGGGGAACTCAGAAGCTGCAATGGTTGGTAAGTTCAGCAACTTTATCATCATGTGATTGAAAATGAAAGACTCTTCCCCCAGAATGCTTGTTAGAGCTCCCAAAAAGGTACATGACTGTATTTACTATCAGCTCCTATGTATTTTGATAACAGGACTGGGCCGAAGGATTTTGATGAAGCACACTACCATCCACTAAAATTAATAGTCATAATGAATATCAAAATCAGGTAAACAATTCAGGCATTGCTTCTGTGTTTCATTGTAATTTCCTAATCCGCATTTGTTTGTGCTGTTCACAATACCTTTTAATTCTTACTCCCCTCTCTCCGCATTCCACAATCTTTTAGGATCTGTCATTCTCTTGTGCTCTGGACATAACCTACTTACCATACTTCTCTTGCTCCATCAACCTCTTTGTTCTTTGAATACTATTGTTTATGTATTGAATAGCAGATATATTATGTATTTAATTATATCCTTACCAATTATTCTTCCATTTCATTTGATGTTGGAATATGATGCTTTTTTTCAAGATATTCCAGTTCCTTTGATAATAGCTATTATTTTTCTTGTAAATCACGTCTTGCATATAAAACAAAACATTTCGTACAGGTGTTCCCTTTAGCCAGGGGCACTTGAATTTGAAAGTTCCTCCATCAAGACTCAACTAATGTTGGTTAATCCCACTGTCACAACCTCTACACGAACTTAGTTTTCATGAGAGAAACCAGAGAAAGATAGAAATAAGGAGCAACAACTTAAAGAAGACATAGCATCTTTTTATTACTTGAATGACTCTACATGCAAAGAACACAGTATGTGTGAAATGACAGAATGTAACAAAATGAATGTAATCTGAAAAGGAAAAGACATGGCCGCAGAAAATACTGGAAAGCAGTCACAATAACAGTTCAGGTTAATGAGAACTACTAATAACACTTGCGTAACTGAAACTTCTCAGTAGCAGTCCAGCAACTGGAAGCATTTGTATAAAACAGCCAAACGTGAAATATTTTGCTAGATATTTGGTCCTATTTGATTTCTGGAACACAAGTTGAGAAATTATAACATGTATAGATGGAGAAACACCATAAAAGTTTGATTATCCTAAGGGTCTGCTTTGGCATATATACTGGGAAGGAAATTTTAGGAGAAATGACAGCCAATACTAATTTTCTTACTTTCATTTGAGTACTGGCACAAAGGGAAAAAAAATACCAAAACCCTAATCTAGGAGTTGTACCTGTGTTTTTTAATATATTCTTTGGAGAGTTTTGCTCTACCTGACCTCAAAATATTTCACAAGAAGATACAGTATATTTTCATGAATGCAGAGGGTACACAAATGATGTTCCCATTTGGAGACAACAAAACCAGACCATTCTCAAAGATCTTGGAACGGCTGGGTGGTGATGGCTTAAAATCCAGTTGACAGAAATGGAAGTTTAGTGCTGAATATGAGATCATAAACAGATCAAGGAGAAATGCTGATTTATTATTGATCACTAACTTATCTGCAGAGTAACAACTTGAACAAAGGTATACTGAAATGATACAGGATTCCAGAAATTCATGCCTAATCTACCTGCTGAAAAAATCTTAAGAGCTTTGTTGTAGAAAAATACAAAACAGACACAAGAGGTGAATCTGCACTGAAATTTTGAAAATGTCAGGGATTAGAGAAAGCAAATACCTATTCTCAGAGGCTTTGATGACATCAGGCAAAACTGCCAAATAATACTTCTAAGCAAAGCCATAGGGCAAGACTTTCTCAAAAGCAGGTCAATGACTATAAACATGTGGCTTGTGCTTCTGGCACCTTCATTTGAAATGAATAGCATTATGCTCAAACCAGAAAGAGCTCAGCACAGGTATGAAGATCTTCCTGTTTCTGCCTATGAGACACATGTTGGCACAGACAGACTGCAAACCGTTGCTATCAGTAAGAGGTCAGCAGGCACTTTTTCTCCTTTCAGTTGCAGTTGTGTGAGTGCCAAAGAGAAGGCGGAGTCAGAAAATACTTCAGCAGTATCTGGCATTCTATCTGCAGTTTTTGGAGGAAGTGGCGGCAGCGTGGGAAGCACCAGATCCTGACATTTTAGACGTAGCTGTGGTGAGGTTGTCTAACAGAAAATGTTTTATGTTATGGGGTTAAATGCTCAAAAATTTTGAAAATTATACTAATGCTGTGTAATAAATACTTCAAGGTGAAGTATATTTGTATACAGAGAGGTAAGTATGTGTGGCACTTTCCTCAGTTCTCTCTCCTAATGGTTACCTTTATTTTTAAGTGCAGAAGCTTTGGGAGTCAACTTCCTAAGCTCAGAGACACTTAGCCTGTTGAGAACTCTTACACCTTTAACAAGACCAAATTTCTTTTGTATTTCCTTGTCTTTATCCTGATGTGCTTGTTCATCATTTCTTTTTTGCAAGCCTTCTTTGGATGGGAATGCAATCTTGTTGAGGAACTGAAAAGGGAAAGAGTAGAACTTGACTATCGGGAAGTGAGTGTTGAGTAGTCATTTTCCTCCCACCCCAGTTTATTTTCACAGCTTTTTTTTTCCTACAGTCTCACCTACCTTGAGGATGTGGCTTTGCAAGAAGAATTTAATTCAGGAGGGATCTTGCATGCCAGACCTTTGCTATTCTTCCATTGCTACCTTAAAAATTTATCATGATGGCACTCATCACCTGTTTTCAGACACGCAACCTTCTCCCTTGGGAAATAACTTGCCATCATATTAAATTTTGCCCTACTGTTCTCTAAACAGCAATGGACTGCAATGCTTTTGTCCTATTCAAATACTAGGAAAATCTTGGTATATCTCAAGACATATTTTTTTCTCAGCATTATGTAATTATATATCTTTTTTTTAAACAGTAAAATCTTATAGGCCTGCAAGCCTAAATTTGCTTTCCTCTACAGTGATTGTATCTGCTGGATTTCTGTTTAGCTTCCCCAAAAAAATTGAAAAAAACAGGTCACAGTCTGGTTTTCACAGTCCTTGCCCTGTTATCAATATCCTGAATGCTGCACTTTGCATTCAGCTATGTCTAAGAGGAGAGCAATTTACTGTCCATACATAGATGCTCACCTGATCATCATGGGTTACTACCTGCTGCCTTTTCCCAGCAAGAGGGGAGCAGTTCTCGGGCTGAGCAATTGTAGTTATCTTGTGGGAAGAGAAATATATTTCATTTGATGTTTTCTTTTGGGGCATGGGGGTAGCACAGGTTGTAAGACATTTTATGTTCTGTTTCACAGCATCCTCTCTCAACAGCAGTGGATGTGAAACTGGGAATGTAAGTTTACGGACAGAACAATACGTAATGAGCCAAACAATGGTCTTCATAAACAACATATGGTAATCAGGTATTTTCATTTCTGCTGCCAGATCTTCATGCCTCATTACATATAGAAGGTAGACTTGACCATTATAGATCATTAAAGCATTTCCCATAAAGAGAGGAATTTCTGGTTGCTTTCCAATAGGACTAATAGATGAAAGCATTACCATATTCTTATAATCCTTATTCTTGCTATTGGTGAGTGACTTTAAAATTTCTGAAACAACACTGCTAGATGACTTTACAATAAGAGGATAGAATCTTGCTCTCTTTCCACCTGGCTCTTTTTGTGCAAGCTCCTTCACTGGGGTTATTTGGGAAAATTTCTCATCTTCAGTTATATCAGAACTACAACAGTGTCTTGTTAAGTCTGGGCTGCTTGGTATTAAAGACTTCAAAAAATTGTGCCAGAAGGATCTGGAACTCTCTTTCTTTTTTATTACTGGCCATATGTAAATTACAGATTGTGTTTCTGTAGTTTGGCTTGCTTCAGAGACCTTTCTCGCTGCAGCTAACAGTAGTTGCTGTATCTTAGATGGGAAGAAAGATAGTGGTACTGACGTGATTTTGGCTTGATGTGGTATCTCTAGATCAGGTTTTAAAATTTGTGCCTGAGGTTCTTCAGTAACTTTAAGAGCATCAGAGATTTCCGAAATAGGTATTTTGTCTTCTTGGTTAGCATGTGTTAGTGAGAAACCTCTTTGCAGAGAGTGCTTGGCAGCTGAGGTTTCATTACTCTGAGCCTTAAAATCTGTTGAGAACTTTCCTCTGCCGGCAGAGGTCATGCCATTATTTTCTAGCATGTTGAAATCTTTCTCGCTGCTCATTTGCTGATCCTCTCCCACTAGAGCAGATGCAGCCCTGGTATGTACCTCCTAATGAGCCTTGTGGTTTGACTTAATGGATTCTGTTTAGACAGATGAGCTTTTGTGACAGGGCAGTTGTACGTGTTGGAAAGGCTTCTGGAGGAAAGAGAATGCAAAAGGAGTTTCAGCAGGTTACATCTATTTTCACCTCTTTCCTGAAGGGCTTCACTTGTGCAGCCTGACATGCCTACAATAAAAGTGGACAGCAATTAAAATGTGATGACATGTTTGTAAATGCACATGGACATTTTTCTTTGCTACCTCAAAGAAAATTAATAACCGGCATATATTTGTCATTTAAGCACTAACTACAGCTCATCTAGCCAGTAGGATTTTTCTGCAACACTAATTCATTGTGAGATACTTCCAGTCTTGACTTAAGTTGGCAGTGAGTTTCTGCTTACTTCTGTAGGAATTTACCCCATACTGCAAGCTGGTGGTGGACAGGATCTATTTTGTTTAGCTCTAGCATTCCCCCACGTACGAGGACAGAATTTTAGACACAACACCATTAAAATCAATGCACAGTTTTAATAAAAATGGTCTTAACCAAAGACCTTTACAATCAGTTTTGTACTTTGCTTGCAGAATCCTTTGAGTTCAGCGGTCAACCTCAGCCTACACTCTCTGCTGTAGCAGAATCAGACCCAGTAGCATTGTCATGGCTTTTAATAAAGATGTAAAAAAATCCAAAAAACCAAGTTTGGATGTTTATCTGATACATATTAAAATCTTCTAAGCACCAGTGAAATTGTAAAATGCTAAACAATCATAAGAACATAGTTGAATTTACAGGAGAAGGAAACATGAAATTTAAATTTGTATCCTGAGAGAAATTAACAGATTAACTTTGAATTAACTGCTGCTTCTCCAGTGGTTATAAAGTTCTAGGAATAACCTACTCATCTTAGCACTACAGATTTGATTTTGAAGAAAGGAAACATACACACTCACTTTATTTGCATGTCAATCACACAACTCCAAGGTGTTTTTTAGCCTTCCTAAACATTAAAAAATACAATGAGTTTCATCTCCATAACTGAAGAGGTTCTACTACTTACCTTACAAAAAGAAGCATAATAAAGACAAGTTCAGCAAGCCTCTGTTTAGGACTATGAAAATTAAACTCTCTAAGTCCTTTTATCTAGTAAAAATGAATAATAAAATGACATTTCATCCTCATCTAGGCTGTACCTCCTGCACTTATGATGCATACATCAAGATGTAATCACATAATTCGAGGACTCAAATCAAGAATAATTAGAAATAATTATATCAATTGTCAGCAAGTTAATTGTACATATAGGATGAAGCGAGGCCTTCTGTAGAAGTAGACTGTGAATCAAATTTTTTCCTTTGCTTTTTTATCTGATGAGCAGGAGTTTTTTTGTTCTGCTTTTTCACTTCTGGTGTTACGGGTTTTTTACTACATCCAGCACTGCAGTGTGATAAAGCTAGGGCCAATCTTCTGACCTAGAAAGTCTCTTAGCATCTTAAAAAATGGAAAGTCTCAGAAACCTAGAAACAGAGCAATTAAACTAAAATTAAAGAAAAAAAACTAGAAAAAAGGTTTATGTTTTTGAGCTAGAGAAATCCTGGTTAATTGTGAAGCCAGCTGAAAAAGAGTCAAATATTGCTGCAGAAGAGAAATTCTCTGATTTTCTGAAGTCATAGCTCAACTGGAAAGCTCTGAACTGATTGAAGGAGTGATGTGGCTTGTCTGGTATAGTCTCCACTTTGATGATTAATGTACTGTATCTTACAGTGCACATCTTAATGTACATTAGTACAGACAATTGGTTGTGTCATTTTGTCAGTCTTTGAGTTTAAGAGTTTAACCCTTGTGTAATGGGTCTCAAGGTTCCCAATAAAACTGAAAAAATAATTATTATATTTACATGCCTTAAAATCTCCTTATTTACACACACACACACACACAAAACCCCCCCAAAAAAACCAAACAAAAAAACCTCCAAACATAAAAAACCAAAACTGAAATAAATCCTTCCTTCTTCTTCCACCTTCAAACTTGCAGACTGCAAAGCAAAATCTCACATTTAGGAGCTGAGCAGCATAGATTTTTGCTATTACTTAGATTTCATGTACATTAATCTTTTCCATATGAAGTGGTCTCACAATCTCATTTTTATGACTGTGGCTTCACCAGAGATGAAGACAGCAAAGAGTTTTAAGAGAACTCACAATAAATGACTCAAATTCATATTTCAGGTTTCCTTATTTTTGATAAAAATGTGTTGTGCACATGCAAGGGGTTCTTCTAGCCCAGTCCCTGCCTCTGATGGTGGCCAAAAGCAAAGACCCAGCAGCAATTTGAGTAGAGGCCATGCACATGGTGGCAACTTCCTGGATGCCCCCAGGCTCTGAGAGGGGCAGGGCCCTCCCGAGCCAGCCAGGCTTTCTCTGTGGGTTTCCTGCCGGCACCAGGCCCTGCTGTGTAACACTCTCAGTTTCCCTATCACCTTCGACCGCACAATGGTGCCCACGGGGCCATGTAGGGCCAGAACAGCTCCTCAGGCTCCCGGTTTGGGGTCAAGCCCCAGCCTCAGCAGTACAGCCAGCGTGGGCTGGGAGAATGGAACAAGGGGATGAGGTTTAGTTACCATTACAGCCAGGGCACAGGCACCAGGCTGGAAGTGCAGCCTTCAACTGCAGCAGGAACTGCTGTGGCAATGGCCAAAACTGCAGAGAGCCTTCCAGCACCTTCCAAAGGCTGCTGGACACCGGCAGGTCCAACAGCTGCTCTGGGTGACACCGGGTGCCCTCAGCGGCACTAGCAACTGCCTGAAGCCCCAGGCTGTGCCCACATGGCCACACTGCCCCCCTGCCTGCCAGCTCTGCCCCAGTGCCCACCCCCCATGAAGGCCCTCAGCACCATGCAGCTTCGATCCCCTCATGGACCACCCACTGAAAGAATCAGACTTGACGATCCTTCTGAGTCCCATCCAACACAGGAGGTTCTGTGACCTGTGCCATGGAGCCAACCCTTGTGACCCTCTACCTTTCTGTCCCTTTGGCCTCTGCAGGGCTGAGTGTCCAGGACCCCGGGGGCCAGGGATGGCAGCTCTCCCTGTGGGTCACCGAGCGTGAAACCCATCTTTCCTGGGGGAGCCCTGGAGGCTCTGCCTGAGCCGTCCCCATTGCACAGCCTGGCCACATTTCCTCGCTGGCCCTTCAGAAGTCTTTCTCCTCCAGCCAGGGCCTCCGTGGCTCTGGAAGGGAAGGCATTAGCAGGCCCCAGCCTCTCTCCTGGCCTTTCCTGAGCACTGCTTCCCTTGTTTCCCTTGAATTGCCATGCAGTGCTCAGGAGTGGGGGCAAAAACAAACCCTGTGGACAAGGTGAGCAATGAAACCTCGGCCCCTGGCACATTTGTGCTGGCCCTGCCCATCCCAGCCCATCCATTATTCCCTGCTGTTGCCCAGCTCAGCCCACCCCTCCAGGAACCTGCACGGCAGCCCATCTGCTGTGCTCTGCTGGCAAGGAGGCTGCAAACTAGAAGGTTGTGCTCCTTACCTGCTTACAGCTTGGAGAGGGGAGAGAAAGTTTCAGTATCAACTCTCTATCTGGCTTTTTCACATTGATTTGGGAATGTGTCACAGACAGTAAGTAGATGCCAGACTTCATATTGATTTTTTTTTTTTTTTTGCCTGCACAACAGTTATCTTTAAATGCCTAGGGAAAAAATCCGAATTTCAGTAGGTTTTTGACCAAGTCCTAGCATATCAAGCACTTTCTTATAATACTGTATGTCTATTTATCTGTTTCAAATGCTAAGCTGTGATATGTAAGTGCAATATACTGCACAGATTTTGAAAAGAAGTGTCCTCCTTCAGCCTGTGACAAATTCTGTTTGGAAACAATGCATAGCCTCCAAGGGGAAGCTTGAGGAATAGGAAAAGGCAAGCACCCCTGAACAGCCTGAGAGAGTGAGCTATGAACCACATGCAGCACCAGAACAAAGAACACCATGCAGACATGCTTGTGGGCCTGCAAGTCACCAGCCAAAATCTGCACATGCCTCAGAAAAACACGGCTTTGTAATGTCTTCTACAAACACCTGCGCCCTGCCAGTGTGCTGTAGAGCACAGCACTGCACTGGTACGCATCAGCTGTGTCGGATGTGAGCTCTGTGGATACAAGGTGCCCTTAACTGCTTATCAGTGTGCCAGCACATCCTCCCGTACCTCTGCTGTCAGTGTTCTTCCACCACCCTGAGCACCAGAGCACCTGAGGTGCTCATTTCAACTACAAGCTGACAGTCTCCCTGTTCTTGTAATGTGTGGCTTTTACCAGCGTATGGCACAAGAGACTGAGTGGACTGCCTGCATTCCTTGAGCAAGTTTTTTGGGGCCTTACAGCAACCTAGAAGGGCACTAAGTAAAGCAGATGCTGGGGAAGCTCTAACTAGTGAACCAGAATTAACTTGATCTCATTGCTTCCATGTAGCTGAATAGATTGATTACACTCCAATATCTTCCTTTTTAAATGATTCCGCATATTCCAGTCCTTAGATGATGCCTGCTCCTTGATTTTACAGTCACTAGGGAGCTCGATCCTTAATGGTCACCAGCTGTGTGATGAAGAAGGGGGAATTATATCTCTCAGTGGTAGACCCTTGCGTCTTTCAGGTGTTCATAATTTTAAGTCCAGATTCTTGTGCTTGGGCACAACAGGTCAGCTTGACTCAGTAGCATACAAGAGCATGGAATGAGCTAAGGACTGGATTCTCCATCCCCGGAGGAGTTTAAGGAACGACTGGGTGTGCCATTTAGCTCTCAGGTTACACTCGATCTCAGAGGGAGGTCTTTTCCAACCTCATTGATTCTGTGTAAAACTATACAAGGATCTTACATATCAAAGACCATCCTGCCTTAATTTTGACACGTTCCACATTTTCCACCCCCCGCGCCCTCAGGGCCGCCGGGACCGCCCGTCCCGTCCCTGACGGCCCGCGGGCTCCTCCGCGCCGGCAGAGGGCGCGCCAGCCGCGGGGTGGGCACGGGGGCGGGCGGCGGCGCGCGGCCGCCATGGCGGTGCTGCTGGAGACCACGGTGGGCGACCTGGTCATCGACCTGTACACGGAGGAGCGGCCCCGCGGTACGAGCCGAGCCGCCGGCACCGGCTTCCCCTGGCCCCCGCCGGCACTGGGCTCGCCCCTGACCCCCCCGGCACCGGCTTTCCCCTTGCGCGGGCAGGCGGCGGCCTCGAGCGGGACAGAGGCCGGGGGATGCAGTCTGCGATTGCGGCCACTAATGTAATATCTTCTAAATCGTAGGGCTGCCGTGAGCTTCTTTTTCAAGTGTTTGAAAAGAAACGGGGGGGGTGGGGGTGAGGCTGGCGACTGTGTTCCTATGTAACTAGCCGTGTTTAGAGGTCTTTGAATCGCTAGAGATGATTTGTAGGAAGGGAGGAAATACTGCGTCTCCTTTGAGCATTTCTCTCAGTGTTTATCGGTTGTACCCTGATAAGTCTCGACACAGTCTGCTCCAAAACCACTTTTCTACGGATTAAACTAGATCTCTGTTACATCTTTTCTTATTGTACCTGGAATTTCCTTTGTAAATGTTGGTATGATTTCTTACAGCTTGTCTGAATTTCCTGAAGCTTTGCAAAGTCAAGTACTACAACTATTGTCTTATTTATAATGTACAGGTGAGTATTCTCAATTCCTTGGTTTTTGGTTGGTTTAAAATCACAATCATGAAAGCAATATCTTATGTATTCTCTTTTGTGACAGAGGGATTTTATTATTCAAACTGGTGACCCCATGGGAACTGGCCGTGGAGGGGAATCCATATTTTGGTAAGTAGTTATGTTTATAAATGATGCATATATACATGTGTGTGTATAGATATCTCAGCAGAGAATTTGAAGGGAGTAGGAGTTCCAGTTAGATTGTCTTCAGCTCTCTTGTTGCAGAATTACTAGTGGGAAATAAAAAGCTTCTTTGGTTTTCATATTTAGATACCTTTTTAATTTCTATGCTGCCTTTGGCCATTCAGTGTTTTTCCTGGACATTGTTCTATCTCTGACCTTAGAAGTGAAGTTACACGTAACAACTTGTACATACATTTCTGTTTGTTTAAAAGCTGACAAATAACTATGTGTTTGGTAAGAGAAGTATCTGCTCTGTAGAAGACAGAATCAGTTAGCATTGTTAATACATTTATTATTATAACAAAATGTACTACATTTAGCGTGAGCGGAACATAAAAGCTATTCTTGATTTCCTCAGTGTATAAGGAAGTGATTCCCCCTACTTGGAGTTTGTTTTAGTCATGTTGAATGTTTATAAGGAAATTGCTTTTCTTATTTGCTCACAACATTTTTAGTGGTCATGCAGATAAGAGTTAAAGAAATCATTCAAGCAGCTAGGATGGAGTTAAAGTGCTAATGTTTTATATGATTCATTTGAAATAATTGTTAAAAGTAGAAGTAAAATTACAGAGCAGAACTAACTGCCAGGGAGGTGCTGGGGAACACAGTATACAGCGATAAAGAGTTCAGCTGGAACAGAGACAGTGTTGCTAGACTAGTGTTGACTTTTGTAAGTCAGTCTGTCAAAGCCTCTTAAATACAAAACCTGGAACTCATGGATCCATGAATCACCACTCCGGTGGTCCTGGAAGCATTGTAACTGTGCTAAGCAGATGCAAGTCTAGGTAGGTAAACTTGCCAGACTTGAGCTGTCTCTGCACACAAATTTATTTTGGTATTCTGTTCCGTTACAAGTCTTCTGAGACTTACTGGTATGGCAAATGGGGAAGTACAGTGTGATTGGAGAGTGTCAGATCCTGTCTGGCACTAGCAAGGAGAAGGTCAGTCGTCTTTTATATCTGTTTGCTACTGCTGCAGTCCATGAAACTGGAGTTGCTGTTCTTGCAGGCAAAGTTTAATTTGAATCCTCTCTTCATAGGGGCTAACACCTGCTTAGCAAAGTGAGTTTAAACACAACGCTGTCCTTAAATTTGGGCAAATACGGATATTGACCATGCATGCCTCCATCAGTTTATAGAGTGAAACAAAATAAATGGTAGCAGGGTTAGACTTAAAACATTAAAAATAGTGCAACAATTTGCTATATAATGTATATCCCAAATTACTGTACATAGTCCTATCTGTATGATAAACTAATTTTGCACATAGATGTATTGGTTTGCTTTTTATCTCAGGAGATACATTTTTAATATAAATTACTGCATTTTTACGGTGTGGAATAAGTTGTTTTTGCAGAACCAACTTAAAATGTGTAGTTGCTTCATGCCTCAGAAAAATGTTATATACTGTATTTAAAAACATATAAATATACCCCTCCCACCCCCCAAAAAGCCTCTGTGAAATGTCCAGAGAAAAATTTGTTGTTCCCTGTAATAAAAACTCTGTAAGTGTACAGGTCCATAAATATGCGCATGGTTGCAATGTAAATTTTAGGTTTATTTGAAGGCCAATGTAAAACTTTTTGAGAGGTCATTTATGGTTTTACAATGTTTGTTTAGCTCACTTGTAAAAATTCCGTTTTCTTGTAACATACTTGTTATATATGTTTTTTTAGTCAACTGTATGGTGATCAAGCCAGATTTTTTGAGGCAGAAAAGGTGCCGAGAATCAAGCACAAGAAGAAGGGAACTGTGTCAATGGTGAACAATGGCAGTGATCAGCATGGATCACAGGTCAGCATATGGTGTTGGTGCATGTCTGAGTAACTAAAATAAAAGTTCCATGAGTTTACAAAAGTTGCAGAACAATGACACTGTCATGTCAATAGCAATATCTTGTAAAACAGTTAAAAGACGTGTTAAAAAATACCCACCGTAGCTAAATATTTTGCATAGCATTCCAGGTGTCAATGGGTATTTGGTTACAGATAGAGAAATTAAAATGCTCAGATTCAAATCTTGTCCTAGATTAATTTTATTTGCTGATACTCAGTCCTGTATTTTTTTCCTTTATTTATTCCTCTATATTAATACCATGATGTTATTTTGCTAATGTATAAAATGGTCAGGAAAAAAAATCTGTAGTTAAATGGAAATGAAAATTAAGGAAACTGGGTTTTGAAATAATGTTGAAATTTTCTGGTTATGACTTTGTGTTAGTTTGGAAACGGAAATCATATCACAGTTTCTCCTGTATGGTTACATGAAAGCGTGCATTAATACTGTAAGTTTACAGTTTTACCCCAGTGCTGGTATAAAACAGTTTTTGAAAGTGGTCTTGTTCCCTTTGATGTTTGCTGTTCATGCACGCAAAGTTTTTGCTGTAGGTAATTCTTTTAACTTATTTAAGTTTTTTTAATATGTAAGGTTCATAGAATGCTGTATTTTCTAAATTATTATTATTATAGGTGGATTGTCACTTCTGTGAATTAAAATGCCTCACTTGTATTATCCATATATTTTAATTTTTAAAAAGCGGTATTTTTAATAATCAAAGAACAATTTTTAAAAAGGTAGGGTTTTGTTCCACCTAGAGCTTTTAATATATGTAGGTAATTTTGGTGCTTCCCTGCATTGTATATATAAAATTGTGCGGTTGGGGGATTTTGGAAAAAGAGATGACATTTATATTTATATTTAAATGCAGCCTGCTAGTGTATAGGCATGTGGGAATGAATGCTGTTTCCAGGAACATTACTGCAGCTTCTTCCTTGGGAAAGAAAAGTTCCAGTAAGGAGTTAGATGGAGCTGCCTTACAAGTATAGTGTAGCTTAGTGTAACCTATCCCAAATACTGACCAGTCTTAAGTGTGTTGTAGAGAGAGTGAGGAGTGGGATGTTACCAGCCAAACTGTAAAGTGTGGGTACAATGGTTGTGTTCTGTTATTTGTGCATATCTGCCTTTCTTCCCCACTCCATTGCCAAGTGCCCTCTATAATTTGTTACTAAATTCTCAGCTGGTATCAATTTTCATAGTTTCAGTTTTGCCTTAAGATGAAAGATCTGATTTGTGATACTTTCCAGTGCCAGTTTGAGTTGATCTAAGTCAGTGTGTGCTAGTTCTTCTCTCAATGCTACTGCATCCTGTTTTTCAGAAGGGTTTGTGTGAAGAAAGGCAAAAAGTCTGGATAGAATTAAGTAAAGGTAGTACTATGGGAGTTTTTGCCAAATTGATGAAAAAGTACCTGCTGAATGCTGCTTGGTGAACAGGTGATTTGAGCTCAGCTCACAAGGGGTAGCCTTGCTCTTTCTGTCCGCTCTCTTTCATCAGCTGTGATGCCAGTCACAACCTTTGCTGGTCTTGCTCAACAAACCTCTCCAGCAGAGAGCTCTCTGTGCCTCTGCCCATCTGGTTTTGTGCCGGATTACCAATTCAAACCGATTCACAGAAGGGTCCAGTGAGCTGCACCCGTAGCTCCCAGAGGTGCAGCTCCGTCTCCCTCGTACAGAGGGAGATTTCCTCAGGCAGTGGCTGTGAGCTGTGTGTTGGCTCACCCTGTTCTCAGAGCTGATGGAAGAAGACCAATCTTCTACAAAAGTTGGGAAGAATTTTTTTTTCCCCCCTGAATTCAGTGAGTGTGTTAAGGTAAAAAAAACACCACATCCTGAATTTCTCTATTTACTGTTCCTTGTTTTGTATCTTCTTTTGTAGTTCCTCATTACCACAGGGGAAAACTTGGATTACCTTGATGGTGTACATACAGTATTTGGAGAAGTGACAGAAGGCATGGATGTATTGAAGACAATTAATGAAACCTTTGTGGATAAGGATTTTATCCCATATCAAGATATCAGGTGTGACTCCTTTTAACTTTACTTTTTGAGAAATACATTATAATTGAATGAATTTACTTCTTTATGAAAACCAGATGAATATCACGATGTCAGGTGACCTTAAATACTATCTTAAATATATTATGTGCTATCTTAAATATTTTTTTTCCCAGTATTATTTGTTAAATATGTATGTATTTGTAAAAAGTATGTACAAAAATATTCAGCTATGTTGCCCTTGCAAAAGCATCAGTGCTAGAATTTACAAGCATGCAGTCAGGATATTTGGCTGTTTGGGATACAACTGGGAATTAGTGGGACTGGTTTGCCTTAGTTGGGTAAACCAGGTTTTACTTGCATATAACCAATGCTGATCTTGATTTTGTTTTCTCTAAGGATAAACCATACAGTAATTTTAGATGATCCTTTTGATGATCCACCTGGTTTGTGTGTCCCTGATCGCTCACCAGAACCTACAAAGGAACAGCTCGATGTGAGTGTTCGCAACAGGGAAAAGTTGGAAGAAATAATTAAATAAGTTTATCTCAATTAGTGTCCGGCACAGATTCTGCCAAAATAAGAAATCAGTCTTTAAGATTTTGTCTCTCAAATCTGTGTCCTTAAAGAACTATGTATTTTTTCACACAGGAGGTGTTCTTCTACTGTGCCAGCTTGAGTTCTGTTATGTCAAATGCTTGTCAGTCATTTGGAGCTGCTGCTGTGTTTAATCAAATACAGCTGCTTAACCTTTCAAGAGAAGGATAAAAGCATGACTTTAGTGCTCTCCCCTGTGGCTCCAGTGGAGTTATATTTGAAAGCTGTATTTTAGGTTTCTATTTACAGTGTAGATAAGCAGAACATGCAGTATATTCAATGCTGGTATTACTGGTTTTCTGTATA
The DNA here is from genome assembly GCA_013390045.1 of Picathartes gymnocephalus. Lineage (NCBI taxonomy): Eukaryota > Metazoa > Chordata > Aves > Passeriformes > Picathartidae > Picathartes > Picathartes gymnocephalus. Next base: position 50,317 of record WEKY01062642.1, read on the forward strand.
CTCTGGTAGAAGACAAAATTTAACTAACGTCTATTAATATTAAAATGATTACTGCTGTTTTCCTTTTAAATGTGAATAGGCTGTGTTTCAGTGGAAGTAATCTTGGTCGTTCTTTGAGTTACATGTGCAGGCACATACTATTGTGGGCTGTTTGTTCAAACAGAAGGAATTTTCTAAAAAATAATTGCAATTAATAGTTTACTCATAGTATGCAGTTACAGAAGTTGTATGTGAGATTATTTCCTTGTATGGAAACAGTTGTTTCAAGTAATGAATTAATTAACTAGAGAGAGAATTGTTTATTTTTAAGCTTAGTAGATACAAGATTGAAATTAGGGTTTTATAGTATGTGTGCACTATGGTTAATCCCTGCAGTACCTTCAGAGATGTTAAGCATAAGATATTTAGTAGCTTACTGCCAGCAACACAGAAATGTGAAGATTTGTTCTGAGTCTTCTTCCCTCATAGCCTGTCTGAAGATACCCCTTTTGGCATAGAAGTGTCTATAAGAAAGGCAGAGTTCTAGAGGTGGTAGTGAGGAGAAAAAATTAAAACTCAATTCCTGCCTAGGTTTAGATGTATAAAACCAAAATTATTATTGTGATATGTTCTATTTAATGTCTTGCTAGACACAACAGATATTTGCAGTGTTCCTTACCTTCATTTGTGGTAGGAGCTACCTGGATTAGAAATGCGTTGAAGCTTGTGAGATGTTGAGTATTAGGTGGGTAAATAAAAGAATTTAGAATACCTCACTGAATATGGTTCAGACTGGTCACGAAAGTTCAGAAATAGTTCACAGTGCCTGAAATACAAGTATAACATCTCCTCTTTATTTCTTTTTTTCTGATCCAAGTGGGAAGAACAGAAGGAAATCCCAGTTCTGCAGACATACAGTGCTTAAGCATTTTTTGTGTCCTGAGGGGTGAAGGGAGAGGTCATCCAAGTAATAGTTGGAAAGTGAGAAAGAATTTTTGGCCATGGCTTGGTAATAAATAACCTTTTCCTTCATTTTTCAGAGTGGCAGAATAGGAGCAGATGAAGAAATTGATGACATGAAGGGACGGTCTGCAGATGAAATAGAAGAAGTTCAGGCCGAAAAAGAAGCAAAAACTCGTGCCATTCTTCTGGAAATGGTGAACATCTTCCTGTGTTTACCTTTTAGATTTATTCCAGTGTGTGTTCATGTTATGAAGTCTAGGAGGATGTGTACTACTTATCTTGAGGTTACTTACCTGGTGATGATGTCATGTTTCAGAATCTGCTATTAAATACCCGTTGTACAGTGAAAGGATTGAGCATGAGCACTCATGTTGTGTTTTTCTGATAAAACCAGTGATACTTCATTGTCAGAGTGGGCTAGTGGAGGCTTTCTAAAAACTTGCTAGAAATGCATCCAATTAAAAAATGTAACGTAGATAGTATTCTGCTGAATACCTGCAGTCCTAGAAAAGATTTAGCATGTGTGGGAGAGAGCTGAGCTAATTTGTGATATTCCCCTCCCAGCGTATACAGTGGTAAACTGCACAGTAACAAAAATTGTGAATAGGCTTTGAAGGCTTGTTTTATTTGCCTTTATGTTTTTTAAGAAGAAAAAATTTAAAAAGGCATACACACTATTGAAGGATGAGTGAATCTGTCTCACTTCCTTACAGCTACCAAATTCAAATTTACGGTGAATGGTTTGCAGCAGAGACTAATTCCAAGGTCAAGCCAGATGTGGCCACAGTGTTGCAGAAGATTTGTAGGGACAAAAAGAATGCATTTCCGTCTTTTAGAACTGTCTGCTTGTTATGTTAAGAACAGGAAAAACAAAGTATTTGTGAACTTTCATGAAGTCCAAGCGGTGGAATTGCAAATAAATAATAGATTTTAGATGCTATAGAAAACACTTTTTTTGTGACACTGAGTAGGAAAAATATTTTATTAAGTTTTGGTTTTGTGATAGGAATGTGAGATCACACAAAATATGCATTCCCAGTGTGCTGTGCTGCCTGTAGAGAGATTTAGGCAGAAGCGATGAATGTCTTTTTTCTGTATCCCAGGTGGGAGACTTACCAGATGCAGACATCAAGCCACCAGAAAATGTGCTGTTTGTTTGTAAACTGAATCCTGTGACCACAGGTGAAGACCTGGAGATAATATTTTCACGATTTGGTCCCATTAAAAGGTAATAATGCTAAAGTAAAAGAGGAAACCTTTCTTGAAACGCAACTTGATTCCTCCCAGTTTGTTTATGTTTGGCTGTTGAGGAGTAGTTTGGTGTCTCAGGAGATCTATGCTCTGTTTGGACAGAGACCACAATAATGGGGATACAGAGGCAGATGAGTATCCTGTCCCCAGGAGTGGTCTTAAGGGAAAGCCTAGGGAAGTGTAGGAACCAAGAAAGCATATGACATTCCTCACTGCCCACTGTCCTCTCACTCCTTTCAGCAGTTTTTGTATCAGATGCCCTATGAGCTGGATACAGTCTCTGGGTTTTTCTTTCCTGTGAGAGTATGTATGGTTTGGGATAAAGCACCAAATGTCTGTGGCATCTGATACATTCCTTGTAAGCTGTTCCTCATTCCTGCTGCTCTTCTCACTTTTGACTTTAGCTTCTAGTAGTTTCAGCTGATTCCTCCTAGTCCTGCTATCAAAAGACATGATGGGCGATGAAATCTGGTTTCCTACACACCTCTATCCTACACCCCACAGTTATTTTTTTTCCGTGCTAAGAGCACTAGCCTACATATTCATGCTTCTTCGTAGTAGAGACTTCCTTACCTTGTTTCACTTTTCTTGACCTTTTTCTGTTCTTTTGTTTTCATCTCAAGATGAGAGAACCAGAACTGCACGTGGTTTTGAAGAAATTACACATTTATAGTGGAACAGTTTTGTTCTCTGTATTACTCTCAACTGCTTTTCTAGTGAATGCTAAAGCTGTTTTTTTCATTTGGGGTTTTTTTGGGTTTTGGGGGGTTTTTTACAGTATACAGTTAGGGTTCAACCCATGCTTATCTTGTTGCATTTATCTACGTCATATGAAGGTTGTTTGTTGTCTTATTGGTCTTGTAAGGACTTTCTGTGATTTCTTCAGTCTTTATTTTTGCTACCGTTAACAATTTAGTATCATCAGCACAATTTAGTACCATCAGGAAACTTGGGATCAGTTTAGTCTTACCTGGTCTTTTGCATGCTTATCGATGCAAGGATGTTCCTTATGCCCTTGCTGCTTATTTTCCCGAAAAGCCTTTGGTGCAGGAGATTATTAGAATTTGTAAAGGGATTTCAAAAGGCTATATGAAGTAGATCATCATCATCATCACCACCAGCACACATGAGCATATTGACTCTCTTAGAGCACTTCACTCAAGTTTGTTCAGGTGGTTCGGAGCAGGCCCTGCGTATTTAGACAGATGCTAACTCTGTTCTGCTTGGAGTTTCTAGCAGATTCTGCAGTACTGGCACACAGGCCTGCAGGCTCCCAGATCCTAAACTACACTGTTTCTATGTGTGGGTGAAATTGGCATTGTGTGCCACTCTTACAACCCCTGCATGATTTCTCTATGCCCTAAGGATTTCTAATTTTTTGTTCCTCTGTCAGAGTTGTCACTCTTCTGCAGTTCTTCCACTTTCAGATAGGTTCTCTGAATAATCCATGAAGGAGGGTTCTTGCACAAAACCGTTCTGCCTTCTGCTGCAAAGAATTCCTGCAGCTTGTCTGAATAGCCTTATGGTCTACGTTTTTTTCCTTTTCCCCACAGCTTTTTTTTTCTTTCGACCTTGACCATCTTTTTGATTGTGGATCCTGACTTGTCACTTCCTCTCTACACGTGGGGGAGGTCTCACATTATTCACATCTTAATGCCACTTTTCCTGTCCTTGTTGCCTTGTCTGCCCTCCTTCAGCATCCTGTAGTCAGAATTCTTATGTCCAATACAAGAGTTGGGTAATAGTGATGCAATACTGTATTCTTCCCATTTTGCACTACTTACTCAATACTTTTAGGCTTCTAATTATTGCCCAGTGACCTGCATGATAAGAAGATGGGCTGCTGAAGAGGTACTTGCTAAGAAGAGAAAGTTTGTCACAGGATGTTTGTTTAAACTTTGCTTAAAATGACAGAGAAAACAGAATGTGAAATTTCTTGTCTTGCATTAGTGAAATGCAAAAAATTAAAAACAAACAGTAATTTTGGAAAATATATTTTGTTTCACTAATTAGAAATTCATCTCTAGTTCTCTGCTTCGTGGTAACCACGTGTGAGTTTAGTGTAATTGCTCAAAGTAATGTCTCCTGCATTTTTTCTTGCAGTAGGGGTCTCAGAATCGAGGGTTATAATACCTTCAAGGTGTTTCAGTTTTGTGGGTTGGGGTTTTTGGGTTATTTTTTGAACTCTTACTTTCCTTTTTAAACAGTGCTTTCCTACCCTACATTTTTTGCTCCAACAGTGTTGACATTTTAGTTTCATATCATTTTTTCAGTTGTGAAGTGATCCGAGACTGGAAGACTGGTGAATCTCTTTGTTATGCTTTCATTGAGTTTGAAAAGGTATGGGTTTTAGGTATAAACTGTATATACATCCTGCTTGTAAAAGCCCCTTTTTGTTATACTTCTATTCAGGAAGAATGCTGACGTCTTCAAGTGTGGAATAGCTAATATTTTCTCTTACTGAGAGAAACTATAACTTAGTTATAGCAGTTGTAGATTCTAAATGAGACAAGCATTTAAGTCTTTCTCTGTTTGAGCAGGCAGTACAAAAATGTACTTAGGCTGTCTTGAAACCAGTGGGAGGGGATCAGTCCCTTTTCCACCCCAGAGCAGAGTAAGACTTTGAAGAGTTAAGGAAGGGAATGCTAGGAGCATGCAGCATGAGGAGAGGAGGATGTATGGAATAAGATAGATCTGTGTGTGCAGTAGTGTTGTCTCCAGGGCTTGTAAATGATGCTTGCTATATCAACACACTGCTCTTACTGTGAGATTGATGGCAATAGTTCTCTTGGTGGTGCATCGCTTTGTATATGCTGGTATCTCTCGTCTGTGAGGAAAGCACTGGAAAGTGTTCTCACTTTTCTTTAGCCTAATTATGTAGTTAAAATGGAGCTTTTATTAGCTGTCCTATTTTCCTTTTTTTCTGAATTTATTACACGTGCCAGATGTGTAGCTGGATTGGCAAATTTTTAAAATAGTGAAATGAACTGAAGAATTGGGATTTGAAATGCTGATGTTGAGACAAAGTATAACTATTTCTTTTGAAATGGTACAATGCAAGAACTGTAGTGCTTGAGGAAATTTCAGAAAGAAATGTATGCCACTAAGCAGTTGAATTTGTTTGAGTTCCTCAGTGAATGTTCCTATGAAATAATCATGACTCAAGATTTTCCTGGTTAATATCAGGAGGAAGACTGTGAGAAAGCCTACTTCAAAATGGACAATGTGCTGATAGATGACAGACGGATACATGTGGATTTTAGCCAGTCTGTTGCAAAGATTAAATGGAAGGGAAAAGGTAAGTACATTTGCAATTCTTTGATTCTCATAACTTAATAAGCCATGACTTCTAAACTAAGCATTATATAGTTAGGAGTTTAAATCATGTCATCTTCAGGCATATAAATGTTCCTGGTACTGTAATAAATAGAGCAACACAGTTGTTAGCGCTTCCCTTCATTTGTTTCATAAGAAAAAGTAGAAGGGTTTCCTACTATTAGATCACCATTGTATTGCCACTGGTTACCTTTTTAGCCAATGTATTTTTGGCACTGAAACATTTTTTTCATCTCAAACTTTGGACACTTTAATATTACTTATTAGCAAAATAATATGGCAATACATTGTTATTTTCTAGTTTCTTTATTCACTATGTCAGTCAGGTGTATACAAGAAAAAGTCAGTATTCAGGCCAGGGATTTCTGCTCTTCACCTCCTGTAGGTCAAACATACCGCGTGGTGGGTTGTATGTTACAAAAACACAATTTCAAGTGTTTGAGGATGTTTTGGGAGGAAAAGAGTGCTGGAAGAGGTGAATGCAGTGGTTACTTGATTACTGAGGGCATGAGGAAAACACTGGACTTGGAGAGGTGTCTGTGTAATTGCACTGGTGGCATTCTTGTGTATCTTCTGAAAATGCAGTCAGCCCTCAGTTGTTGGCATGCAGTTTCTCCAAGTGGGGTTCTGGTCGTGAGCTCTGAGGTGTTGGAACTTGTCCTGCACAGAGCTGAGATGACTCTGTAGTCTTTCTATACCAGGTGTTGCAGTGCATCCTGTATTGACTGCCAGTGTTGGAAACTGAGGTCTAAATTGTCCAAAATTTTGGAAGCTAACTGCATTGTCGTCTTGTGCTTACTCGGTGCCCAAAAAGTGACCTTCTGTCCTCGGTAGGGCTTCTGGCCTAGTCAGTGAGTGTTGCAGTTCTACGCGTGGCCGTGAGAGGGCAGCACGTTGCCGTAGTTTGTTGATCTGTGCGCTGGTGCTTCAGTGGGTGAATGGAAACTGAAATCTGTCGTGTCCCTCTTTCAATCTAGATCTGAACGTTTTTGTTCCTAGTTTTCCGTTTGAATTCTTAAGCTGTAGCTGTCTCAGAGGTTTCTCTCAGTGCAGACGAGAGCAAAAAGTCATTTAATAATGAGGCCTTTCATGGTAACAGAATTTTAAGTGGTGTGATACAGGACCTGTAATAAAAATGGAACTCAGCCGGTTGCTGAATCCTGCTTTGTGATCCTCTTCATGTGTTGTCTCCACTGGACAAGAATGAGGAGAAAGCTGGATGTTTTTTAATGGGATCTGCAAGCAGGAGAAGGACAGAACATCACAACTTGTCCTGCTCTCTTCTACTCTGTTATGCAGATGTCAGTGTTGTTTCTGGAACTGTATCCTGCTGTGGCCTTCTCTAGGGTTATAAAGAGCCCCTAAATCATAATCTGACCTTAGTGATAGTTGTGAGTCTTGGTTGTGCTTGTGGTTAGAGTGAAATCAATTTTTTTTTTTCCTGTGGACAGGTGGGCAGTATACCAAGGAAGATTTCAAGGACTATGAGAAGGAACGTGACAAACCTTCGAAATTTGCTCTGAAAGAAAAGGTAAAACCAAAGCAAGAGTATCCTTTTCTGGTCAAAGATACTTTTTGAATTAAGTAGAGTTTATGAAAACAGCCTGGAAAAAACTTCCTGTTTTCAAAGCCTGCCAAATGGATGTTTCCCTGCTACCTCATGTAAGCATTTGGTGTTTGAGATGGAATTTAATATTTTATGGTTTTCAGTTGTTATCTTTGAATTTAGTCACATCAAAATATGCTGTTTCACTTCCATGTTGTGTGCAGATAAATAATGTTCCAAGTCTACAGCACTGGAATGACGTATGGCACAGCAGAGTTTTAAGTAGCTTCAGAGGGGATCTTCTGCATCCAAAATGAGACCATAATAGTGATTAAATCATTCTGTAAGACTATGCTTCACTTGCGGTAAGCATGAGAGAAAACACCACAGTTTGTTCAGGTATCCACAGGTAGAAGAGAAAGGAGAATGCAGGCTGGCTGTACTGTTTGACAGGACAGACTTCAGCCATTTTAGCTAAGCTGATTTCTTTTTTCAATGTGTATAGCTGTGTACTGACTGAAATATGTGTTAAGTCTTGGTAAACTCTTGTCAGATGAAGAGGGATTTGTTTGCTTCCCGGGCTGTTGTGTTCTGCTCCTTACTGATACTGGGTAATAGATCTGTCCTTAACCAACACCATCAGTGCCAAGTATGACCTTGTGCTGGATGAGGATGTAGAAGAGTCTCACAGAAGTCAGTCACACTTGGCTAAAAAACAGAAGAAGAAAAAGCACCACCACTCCGAAGATGAAGATGATGACAAGAGGACCAAAAAATCTAAGGTACTTGCCTCTTCATGCATTAACTTTACACCTGTTCATTGTTTTCCTCATAAAAGAAGCCAGGAAAAAGAAGTCTGATATTGAATAAGGACATGGTGTGCAAAGTCCAGTGTAAAATATAGCAGTTGTAAACCTACAGAAGGCTGATGTTAATATGTGATTATGAAAGAGGGTTTCCAAATCCTCCTGGACTTTTGAAGCTTGGCATGTCTAGATGGCTTTTTGCCAAAACGTCCTGAAGAGGCAGTGTAGCCTCTTGTAAAGCAGGGGATCTTCAGCACTTTGAACCTGTTCACATATTCCCAGTCATAAACTAGTAGTTAATTATATTTCATGACTGTAGACTATTTCTCATTTTCTTGCCAGACTATCATATGTTGGGTTTTTCCTATATGGAGTTGGGAATGCAATCTCTTTACATTATCTTTTTCATATTTGTCCTTAACTGTTTTGGAAGTGTTTGTGTATAGTCTGCATGTGGGTTTGCTTGCATCTGTAATGTGCAAGCATATCGTGCTGTGAGGCTGGGGTTGTGGAGGAGAGCACCAGGAGACAGTAGTTCTGTCATTCTTTAGTTCCACTGCAGCCTGTCAGGACAGCATTCTCACATTTCTGTGAACTTGGCATACTCAAGATATGATGCTTTGTGGAAACAAAGTCTGCAGTGAGAAAGTGGAGGGTTAACCACTACTGAAGTGAGCATTAGGAAGAATTGAGCTAAACTGAAAAAGTAAAAAAAGACAAACCCCAGTATTTTAAGGGTATAAGCTTTATGAGTGAGACCATAGCTGTCTTCTAGCAACTTTGCAGAAAGTGAGAAGGTTCAGCCACAGGAAATAAAGCTACTGTCCCATCCTGAGTTTTGACTACTGCTGAGAGTTCTGTATACACAGAGCATACATTATTCTGTTCTTATGCATCACTTCTTGCTGTGATGCTTAAAAATAATTTCTCATGAACATCAGCAATTAAAATATTTCAATGCCAGCAGTGAGCCCTGTTGCTCATTCGTGGACACAGTCTTTTGTCACTGTACTAACTCACTTGGGGTCCTGTGAATGAAGGGGACGAGGGGGCTTGTGCAGATAAGTAAAGTCTTGACTGAAGCATGTGCATACAGGAGGTATGGACTAATACTGGTTTAGACTTCTTCCTGTCTGTTTGGCTGATTGAAACTGTTGCTTTAGCTTTCTTGAAACAGGTATTTTTAGTGGTAATCTTTTTTCCTGATGGCTCAGGAATTACACCCATGGAACTGGCTGGTCATGCATTATCAGCAGAGAACATTTTAAAATCATTTAGAAGTCTTCACCCCTGCAGGTGGCACAACAAGTACTGGCAGCAGTAGGTTGTTAACATCTGTTCTGATTGCTGCAGAGGGATTGTGACACTTCATAGCACAAAAACATGAACAAGAACAGAGGGATTCCTGGTGCTATTTTCGGGTTCTGGAATAGAACATATTCTAGTGCTTGACTATGTGATCTCCTCTGTGTTTATGTGTATCTTTTTGTGATTTAGTCACCTGCTCCTGATGTGGTTTGTTCACGTAGTCTGCTGCTGCTGTGTTCTGGTATCTTCTTTCCTACAGCTTTCTTCTCACTTAGTCACCTTTACCCATTTTGCTGTAAGTAGTTTAGATTTCTTATGCCTGAAATCACAGATGGAGGCATGCTTCTATTCTCTGATGGCAAGCATCTTAGTTCCCTCTTGGAGGTGTGAGAATTAATTTCTGGGAAGAATTTTTCTCTCTGGATTTGAATATTCTCGTTAGTGTGTACTGTACAGTATGCACATACTGAGCAGAACGTACTCAGTCTCACACAGACTCAGTACTTTGGGCATGGCCTCTAGTGAAATCTGCAGCCAACTTAGGTGGCAAATCCTGTTCAGCAGATACAAAATTTTAATTTTGTTTTATTTTTTACTAGTCATACTTTGGGCAGAAACTCAGGGGAAGCACTCATGTTCCTGAGGTGGAGTATATTCAGTGTGAATATTGAGTCCAACACAAAGCACAGCAGCATAGAAATGTTTTAGTGAATGGTAGCATTTTTAGTATAGGCAAACAAAGCATTCTCCCTTAACCCTATTTTGTAAATCACTGAATGTATTTGAGGTAAGAACTTCAAAACAAAACAGCAGCAGACCTTCCACAACTCAGCAGCCAAAGACCGCAGTAGCCATGCTTCATACAGAAACTGCCATGTGAGTCTGTAGTGTGACAGAGATTTTAATTAAGAGAGATATGGGGCTTGTAATGGGAAGTTCTGGCAACTGGAACTGCTGTTTGTGCTATCAACTCTAGCTATGACTTGAAGGGGTTTTATTTTCTCAATAGTTTCCATGATGTTGAGTTGTTTTTCTGTTCTCTTGCTGGTGTTACTTTTTTCTTTAGTATATTTTGACTCATCCTTTTCTTAGTCTGACACCCATTTCCTGAAGCTTCAGGCTCTGTGTTGATGTTTCAAGAATATATTTTTTAGTCTTGTGCTGTTTGCCTTGATTCCAGTGGGTAGAAGAGGTAGGGTGCTGTGGCTTTCTTTTAGTAAGTAACAGGATGTGGGTCTGGGGCAAGAGGGTGGACTGTCATGTGGGTTTGTGAATAGGATTTGGTAGTTTTTTTGAATACAGGTCATGCTTCCACCTGAGATCTGTATTATGACTTTGTTGGCCTTCCAGTTTTGTCCATGTGTTTTCTCTTGGATTTTATTTTTTAAGATAACTGGTCTGTGAGGTAGTATAGCCTATCCAATAGATTTTTGTGAGACATAGGGACTTCCCGATTTCAGATTTCTGTAGTGCATGGTTTTAACAGAGGTAATGATTTTTCTGGTTTTAATGTCCTGGTTTTACTGCTTATTGGACACTGTTCCCTTTATATTCAGGGTCAAGTTTTACCAAAATCTCCCCCCAGAAAAGGCTCTCTCTATTTGTTTGCTCCTTTTAACCTTTAGCTAGGATGTTTAATGTATGTAAGAGGTGATGTTCTACTTTTGTGGCCATGATATTTCTAGCTATTTCACCTGCAGCTGCTGTTCAGCAAGTTACTACTTTCGGCAAAATCAACCATAAACATCCAGAGAAACATCTTTCCTTATTTCCTTCCTCATGTGTGTTCCAGTAGTGTGCTGGATTAAGAATTGGGATGATCATCACTTACTCATTGACTGATGAGAGGCTGTGATCCTTGATTGAGAAATACAAATTTCAGCAGTAAGAGAGAGCCTGTTTTTAAGTAGGAATATTTTTCTTCTTCTTCTTCCAAAACACCATGTTTTTGACTTCTAGGCATAAAAATTTGGTTTCAAAATACCATTGTTTTTAGTAATTTAGCGTGTTTTAAAAATTGACCTTTTTCTATGCCAAAGACCTTAAAATGAACAATCTTATTTAAGGGGAAATGTAACTTATGCTGACAAGAAATAAAGATGCAATTCATTCTATTAATTCAAATTACACATTTTTTTCTTTATGTTGTGATCATATTAGCTAATACGGTGACTTTGTTGTGTCGCTTTCAGACTTGTCCTGTACACCTGTACCATAAATGCTTTTGTGAAGGTCACTCTGCTTGTCTAACTCAATGCTTATATGATTTCTGATCCTTTCAGCAAGTTGTCCTTTTCTGTGGCATTCAATGTGGGCTATTTATGTGTAGTTCGAAATGTTCACTAACCTGTTGCCTGCCCCTACTTGGCCAGTAGCCTGTCTCCAGTGTTTTCTGGGTAGATTGTTCAACTGAATCTATCCTGCTTTCTCCTGTTTCTCCCTTGTGCTGGAAGGAAACTCCGCCCACAAACCAGTTAGAAGGCAGCCATACACCAAGTCCACCATTGGTTTTCTGGCCAATATTTTTTGTCTTGTTCCTGTCTACCCCTCCAGCAGCATGTCCATTGTCCGTGTTTACTCATGCCTTGGCACAGAGGGGCTTGAAACCTATTGGGTTTTTCAAACACATGGAGAGTGAGGCTTTTGGGTATATGAGTAATATGGAATGGACAAAGCTCTTACAAGTACCTGGAAGCACCACTGAGTCTGTTTGGCAGATCCAGATTTTAAAATCCATACTAAAAGTTTGACAGTAAAGATGTGAAATAGGCATTTGGCCGCCAGTGAGATTACTGTAGCAGAATTATTCATGTGTCTGTTTATCCAGGGAGGTTTATGTTGTTTATTGTAACCCTAGTATTTCAGCATTATCAGTGTCATTGTAAAGGTGATGTTTGCCCTAGGAATCACCCTAATCACTGGCTTTCTGCATAAAATCTCTGTTTGAAGTAGAGTTTTTTTCACTGTGCTTTAAAATAAATTAAGTTTGCTTGTTTGTACATGGAGGATAGGTTTTAGCCACACAGTTGTGAAGGCTGCTGCCATGGTACATACTTAGAAAAATAATATCTGAAATGAGGATGAAAAAGTGTGTGATTTAATACAGACATTTTTCTTAATTCATATGGATTTTTGCTTAACAGTGTTGTTATTAAAATCTCATAAAATTGTATCTCTCCATTAGCACATACAGTGGTACTAAACAGTCAGGTTGTTCATTTTGCTGAAGCCTAGATTTTAGGCCATTAAGAATTACTACAGGCAGGTCTTAAAAAGTGTTATGCATCTGCATAGCACTGGAATGCCTGTGGGGCTTGAACCAAAACTTATGGAAATACTTGCATTGCTTAGGTAAAAAATCGAAATCCAGATCTAGGTTACAGACTTGGTTGATGCTTATGAAGAGTTTATAACATCCATCTGAGTGGAATCCCTGATACAACCAGTTTTTGCTAAAGCTCCTTAGGCAGTACAGGAAGCGTGCCTGACAGCCATACTTTTTTCCGTAAAGACTGACAGAAACTTACTTGTAAACTTACCTTCTTCAGATGGCTTCAGTGGGGTATTTTTGTGTTACCTTTTTCAAATTGTTGTGGACATGAATCTCTTTAAAGTAGTACCAGCTTTAGCTAAGGAACCAGCCATGCTCAACTTTTCTCTAGTTCTCTTCATGCTTCTGTATGCTTTCTCCTCTTGTTTATAACTGCATTTCTGTCGAATTCCTTTGACAGGATTCTGTCCCAAAACATGAAGAACGCTGCAGGGAGAGGACCAAGAGTGAGAAGAAAGACAGGCATAGGAGCCGCAGCCATTCTCAGGAGAGAGATTACACTTACAGCAGACAAAAAGATAAATACAGAGAAGATGTCCGAGTAAGAGACTGGGATAAAAAAGCAGACAGAAGCAGAAGTCCTAAGAAATCAAAAGACAAAGAGAGGTCCAAGTACAGATGAAGGACAAGGAAAAGACAGAGGCAAACTGAAATAATAAATTTAACTCTTTTTCTTTTGTGAGAGTGTTTTTTCTGTAATATTTGCTGTAATGTCTGACTGCAATATGCAGTAAGATTTTATAGCTTGATACCCATCACTGGAATATGATCTGTTAATTCTAAAATTCAAGACAAACACTGCAAATTGCTCTGCTCTAGAGTGCCAGTGGGTGTGCCTGGATAGAGCATTTCAGCACACTATGAAGAAAGAGAACTTTTTACTAAGGTGATTCTGTGGGAAGGCTGATATTTAAGGAACGAAATCAGCTGAAACTATCCCATGGCAGAAAATGTTGACTAAGTGGGCCGGGCTGTATGGCTGTAATCTCCAGACCTAAGATGAGTGGGGATACTGAGGGTATTTAATACAGCAATGTGCTTTCCAGCAGCATCTGCCCTGTCTTTGCTTTGTTAAAAGTAAAGCTGGAGTCCAGCATCTTTAGTGCTTGTGGTAGTTAGAAAACAGAACAAATAACCCCCACCTTACTCTGCAATGTTGAGAATAACATCGAAAATGTAACAGCAGAAACATCAGCTTGTTCACTTTGGCATAGCTGCGCCTGTTTGAAGGGGAACTCTTGATGCTTTCGGCTCTTTGTTCATTAGTTGAAGGCTTAGAAACCAGCTTCTCAGAGTTTTCTGTTGGATTCTTTTACTTGCAACAGCTTAAAAATGTGATGTAGATTCTAAATTGTTTTATTCTGTGGATTTGAGTAAGTTCGAGACCTATTTTGATATCGTGCATTACAGTCCCTTTAGTTCTCTGTAGTCTTGAGCTTGAGTCCAAGACTTTAAGTGGACTTGACCAAATACAGGAAGTGTACTTGGCTAAGAAGCTGCCTTTTGATGAATCTCTAACTTTCATGTCCTTCAAAGCATGGAACTAGAAATCCAGGGCTTCCATAACTGTCTCTTGGCAAAACATTTCTAACCCTCCGAGACCCTGCAGGGGCCAGTGCCATCCTTGTCTGAGCAAGAGCCCTCTGTCCCAGAGGAGAGGTAAACAGGAAGCCTGTTCCTGGAAGTCTGTCAGGGAACCTGGTGCTGAGGACTGCTCACTGTTCCTATCAAGGAAGTTTCTGCCTTCAGTCTGGGCGTGAGGAGATTCCAAGGAACTGTGCTAGGTCAGGATACAGTGCCTTTGGAGAGTGCTATGGATGCAGTAGGTTGTCTTGAGCTCTGCCTGCTCTGTTAAAGAAACAAGGTTTGTGCTGTCATACTGTTCTCAGTCCTGCTGTCCTTTTCCACACAACATTTTTAACTTGCAAAAAGCACTGGCTAGATTTGACAAGGATGTGGCAATAGGAAAGCAATTGCATTCTTGTTTTCTTTAGGAAATGACAGTCATAGAAACAAACAAACAAAAGCTTCCAGTGGGGGAGAATGCTGAATTCTTGCTGAACACCAGAGGTCCTCTTATAGGAGAGTTGTGACTTAACATCACAAAGAGTTTCAGTAGCCATTCCTAGGCTTCAGCTAGCCCTCAACCACCTGTGGGACATACAAAACTTACTGATGTTTAGAAACAAACACCCTATTTCAGGTGAATTGCCCACTTTTCTGCAGTGGAAATGGCTTTTTTTTTTTCTTTGCAACAGTTAGATGTTTAACTGAAAGTTTATGCGATTAGTATATGGAAGTAAATAGTTTATTTGTGGTGTTGGCCAAAGAGTCTTCAGAATAAAGGGTTAAAAAATCAGTACATGAAAAAGGTTTCAAGTTTCTGATTTTCAAGATGCCTTGGTGCTTTTAAAAAATGCACAGTATCTTGAGATTGGCAGAATTACCTGTTTATATTTTAAGAGGAAGCTTTCAAATGTGGATGTTCAAAAGTAAGCTAATATTAATAGGTGATTAAATGACAGCAGAAAAGCTCCCAATGTGAAGGCAAGTGCTTAATTTTAGGGCTGCATTCCTGGTTAGTCTGCTGACACTGGAGGGATCGCAGTTCACCTGGCACATAGATAGCCAAGCACTCTGGGTTAGATGGGATTTACTCCTCTGGTCATCAGAAATTATGGTTGTGTACATGTGGTTTTTCCGGAAATGGCATGAGCAAGCTGTATGGCCAGCTGAAACCACAGACATTTCCTGCTGTTCCTGTCCAGCCAGAAGTGGTGGAGTGGACAGGACTTTTTATTATCTGGGAGTTGAAGAGTTGACTTGTTTTAGTCTAATGAGAATTCACACTTCCCTGTCATTTCCTTTTCATCAATGCTGTCTCCAACCTCAGTTTCAGTATTGACCTTTGGTGCTTGTGGTATTAAAAAGCAGAACAAAAAACCCCACCTTCCTCTATAATGGAATGTTGAAAATAGCATTGAAAATGTTGTAGCAGAAGCATCAACTTCACTTTGACGTAGCTGAGGCCTGTTTGAAGGGGAACTCCTCATGCTCTAGGCTCTTTGTTCAGTTGTTAAAGGCTCAAAAACCAGCTCCTCAGAATTTTCGATTGGATTCCTTTACCTGCAACAGCTTAAAAATACGATGTAGACTCTAAACTGTTTTGGTCTGTGAGTTCCAGGAAGCTTGAGACCTATTTTGCTGTCCTGTGTTGTAGTTTATTTAGTTCTCTATAGTTCTCTTTAGCTTGAGTCCAAGACTTGGAGTGGACTTGGCCAAAACCATGTTATGCATAGGACCTGGTCATAGAGCACTAAAGGCAAGTTTGAGAGGGGTAGGTTGTAACAGTGATCTCTCTCTAATCCCATGGACATCACACAAGTCAGTGGAAGTAGCATAAATGTTGTATCCAAGTGGTTGGCATTGCAGGATGGGAGTTGCCCAAACCCAGTCATGGTAACCCTGTACTCTGGAGGTAAAGCTGTGCCTGCTTCCTTCCACTTGTCAAAAAAACACCCAGCCATAACAACCACACAAACAAACCAAAGCAAAACAAATTCTCCCCCACTCCCTTCATTTATTAGTTATTTGAACAAGCATTTTAAAATTTTCCAGAAGTTCGCAACAATTTCTGATTCTGTTGCTGCTTTCATTTTTGTCCATCTCACCTTCCTGTAGCCTGATTTTTTTCACATAAAACTTGCATGTTATTGACAACAGTATTTGCTTGTAAGCTTCCTGGAGAATGGGTAATGTCTCTCCTTTTCTGTCAGTCACCTGTTGCATACAGGGGAGGCACGAGCCATTTGAAAACTGTTAAATGACAGATTTATGTAAATACTTGCTACAGGGCAGTATTTTTTGTGTAAAATGCTTGCTCTGGTCACTGATGCAATGTGCTTTTTCTCAGTGAGAAGGCCAGTATCACCTTGGTTAAACGTGGTAGCTGTGTTAAAAGGTACCAGTAAACCATATGTAGGTTTGAGTCTTATGAGCTTACAATAAATCATTGAAGCTGAAAGAGAGTTCCAAGAGCCTTCTGAAATCGTAACCTGAACGGCAGTAAACTTTTGAACTTGAAACTTGTTTGGGACTTTCTGATTGTAAAAGGTACTTTTTTATTTTAAGCCCAGTGGAAAACAACTTGAGTCATAGCAGTATCTTGTTATATAAAAGGAGGAAAAATAGATATTTTAGGCAAAACCAGGTAGGGATCCTGCTACATCAGATGTTATGGATGGGGTTGCAATTTTCCGAGAAGTTACCAATGTCTGTGTTACTTAAATTGGTTTTCCTGTTTTTTGTTCTCCCTGTTCTGTGGTCAGATGGAGTGCTTGCTGTAGTGGCATAGTTTTAGGGAAGTAGGAAAGGTGATCATTTTGGCAAGCATGTAGAAATACCTCTTCTGATGGCTGGAAAGATAGTGGCTTTCTGCTGGTCTGAATACAGGATTGCCTGTCAGTAACTGAGCTGGTACTCTAGTAGGACCTGCTAAGTTAGTGATGTAGGCTTTTGGGGTGAACACATGTCTCCAAGTCAAAAATTTCAGTGTCTCCAACAGGGTGAGAATTTCACTGGCAGAAAACATCCAGATTTTGCCTAATAGTAAAATATTGTCATTAAAATCAGGAGCGTACCTTACAGTGTTGAGAGAGCTTGGCTTGAGGGTCTGACCTGAGCCTTCCTGAAGGGAATAGGGAAATACTCTCACTTGAGGCAGAACGGGGAATGTATTAGTTCCAGAACTATTAAAAATACTCCTGGCAATAGACTACATTTGATTTAGCACTTGCTTTATCCTGACTGTCTTCGGCTGGTTAGGGGCTAAAGAATTTTCACTGTGTTACTACAGCCACGTGTGCTTGTTTGGCATTCACAGCAGGTGAACTTTTCAGATGAGGAAGAGGGTGATAACGCTTTTCTCTATGTGCTGATGCAATACTGACTGTTTCCTTTAGCAAAGCAAATACCTCACTGAGGTGTGTAGACCAAAACACCCGAGGTGTTCCACAGAACCAGTTTCAAGAGAGTGTTTTTTCCATGCAGGAGTCTAACACTATCAGGAAAGTGGTTCTGCACAGGGAGCCTTCTTCAAAGTCATGTTTGGTCATCTCTATAGCCTCCAGGAGCTGCTGCAACAAGGCTGCTCCACTTCGAGGCTGGTAGTGACCTTCTGGTGAAGGTCTGTTTCACAAACCAGTAAATCCTCAGTCCTCAGTTCAGCCCTGGAACATCCGTTAGTGGGGAGATCTTCCCCTCTGAAAATTTGTCCTACTTGCAGCTCTTTCCCTCTTGAACATAACAATGGCCTTGAGCAGCAATACATCTGTGCTGGGAAAATTCAGCATGTTTGTCAGCATAAGGGAGCACAACAGAGAAAGGAAATGTCTATAAAACCACAGCCTTGGGGGCTCAAATGTGTGTCTATGCTGGTGAGCAAAAGGGTGTGAGGCCATCTGAAATGTTAAATATGCTCCTTTATTTCTCATGGTATGTCTCTGGTAGCTGGTAATCACCTAGGTAAACAGATTTCAGGAATTGGCTGAGGGTCTTCCTGGCCGCCTCATTTGAATGATGTTGAAGTCTTTTTTGCTCATGGTTTTTTACAGTAGATGG
This sequence comes from Picathartes gymnocephalus, assembly GCA_013390045.1. Lineage (NCBI taxonomy): Eukaryota > Metazoa > Chordata > Aves > Passeriformes > Picathartidae > Picathartes > Picathartes gymnocephalus. The sequence continues at coordinate 68,456 of WEKY01062642.1, forward strand.
CCTTAGTCATTTCAATGGAAATGAAAATTCTCTTACCTAATTTACTTTTCTTATACACTCTAGTTTGTTCCTATTTATGGGGTAAAAACCCCATTTTACTGAGCCATGGGGGTTAAAACAACAGTACACAATGTAGTGTGCTTTGCTTGTTGCCTGCCTGGGTTATAAATAATTCAACAACTTTCTCTTTCCAATAGTACTGCTACGTGGGGTCTTGTGACAAGGTGTGTGGCATTGTGAAAGCTTAAATGGAGCAGAGAAGATCCTTCCTCTCCAGGGATATTTGGAGTTTAGGTTGGACTTGATGATCTCAAAGGTCTTTTCCAGCCTCGTTCATTCTATGATTCTGTGATTCTGAGTCCAAGGAGTGAGGAGTCAAAGGTTGTGGCTGTTCTGCTCTCACAGCTGTTCTGGGCAGCAGGGAACTAACATGTTTCTTTAGTTGTGGCACGAGGAACACTTCCCTCTTTCTGTAGCCTTAACCTGCCCAGCCAGAGCTTTGTGGATCAGAGGAAGGGTTGTGCCAGAGGCCGGACAGATGAGGCTGTGTGCTACCCCTTTATCCCATGACTGCCTGGGTGCTGCCTTACACAGCAGCAGGGCATCCTGCCTCCCAAAGAGTTTCCAGGAGTCTGGGTGTGATGTAAAGGCATAACCATCACCTGGAAAAAGCGACAGTGCAGCAACCAGCAACCACTCTTTGGATTAAACAGGATACCACTACAAAGGGTTTGGCCACCCTGCTTCCTCGCACAAAGTATGCAAGTAGTGGGATATCTGACTGGGAAAGGTCAACCCTGCTCTGGTGTGTTGTTTTGTGGGGCAGAGGTTCTCTCCTTCCACAGTGGGGCACCCCAACCCTCCCATGGGGCAGAGGGCACTGCTCATGCAACACCTGTCTGAAGCATCCTAAAGGTCACAGAGGTTAACCCCTTCCTGAGTCTCCAGCCCTTCCTCCTGCCTAAAATTGGATTTGGGGCATATTTCTTTGCAGCAAGGTGAGGAACTAGCAGAGGAAAACCTCAGGTTTCCATGGAGAAGTGCCTGTCAGTCTTTGCTATGGACGGGCTGAGTGTCTCTGAAGCAGCCTTTCAGTTGAGGCACCAGCAGGCTGGAGGGAGTTGTTTGGTTTTTGATGTTTCATTGTAGTGTCCCAGAGGAGGTTCCTTCAGACATGGAAGTGTTTGAGGCTTTGCAGTATCAGGTTCTAGAGTAGAATGTTGATTTTTTTTAAATATTTTTTTCCATGTATCCCTGAATTTGCCAGATGCATGGAAATGAGGCTATGCTAACTTGGTACAGCAACCCTGGTGGAAAACTTCACTTGACCCAGAATTCACATGCTATGTTCTCACTGCCCAGTGTTCTGGATCCCTGGTGGAGTGAGTTTGACTAATCTTTGCCTGTGACTCAGAACAGAGAGGTGTTGGGAACCTCTTTTTCTTTTTTCCTTTTGAAAAATGAAGTGAAAGTTTATCAAACTACGGTTACAGGAGAGCTTGGCCAGCCAAATGAGGAAGTAAACCCTTCCTATAAAATGAGTTCTGCCCACTGCATTATTTGCTCTCAGTTGACATCAGCCTTACCTCTAAATATGAGCTGGTGACTTCCTTGTGAGCCTGGTACTGCTCTTAACCCAGCTTCTGGCTGGAGGATGGTGGGATGACACTGCTGGGCCACAGGAAGAACAGCTGCCAGGTAAGGGGCAGAGCAAGAGGGTTACCTGTGAGCACAGCTTGCTCCCTGGGGAGTTTGGCATTATTATTTTTAGCAAGCGGAGCAGTGAAGGTGGGGAAGAAAAAGGCAAATCTTTTTGTAGTCATCAAGACAACAGATGACTGGTCTTGTTACGAAGAGTTTGTGTGCATCTCTAGTTTGTGAAAATAAAAGTTCTTAATTTTCTGAAGGCAGCTCAGCCCATCTGCTTTCACAGAAATACCTGATGGCAGGGCTCAAACAGGCTGTCAGTCTTAGGTGGTTTGCAGTGTTATTCTCGGGGTGAAGGAGGAAGAAGAATGGTCCAGCCCTGAGGTGTGAGGGGGAGCACTATGGTGGCAGGGAGCTGTAACTGTGCTCCTCGTGCTGCTCAGCATACACATGAACTTTAGAGAACACCTAAACCTGCTCTGGCCTTGACCAAAGACAGGTGTCTGTCTGGGGCTGTGTCCCCTCTGCCTCTGCTTGGGCAGAACGGGCCTTTGGGGGTGGCTTTGAGGAGCCCTCTGAGTCAAACAGGTCCTTATTGTGGTTCTGTGACCTGAGGCTGCTGGAGGTGCTGCTCTGACTGGTCACAAGAGGAACAAACACCTGGTGGGAGGACAAGGAAAAATTTTCTCTAAAGTCATTCAAGATGTAATAGTTACCACCACTTCTTTGGAAAAGTTGTTTCAATTAAAATTTTCTAATCTTAAAAATTTATCAAAATATACCAAGGGCAGAAAACCATAAGACATCTTTTGATTTTTCAGTCAAAAGTACTCATTAAAATATTAACATTCTAAAATGTTAAGATTGAGATAGAATTTTGGAAACCTGATTGAAGCCATTTCCTCTGTGTGTGTATGTGCATCTGTAAGAGGGGTCACAACACCACAGACAGAGAGGGGTTCTTTTTAAGCTAAAACATAGGGTAGGTATACCACTAGCTGTGGATAAATTTGTCTGGGAAATGAGAAGACTGGCTTTCAGTGGAGTGAAAATGAAAAGAGCTTCCAGTGGGATCTGCTGAGATGAAGGGAGGAAAGTGGCAGGAGGAAATCTAAATAGTTTGCTAATGAAGGTCATAAAGTTTATAAATGGAATTTCACAACCTGTTTGTGATAGCAAAAGCTGGACTCTGAGATACACAATTTCTCCTCTTGTCATGTTTTTTGTGCTGGTTATTAGCAGCCAACTGACCTGCTGGACTTGGGCAAGCTCCTGACTGTTTACTAATGTGTAAGCCAGGGATTTTATTGCCCTTTAATTCCCCTTGAGAAGGGTGACCTCAGTGTTGTCTGTGACCAAGGCTTCCATCTCAGTTTTTCAAAATTGTTCTCTCGGTGGTGAAAACCCTGCAGTGACTGTATCACCCATCTGTAATGTTTGGCCACACTGCAGCAGGAATCCAGTGGTTAAACTTTGCAGAATTACCGTGTTGCTGGTGATGGCTGGTACCGCATCACATCTGCCACCCAGAGCTTACCAAGCCAAAGGGATTCACTGCTTGTACAGAAGGACCAAGCCTTGCAAGAGGAAGCAAAAGGTGCAGACATGGGCCACGGCCTTGGTGCTGCCTGGGATGGAGCTAGAAAAGTGTTGTGGTGAACAACTTTCCTGCAGCACCTGCTCACCTGTGCTGGAGGCTGCGAGGTGTGCGTGGCCTCTGCCCCCTCTGCAGCTGGAAAGGTCTCTGGTAAAATTCGGAAGGATTGAATGGAACCTCATTTCCGATGAACTCCAGGACGAATGTCCATGCAACACTATGTGATGCTAAGGTGGGAAATTTTTCTGATAGTAAAAGAAAAGGGGGAAAAAAAAAAGAAAAAGAAAAAGCATTGGAGTAGACAGAAGTACAGGTTTGAAAATAATCATAATGGCTATTAAAATATGTCGTAAGTATTTTCACTAACAAAAGTTTTTCATTAACAATAATTTATTTTTAAAATCTAAGTATTTTTAAAAAAATTCTGGTAGTACACTTTAGGTGTTTGGAGCCACTGACCGTATACCTGGAAGCAGGTGTCACTGTGGTGCTAACCCACATGTGACTGCTTCTGCTTTATTTGGTTACATCAATGTATTTCAGCTCAGACAGTAGCTGTTTCAGAGGTGAGAAAACGTTTCAATAATGAAAAAGCAGACAAATACATTTGCATCTTTAGTCAATGAATTAAAAACAAGGATTAGATGTAAAAATTGTTACAGAGTGCACTGTGAGGAAAAACAATCACTGACTAAAATAAGCAATGCTTTAGTTTAGATGGGAAAATACACACGGTAACTGCTTTCACCTTAAAATTATTACATATTTAAGGTATATTTTATTGATGCTGTTTGTCATTTTTAACTGAGTGTCAGATTTACCCCACAGAACACCTGAAATGTATAAAGCTACATAGAAAAGTGAAGATCAAAGTTTCATGAGGTGAGGGTATAACTAATTATCATGTTTTCCTGCTGAACTAAACAGTTTTAAATTAACTGAACCCAACATGGATTTCTTCACCACAGCCTGAGAGGGCTCTTATGCCTTGGGGAGGAGCTTCACTCTGAATCCTCTCCCAGCTCCTTGTTTCCAGTATCTCCATGCCTTCCTCCACAAGATTTCAGCTTCTGAGCTCCTGGGGTGGCCCACTGCTGGACAGGGAGTGGCTGGCAGGCTTGGAAGGGGAGCTGGTGGGTGGGATGTGGTTCTCAGCTCAGCATGGAGGTGGTTGTTTGGTCAATTAGTTCTGCATCTGACCACAATCAGCAAAGGGAAGAGGGCCACCTTTTACATCCCTCATGTGGGTGGAAGAACCAGCCACAGCTTTTAACCAGGTAGCAGCAATAATTGCAGTGATATGGCAAGAGATGCTTCAGTGCAAGCAAGCCAATGGTGACTGAAGGTGTTTGGCTTCATGGATGAGTGGTCACTGTGTATGTTCTTCTGTGTCGTGCTTGTTGGGCTTAGGCAGCTCTGGGTATCCCTGAGTATGCTGCCCATCACCTTCATTCACTGGGTAGACCAGAAATTTAGGTGGTGCACTTCTGGAGAATATGAAGCAGCTTTTTGCTACTTTTGCACACTCATTTCTGAATTACCTTGACAATAAACATAAGTGAAATTGAAACCACTTTCTGGATCACCTGCTTCAAAGCACTGTCCCGACAGCTTTCAAAAAAACAAGCTGCTTCTCTGAAAATAAAAGCCCTCACCGAAATAGCAAGTAACAGGAACAGAGTAGTCAGGCATCATCAGAACTGGTAAGTGACAGTATTTCAGAATTTATGTCTGTGTACACACAGACAGACACATAATAGGAAAGATAAAACTATTTTAAAAAATCAGTTTCCAGATACTTTGCAAACAGCATGTTTCCTTAAATCACTGGATGAAATTTGTTATACTTGTTAAGTTGCTATGGCATCTGAGACCATCCAGTAAAATTTGATAGATACTTATCTTGGGCTGACAAACCACACAGCAAATTGAAAATCCCCTTTGTGTCATTTCCTGTGAGATAAGTCTGAAGAACCAACTCACGCATGCAGCCTGCCTGCGTACAGGCAGCCTGGCATAGCTCACCAAGTAAGGTGACACCTGTGTGACATAATGTTTGGAGAGTGACGAACATTGCATGGGACACTCTGGTGCTTTTATAGTTAAGAGCGGACCAGAAAAATGCTTTAATGCTGACAGTCTCCTCAGAGAGAAGACAGCTGATCTGCTGGTCTCTGCTGTGCACTGGGCAAAGAACTGAGGCAATTGCTTGTTCTTCTTTAACGCTTGTGTTTTGTTGTTTCTAGTCTTTCCCTCCCTGAAGCTGATGCCTGGGGGACACAGTTGGGAAGACAGGAGCACCAGGTTTAAAGGAATATAAATGCCTGCTAAAATGGCACTGGCCAGTTCAATTTCTAGCAAACCAGCACCACCACGCTCCAGAAAAGTTTCTGCAGCAGGGTTGGAAGTGCACCAGAGCAAGATGGATTTTTTCTGCAAGCTGGGCTATGGTAAGCAGGACATCTGCAAAGTTCTGGAGAACCTGGGCCAAGAGGCCCTGGAGGATGATGTGCTGAAAGAGCTGATTCGAATGGGGAGCAAACCTCAAGCTCTGGAGAACCAGGCACAGCCCTCCCAGCTAAAGCTGGTTGCCCGTGGATCGTGTAGCACCACACCAGGGCTGAAGTGGCTTGGAGAAGATGAAAGTGATCCTTCTGATTCCCTGAGACCCATTGTGATCGATGGCAGCAATGTTGCAATGAGGTAAGCTCAGTTTCCTGAAAGGGATCTCTCTTCCTCTGAAACTGGAATTTCAAAACTGATGGCTTGAAGTGTGTTTTTCCTTCAGGTGAGAGGTGCATTGATGCATTTAATGTATAAACAATTGCTTATTCTTTGGCTGATGCATAGCTTTTAAGGATCTGCTGTCCTGATGCCCATAAATACGCATGTCACATGCAATTACTGGCTCACTCTGCATTCTGACCTTTTGTAAGGCAACCTCTGTCCAACCACTGCTTGTGGCAGTGTCTCTCCCTTTGAGCTATGAAGACAGGCTGCCCCACTTTTCAAGTGGGCACCTAGGATTTCTAAACTGATATGCTGAGATGTTTCCAGGAAAATCTGATGAACAGATAGACCACCCAACTAATCTAAGAGGAAGAGGGGAAATAAAGTCAGGTGGCTGTGGTTTCTAAAAATATCACAGTTGTACTTCTTTGTACACTTGCAAGTAAACCCCAAAAATATTCCCAGCTTGTATAATTTTTGTTGGTTTTCAATTTAGGTTCAGTTTTAGGGAAATATCAGGGAATTGATAGTTGGCTTGTACTGAATAGGTTAATTTCCTCCTTAGCCATTCTATTTCTGGAAAATGTTGCATCAACCCAGCCTGGCCAATTACATTCCCTGAGCAGTGTCCCGGCACTGTGAAAGCACTCTTACAGACTGGGAGCCTGGCATGCCCCTGTGGATGGCATGTCCAAAGACAGCGGTGGGTTGGCCTCTGTTTACCCAAACACTATGGAGCCAAGAGTTCAGGATGCACTGGCTATCCATCTGTTTTCTCTGGTAATTTCCTTGTCCACTCAGCAGAGCAAAGCCCATCCCTGCAGGCTGGGACAGGGCAAGGGAAGGCTTCCTCCTTCAGTTAGCTGTCGGGTGAGGTGAGATCCCCTCTCATCGCCTCATGCCCACATCCCCACGTCTCCTCTGGTTAGAGAGAAAAGTGGACAAGCACATCCAGAGCAACTGGAGACCAAGCAAATTATGCCATCTTGTGGGTGAAGGGAGAAATCCCAACCAAAACCAAGCGCTTTCCTGCTCAAGGCAGCTCAGGAAGAGTGGGAAATACACAACAGAGCAAACTTGCTTGGCTTTGTCTGGGCCATAAGCTTGGTAGCCAGGTATTAGGATCTCCTGCCCTGCTTTGCCTCTTCACCCGAGCCCCTCCATGAACTCCGGGGCTGCATGGGAAAGGTGACTGACAGGAGCCAGTCCGTGCCCACGCAGGGAGGATGGAAAGCTCTGAGGGCCCTGCTCCATTGCACAGCAGTCATTGGTGTTCAGTGTGCATGTGCAGCCCCCCACACATGTACAGACTGATTCAGACGGCCCCCAGGTCTGGCTGCAGCAGTGTAGCAGCAGGTGGATTAGGTGATAATGTTGAGGAGCAGTTCAAGGTGCCTCATCCTCCTTGTTCCGCTCAGCCTTTTGGCTGACCCACTTGTGCTTGAGTACTTTACTTTCTCCACTGGGGTATACCTAGAACTGCCTTCCTAAAGCTCACAGGGTTATATATACAAGTAGTCAATATTAAATAAGTAGTCAATATTGTTTGAATCATGGCATCAAAGATGTACCTGGGCTGCCTTTTAAAGGCAGTTATCTGAAAAAGCCACCCAAACTTCCAATTCAACAACCTGGGTGGTGTTATGAATATCCTGGGTAGACCCTATCCTTTAAAACCAAAAAAACCCAGCTGTTCTAAAATGGAGATTAAATATGTCAAGCACTTCAGACCATTTATTATTGCTAAGGGTTTTAAATTACTTCCTATTGCCTTGGTATTTCTTAACAGGCAACCAGACTTCTCCCTATAAATTGTACTATTTTTTGTTTGTGGTCACCATTTCAGGACAGAAACTTCTATTGGGTGTAAAGTGGAGCTTTGTTTATGAGGCTGGTGTAGGCAGAACCTAGAGATGAACCCCTGGGAGGTGGTGGTGGGAGACCCATTTAAGACTGCAGCATCACCTTTGATTGTTCTGTCACTGCAGGTGGATGTAGCAGCCAACAGAGTCGTTCACAAGGGCTTTTTGCAGAGGTGAAAGCCTGAGCGAGACTGGCAATGTTATGCAGAAAGGACAAAGCACAAGGATGAGCATTCTGTAGATACTGTGAGGGTGTTTATCCATTTAGGACTTCATGTACAGTTTATTTCAGTTTCCTTGTGCAGAGGTGGTTAATGAACTACCTTTCTTTACACATGTACTGCACTGTAGTCAAATTTTAGAAAAGTGAATGCCGAGCAGTAGGAACTCCCAGGGAAGGTGAGAAATTTAGAAGGATGTCACCGCTAGTTGTTTTCCTTGATGTTATTTTCTGTCTTATGCTGCATATTGAATTCTTCAGAGCCCACCTTGCTGGCACTTCTAGAGCATTTGTCTTAGGGCTTTCTTACCTCTCTGTGCAATGAAGAAAAAAACCCACCAACTAGAGCAAGACAAAAGTGGGCCTGAGTTGCCTGTGGCCATCTCCACTGATGTCTTGTCCCTTTTTTCGTTCTCTGTATTTCACATCCTGCCTCTTACAGTTTTCCTTCCCCCATATTTTGTCTCATGTTTCTAAAAAAGATCCCCAGTTGAGTGCCCTGTGATCCCACCTGCAGCCACTTCAGCCATTAAAATCTCTAATGGCCCTGTTACCGCAGAAGAAAATTCCCACATTTTGTTTCTCACAGGAGAGCCTCATGGGTTTCTGCTTGTGCAGGAAGAAACTCTCACTCCTCCAACCTTCTTTCAGACAAGGCATGTGAAGGGTTTGACAAGGCCTGATCTTGCTGGTACTTTAGAACCAGTCCATCCAGATATAGATGGAAGGAATAGGCTTGGATCACAGAAATGGGGATAGGATACCTCTGTTTTTAAGTATCCAAACTGTTTCAGATAAACCTTTTTGGCTCTGCTGGAAGAGCAGAGTGTTTGGATCTGTCCCACCAGGACACCCTGCCAGGTTGTTTTCTTGGAAACTGGTGAATGACACAAAAGCTGTTTATTTTGCCTTTTCATTACTGGCTCAGTTAGAGAGAACTTTAAGCTTCATAAAAGCTTTGCCTCATCATCCTCTCTTTTTTTTTTTTATAGTCATGGAAACAAGGAGGTGTTCTCCTGCTGGGGGATCCAGCTGGCAGTGGATTGGTTTCGAGAGAGGGGGCACACTTACATCAAGGTTTTTGTCCCACTCTGGAGAAAGGAACCCCCTCGACAAGACAGCCCCATTGCAGGTAGGTCACCATCCTGGGTGTGATTTGGCAACCATTAGGTGCAGTTTGGAGACAGAGAGGGTGTGAAGAACCCAGTACAGTTTTTTCCCCTGTAAAGACAAACACAATGCGAGTTGTGTATCGGACTCCCCTCGCTTAAATGAGTCACTAATTCCTTGCCCCATTCAGTGCTCCTGGCTAGCAGCTAAAACTGCTTACAAGGCTTTGTTACACTGCTTTGAACCTTGTGCTTAACAAGCACAAGGTGCTGCCAGCTGACTTAAAGAAGGAGTTTGTCAGCTTGCAATGAGTCTACGGAGCTTTTGAGGCCAGCCAGGAGACAGTGATGTTCATTACTGCACGACTGTCATCCGTCAGCCTCCTACCCAACACAGAGGGGCGTGGGTTCCCCTTCCAGGAGAAGAAAATGCATCAGCAGGAGTCCGTGGAGGAGGGTCAGACTCAGTTTGTCTGGAAATAGATCTGCGAGATTTGTGCCAGCAGCTTGGTGTCTGCAGATCTGCAGGAGGCGGATCTGCCTTCCTGCAGAGAAGGAATGGCACGAGGTCAGAGTGTCCTCAGCAGCAGCAAAAGAAGTTTATTTGTGTGTTTTATCACACGTGTTTTATCTCCAGGTGAAACTTACATCAGGGCTGGTTATGAGCCTTCTGGCAGGGTAAAAAGGGCACTGTAGGGATTCAGTATCAGACTCTGGTGTAGAATTCAAGGCATTATTTTACAGCTAAGACTTAAAAATCAAAAAAGGGTGTCTAAAAATTTACAAGTAGATGTTTTTTCTGAAAGACCTAATTTTCAAGTTGCCAAATAACCGCCAGATATCACTGCATCTGAAAATTTCACCACTGTGAGTTTCCTAAAGCACTGAAATATCTTTAGATTTCTGTAAGTTTCTAGCAGATCATTGAGACCTGGTCATTTTTGATTAATGAATTAGTTTCTCTTTTATTTTTTTTCTTCTCTCATCTGCTTCTGCCAACCACCCCTCCAGATCAGCATATTCTTGAAGAGCTGGAAAAGCAATCTATCCTCGTCTACACACCCTCTCGGAAGGTGAAAGGCAAGAGGGTGGTTTGCTACGATGATCGCTACATAGTGAAAGTTGCTTATGAGAAAGACGGAGTCATTGTTTCCAATGACCACTACAGGGATCTCCAAAATGAAAACCCCGAGTGGAAATGGTTTATTGAGCAGCGACTACTCATGTACTCCTTTGTCAGTAACAGGTAAGAGATGGATGGTGTTATATAATCTAGAATTTAAACATTATGGGCCAAGTCAGCTCCAGCATCAGAGTACTTCCCACCAGCAGCAGAGTATGTGAGCCTTTTTATGAAAGGAACTTGCTGCAGCTTTTCTTACCTCGTTTATTGAGTTCCTACTTCCCCAGCTTTGGTCTTAAACCCTCCTATGTCACTCTTCTATGAACTTTTCTACTTGAATGGCAGCATTAGTGACCAGTTTTGCTTCTTTCCAATCCAATTTGTGATGTTAAACCAAGGGTTGGTATGTTTTAATTTCTATTTCCTGTAAGAAGCAGAATTAAATCCATAAGAGGAGACTGCCTGGCAGTACTTTTAATTCCCCTACATGACAAAAGACTGGCCATATTTTTAGTTCCCCTACACGACAAAACAGGACTTTTCCCTGTGTTTCTGCAATCATAGCTTGCTAGGAGAGACAAGAAGCTGGTCCCTCTGGCCCTTCACCATCCCTGATGGGGGAAGGTTTTCATTAAGGCACTTGCACCACACCTGGCAGGCTGAGCTGAGTGCTCCTCAGTCTGTTCATACTGACCTCTCTTCTCTCCTGAGTTTCCTAACAGCTGAGGTGGCCAGGGGAAATGCACTTCACTGAGACATCCAGTGTGCATAGACATGTGCTTACATCCATGACTCTTTCCTTTTCCAGGTTTATGCCTCCCGATGATCCATTAGGCCGGCATGGACCCACCCTTAGTAACTTCCTCAGCAAAAAGCCAGTGCTTCCTGAAAAAAAATGGCAGCCTTGCCCCTATGGTGAGTTTCTCCCCATGCTCCCCTGCTTCCCAGCAGTGCTCTCCCTCAGCTAAGGGCCACTGCCATGTGCTGTTCTGCTTTGTGTGGTAGGGACTTGGGTTGGGGTTGCTCAAAGGTGTGATGCTTTTTTCCCCTCCTGCTTAAGTGGCTTCAGCCTCAGCAAAGGCAGCAAATGTTCCTGGCCCCTCCATCCTTGCCTGCACACAGCACCCACGGGCACCGAGGCCGTGCTGACTGTCCTGCCTGCACATCCTTCTCGCTGTGTGGAGTGGACTTGTGCTCCAACACTTGGGAGTGGCCATCCAAACCCTCTCCCTCTCTCCCCTCTGACAGCCCCCTAGCAATGTGCACGTTGCTCAGAGGTAAATCCCTATGCCATTTTTTAAAGCAACCTTTTGTAGCAACAGGCCTTCCAGCCCACTGACTGCAGGAACCGAAACATGAACCTCAGACACTTCCAAAACAGCAGAAACTTTCTTTCACTGCTGCTTCACCCTGCTATTTATATCAGCAATATTTAAATCTGGAGTCAACAGTACTGAATTTGAAAATAGTGCTTCCCCTTTTTTCTGTGTTCTTCACACCCAGTGCTGGGGAGAAGTGATGCGTGCATTAGCTGACGGTGCTAGTGACAACTTCCTGTCTGATTTGTTTTTATTCTTTCAGGTAAAAAATGCACCTATGGCAATAAATGCAAATTTTACCACCCAGAGAGACAACATCACGCTCAGCTTTCAGTTGCTGATGAGCTCAGGGCCAAAGTAAAGTTCCCATTAGGCCTGTGCAAAGAGGAGGAGAGGTGTCAGTGCCCACCGTACACGGCCAGAGGAGAGCCTGCACCCTGTGATGCCTGCATAGAAACTCGACGCGAAGCCAGAGGCTGCTCCGGGCCCTCCTGCTACCCAGGCAGGTCCCAGGGGAGCCGTCCTGAGCAGATATCCTGTGCCTGGGCCAGCAGTCCTGGCTCTGACCTGGGGCTGGACCAGCGCTTGCCACAGCTGGAGCCGCTCCTGGAGGAGATGTCAGCAGTGTCCATCGGCGAGGACACCCACGGCTGCAGCTGGTCCTCGTGCCCCTCTCAGGACAGGGGGGTCATGGACAGCCCTCCGCACTGCGCTGAGCTCAGGCACAAGCTGTTCTCACTGCCTCACCCTCCGAGCTCGGACCGCAGCGGCTCACCAGGCTGCGCTTTCCGACAAAGGGTGCTCCCAGCCGTGCAAGGCAGGATGTGCCCAGAGCACAGCTGGGCTCAGGAGTGCCATGGAATGCACGGAACAGGTCACAGGAGCCACTACATCCCTCGTGGTGCTCAGCACAAACAGGCCCTGGAGAGCCAGCACCCTGTTTTGCTGCAGCCCACAGCTCTGTCCCCTGACAGGCTTCACCTCTACAATGAGCAGCAGCTGCAGCAGCAGCAGCACCACTGTTTCCCCAGCCAGCCCCCAGGGCAGCCCTTTCAGATAGATTCCAGTGATGGAATGGGCTTATTCCAGAAAGCCCATGCTTTCCCCAGTGCCTCTTACAGGGACTACTGGCCCACCCCAGCTGCAAGGCCACCCTCTGCCCGGCGAGTAAACATACACAGGGAGCTGTGCTCCCCTTATCCTTACAGTGAGATGAGCCAGGTCATGACTTTGTACCCCAGTATCCAGGACAAGGGGACTGGAGCACCTCCCCTATGAAGACAGGCTGGGCAAGTTGGGGCTGTTACAGCCTGGAGAAGAGAAGGTTGCATGGAGACCTCATAGAAACCTTCCAGTATCTGAAGGGAGCCTACAAGGAAGCTGGAGAAGTTCCTTAATCAGGAACTGTAGTGATAGGACACACGGGATGGCTTCAAAGGGAAGGATTACTGAGAGGGATTAGGTTTAGATTAGATTTTAGGATGAATTCTTAATTGTGAGGGTGGTGAGACACTACAACAGGTTGCTTGGAGAAGCTGTGGATGCCCTACCCCTGGAAGTGTTTAAGGCCAGGTTGAGCGGGGCTCTGAACAACCTGCTCTAGTGGAAGGTGTCCCTGCCCATGGCAGCAGGGGTGTTGGAACTGGATGACCTTTCAAGTCCCTTCCAACTCAAATAGTTCTGTGATTCTATGATATTGCCTGCTCGACTTCAGTGATTCAAAGATACAGAAACTTGTGAAACCTCCAGAGCAAACCATTCCCAATAAGCACAAGTCCTAAGGCAAGAAGATGCTGTTCTGAGGCTTAGCTAAGTGTCTTTAGAGGGCGTTTTTGCAAGGATTACAGCTGGTCCAGGAATACAAGTGTAAGCATCAGCCAGCTTTGTTGCACAGGCATCAAGTCAAGGCAAAGACATCCACTGCAGTGGCGTTGCATTCCACCACCCCTAAAAGAGAACAGGAGGGCTCAGCATTACTGGGCTGTCAGCATTTGAACCTCACTGGTGACTGGATTCAGCATGGCACAGATTTTCATTAATGCCCTGGAGCACTAGACATGTTTTTAGAGTCCTAAGCTATTGTTCAACTTCTGTATAAGAGCTGTGCTCCCCAGTCCCCAGTGAAGGGCTCTCCCATGACCTGCCTGTGACTCCTTGCCCAGCCAGCACAGAAGGTGATTTGGTCTATTCCACTAGCACAGGGCTGTGCTCTCTGCTGGAAGGCACCTTTGGGTCCCTGTCATTACCTGATTCAAGCCCAACCTGCTCTCAGTGAGCTTTCAAAGGTACATCTCATGCTTCTGAAGCAGTGCTGAGAACACACAGAATGGCTAGCAGAGGGGCTGGAGGTGCAGCAGAGCACCTGAAGGAAGCCACAGGTACATTTCTCAGAAAAGGGACACACAGAGCATAAATCAACTCAGGGAAGTCATCCTCAATGTAAGTCCTGGTGTGGACTGAGGGCTCAGGGTTTGTAATTTAAAAAATCCAGAAGTCCAGATGATGCCAAAAAAAAAACCAAACCAAAAACCAGCTTAAAATATCTCCTGTATTGAACAAGAAATCTGTTGTTGACTTAACCCTTAATTACCAAATGTGGCCCCATAATGAAATTATACAGCTGATTTATGATTATAAACATTTAAACTATGTTCTGTTAGGACATGTTTGATTTTCAGTAAGCTGTAAAGCTGCTAATCTCTGCATTATTCCACTGAATTCTTCAGGTTATAATTCAAATACTAAGGTTGATCCTGAAGGTTTTTGGCATTATACCAAAGTTTAAGTATGTCAGTATGACATGATTTTAAAATGGTTTAACACATTATAAAATGTTCATCTATAACATTTTGTTCAGAATAATGTCTTCTTTATTTTCTAGGTTTTGCTTAGGAGGTGTTTTATTTTTTCATTTTTCCTTTTGGGGTTTTTTGTTGTCGTTGGTTGGTTGGTTTTGGTTTTGATTTTGTTTTTCTTTTTATTTTGTTTAGTTTTTGGCTTTGTTTGCTTTTTTCCCCAGTCCTCTTAGAACTTATACTTCAACATTCAGGTGGGATTTTCAAACTCTCTGACCCTGCAGTATCTCATTTCTCTGAAGTGCATTGCTGTTAGTTCCAGGCAGGAATTAAACGTGGTCCTCACTGAGACGTTGGAATTCTATTGCTTTCAAAAATATAGCAGTAATTTCCCCTTCGTGACATTACCACATGATGCATTTGGAAGCCACAACCAGCTTTGTGGTTGTTGGTGGTGGTTGGTTTTGTTTTTGTTTTTGTTTTTTAGTTGGTTGGTTGGTTGGTTTTTGGTTTTTTTGTTTATTTTGTTTTTGGTTCGGTTTGGGTTTTTTTGGTTTTTGGGGTTTTTTTTGGTGATGGTGTTTGAAGGATCTTCAGAAATTCAGTATACTCTATCTGTTCAATTTCTTATGCCCGTGTGGTTGGCTCCAAGAAATAGTAATTTGAATTTAAGAGGTGTGACTTATGTTCACAGAACGGGACAGTTTTTTCCATACGTCCTATGGATTGCTGGAATAGCTTATAAATTTATCCACTACATATTACATAAGGATTAGAAATTGTCTTAAAACAAAACTATGGAAAAAATTCTTCATGATACGCCTTGAAAAGTACTGGAGACAAAGTGTGATGCTGAGTGGAAAAATACCTTCCACCCACTCAAACAAAGCAAGTCCCAAATGGCAGCATTCAGAAAACAAACACACAGAGCAATGGGACAGGATATAACCGCACATGTCAACATTAGTTTTTGTGTCTGGCATGCATGTTACATATTTCAATACACAAAGCACTTAAAATCCATAGGAAATTTGGCACGTTGCCTTTATATGGTGCCCTCAGCTTGCTGGAGACGTGCATAAACTTTTCTCCTTTTCCTTTGAGGATGCACAGGAATTTCGTGGTCGTTCAAAACCTTCTCAATGTTTAATAAGATTTTTTCTTTTCGTTTCTGTCATATTTACTGAGGAATCTTTTTGTAAAATACATATAATGTGCACTCTGGTGAGAAAGCATCTGAGAAAATAAATCAGACTTTGGTGCTAAACAGAGCTTGATTTCTCTTGGCTCTTGTGCTGACCAGAGGGTTTTTTCTCATGGAGACTTTGTTGGAATGGCAGCTCAGTGGCAGCGCTGTGTCACTGCCTGAGAGGAGCTCTGCTGCTGGCCAGGAGCCCACGGAAAGCAGGGACCATTTCGCTGTTCCACCACAGCACAAGCACTTGGGGCTCAGGAGCTCCTGCTGCAGGGCCTTCTGCGCTTTCCAGAGCAGGGATTTCTCTTTGCCTTCGTCAGCCCCTGGAGCAAGGGAAGGGGCTGCGAACACAAAGGAGGCAGCGGCTCTTGGACAGAGCGGTAAGAGGCTGTTGCTATTTGGTATCTCTGCTGAGATGCATTTGAGGCCAGCTCTCGCTGCCAAGTTGCAAATGAACCCATAAATCTTAACTGGCTCTGAAAGCCCTTGATGTTCTTTGCTTTTTGGTTGTCAAGACTCTTTCAGAAGGAGCTGGAAGCACTGGGAGCAATCTTCCAGGAGTTGGGCTGCTTTCCCAAGGGAGATTTACAGACTTGCCAAGTTCATTTTAAGATTAAAAAAAAAAAAAAAAAAAAGTCAGAAAAGAAAATTCTCTTTTCCTTTCTCTACACTCAGCCCTTCCCAAAGAGCCAGGAAGCCAGAGACACCTTCCCCTGCAAAGGGTTAGGGAAACCATACATAAATATTTCACTGAAAAGTCTTGGGTGTCCCCTGCGACAGCTTCTCAGCAAAAAGAGGGGGAAAGAGAGTGGTCCTGGGCAGCTCACAGTACCTCCCTCCACCTCTTCTTAAATACTGAAATTTCTCCTTTGGAGAACATGGATGACAAGCCTACTAATGTGGTGAGCTGAGGTACCATAAGAATTAATGCCATAAAACAGTCTATAAAGTAGATAATCTTGCTGGGTATCAAACACATTTGCTAATTATTCTGAAAAGTTTTGATAATTTTTTAACTAAGTTCCCAAAAGAGTTGGCACAATTCATAAGCAAACATTTGAACTAATCACAAAAACTAAATAGAACATGACTTCGTTTCCTTCTTAAAAAATGTTGGACTGCTAGTGAAGAACAAGGCCGGTACTTCATCAAGCACGACAGACCTCTGCACTCACTCATGTACACACAAGGCTGCTGTAGGATCTACTTCCCACGCACTGGTGGGACTGGGATGCTTTGAACTCTTAAGAGTTTAATATTACAGCATCATTAGCATTATTAAGAAGGTGCTATGACTTGAAATTGATAGCAAAGGGATTTTTTAATAGTATTTTAGCCACATCCCTTCTCCACCCCCAGCTGGGCTCACTGCCTTGAAGTCTTGCAGCAGGCTCAGAGGAACTCTTTAGTGGGATGTGCTGATGTGCTGACTTGGCAAAAGCAACCCAAACAGAGGTGCAAGTGGAGCAGAGCAGCGAGTGAACATGGATTTGTGGGGACAGCACAGGCAAGGCAGTGAGCCAGAGTCGGGACAACACCTGGAGGGCTGGCAGGGCTCTGAGCGTGGTCAGGAAATTGGATGCTGTGGTTCTGCCAATGGATGGTGGCATCAGGATGGTTCACCCTGACCACACTGCCAGCTCCTCCTCTTTCCCTGAGTCAAAGAGTTTCCTCGTCTTCCCTTTCTTCTCCCATCCCTGTTGGGCTCAGGATTTCCATTGCTCTCTTTATGGAGTGGGACACAAGTTACAAAGCACCTTGCCATGCCAACCCCATCACCTTCCACCTCCACAAAACCCCATGTCCCCAGACACTGCCACCCCAAACTCTTGTTTTGTGCTCCCTTCAGTTCCCTGCTCCTCTCCTGTGTGCCAACCTCCTGCCTTGCTGTCACACATGCTCCTTCTGCTAAAGCCCAGACAGCATCTCTCCTCTCCTCTCCTCTCCTCTCCTCTCCTCTC
>WEKY01062642.1:86117-102477 GCA_013390045.1 Picathartes gymnocephalus
TTTTCCTCTCCTCTCCTCTCCTCTCCTCTCCTCTCCTCTCCCTTTCCACTCCCTCTCCTCTCCCTCTCCTCTCCCTCTCCCCTCCTCCTTATATTGCTTGATATGGGTTTTGTTGTTGCTATTAAAACCATGACAGAGATGGTTTTGGCCTGGCAGAGATGCAACATGCTCAGGCAGTTTTCCCATTGCACCTTACAGCAAAAGCTGTTTGGGGAAGGAAACAGAGGCAGAGTTACATTCACAGGTGCTTGGGCTGACTTCATACAGCTTTCTCTTCTCTAAGGATCAAAGGGGTTGCTCACAGAAACTCAGTCACCAGATGCTCTCAACTACCTTAAATCCTACTGTAAAAGCCACATTCCTCCTTCACCCACCATTCTCTAGTTTGGGGATTGTATGGAATTACTAACACTACCGGTTCCATACAGAAAACAAATGGGCATCAGCACACTTGATGGCAGACGGAAAACAAACTAGGAGCAGGCAGCAAAATATGGATGGCATAAAATGTGGCAAAATGGCAAAATGTGGCAAAAAAAAATACCACACTGGACAAACAGGTAGATTTTCTCAAGAAAAGAACAAAAAGAAATTAAATACAATTAATGAATAGTAGAGCCTGAAGAAGCAAGTACTGAATGTCACATGTAGGATGAACCTTGGAAAGGAACTGCTGTTCAAAGTAAGACTGAAAAAGGTGTCTGCCTCCCATCTGCACACTTGCAAGACTGAGCAAAGCAGGCCCAGCTCTCCTGTGCCTCTCAGCTTGCTGAATTTAGAATCTGTAATTTAATATCTGCAGAGAATCCAAACAACTGAGAAAAGTGCTAAATGAGAAGCAGCATCAACTGTAGTAACCAAATGAGCTACAACACTGAACACAAAGTCAAGACAAAGATAACTTCACCATCTGGTGATTTGGTTTCCAGATTAGACTTCATTTTACTACAGGAATTAAAGTTCTGCTGGCATGGTCAGGAGGAGAGCTGTGCAGAGACCAGAACTGCCTAAGAGGACTAAAGAACAACCAAGGCTTGCCAAGGGGGGCAGCAGGAGAAGCCCAGAGGAATGTGATGGCTTTTACTACTGGAAATGGTGAATGGCAAAATGCACCTCATAAACAAAACCACATTCTCCAGCTACAGGGAAATCTAAATCCTAAGAAGTGCCATGATGCCCTGGCAAAGGTTGCAGTCCGTGCCCCCACCGCTCCAAAAGTGGTGCTAAGGAAAATTTAGCAGGGAAGCAAACTTGACTATGATTTGTTATTGCCAAAATATACACAGCCAGTGGCAGACAACTATAAGTGTTACTCAAAACCATCATCAGATGAATGAGAAATACTGAGTTCTCCCTACAGGAGGTCCTGTTAGGAAGAGGCTGAAGTGAATACAGAAGCTTGTAAAAATGTTATTTCCAGCAGGGAAACATTCTCAGAGAACTTCAGCATCTGCATATCCTTTTGTTCATAACGCAGTGTATGACATGTGGTGGATTTGGAGCCCTGGTTTCACTTAAAGAAGCAGATGGAAGATCTTGAAATCTTTAAAGCATCTTCCTTAGGTCATATTTAAGCCTTGCAGAAAGTGAAAAAAAGTGAATATCAGTTTAAGCTGAAGTCAAAAAACCAATGTTATGGAAAGAAGGAGCAGAGAATCCAATTTTCTACATCACTAGAAAAGTAGAAAAAATAATCACCAGTGGTTATTTCTGTTCATTTTCTATGACACTGATAAGCAACTGGGGATGGTATATGGGAAACACTAGCTTAGGTCAGCCTCTGCACTTTGATGCTCTAATGTTTGCATTTGCCCAGATGGAGGCCTCTAGGGAATGTGCCGCAATTGACATCCCTAAGACATACACCAGTATTTTAAAAACATGGTGGCCAAGTCCACCACAAGGTGTCAATGTGGTAGCACTAGAAACAGGATTTGCTGCTCCAGGGCCGACTTCCACAAGCCGGTGCCGTGCACTCGGGGAAATCCTGGCAGCAGAAGTGGCACTTGGGAGCAGCAGAAGGGCCAGGCCACGGCGCGTCGCTGGGCTCTGCGGCAGAGGGTGCGCTCCGCTCCGCTCCGCACGGACGCTCCTCTGCCGGGCCTCCGGGCCTGAGAGGCTCCCGCAGGCGAAAGGAACCACGCAGGAAAGGAACCACGAAACTGCGGCCGAGGCTCGATCGCACCGGCTGCACCAACTCTGCTTCCTTCTGCGATCTGAAACACGTGGCGTTGTTAACCATTCACACACTTAGCCTGTGGTTTATGTTTAAGCAGCCCTGCAAGGGCACGCAGCGGCTCAGACGGACTTAGAGGCTGCAGCAGTGTCAGGCTGTGGAGCAGCGAGAGACAAATGCAGAACAACAGGTTTCAGAAAGGGGGCATTTTACAAAATCCACCCTTTATTCCATCTATTTATTCTTCCCTCACCTGCAGTTCAAGCTGTGGCTGCCCTGCCATGGTCGGCTGAGGATTTATCTTGGCTGGAGCCCAGGCGCTGCTGCCAGGCTTTCCTTTCAGGGCAGCAGCCCTGGGAAAGTCACTCGGGGTTAAGTTTAGAGTTCCAGGTTGGCACATTCTTAACGCAAGCCAAAAATAAGTGTGAATGGGGATCAATTTTATGAATTTGCTGAGCTGCCAATTATATTTTAAAGCTGAAATCTGAAACTAGGTTTGCCAGTGGATAAGTATCACAGCCAATTCTTAGGCAGAAATTAATTGGAGAAACACTCTGCAAGCCCAGATAGCCTTGCCTTACAAATGTTACCTCCCATGTCTTTTCAGGTGGACTTTGGACACTGGCAGTCAATCAGAACACAGGGGATTTTAACTAATTAAGTTTATTATCCTGCATGTGTCAATCAGCAGTTAGGCAGATATACAACAAATATTCCCAGCTTGCAGCATCAAGTGGGGGGTGGGGGGGGGGGAACTTTCTCCCAAAACAAACCAGCACAAATTCCTATTGCATTCCTCTTACACCTCCTTTCCTTGTGGTTTTTGGGGAGTGGGATCACCACAGCTGTACAGCTGTCCAAAGCCAGGTAGTTGGGTTGTGCACCCCCATCTCCACAGAACTGAAAATAAAATTCTCCACACGCCAGGCAGAGGCTGGATGTGCAACTCAGCACTTACAGGCTTGAGCTCACAGCTATCTGAAACCTGCCTGCAGCCTTGTTTCTAAGCTCCTTGCCAGAGGCACAAATAACCCTGTGGGTCCAGCTATCACATCACCAGCAGAGCAGCAAAATTGGCTTGAAGGCAGGATTTCCTGAGCCTCCTGATGGAGCCTGCATTTGTCCACAAGCCAGCAGATAATTCCCAATACTCTGCCATACTTTATTTCATTTATTCAGGCTTTCTTGAAATGCTGCATTTGTGGTGCCCAGCTCTTGGTTTTCAGGGCTCCAAACAGTTTTGAATGCAGTTCACCCCATTTCAAGGCAGATTTACATCAGTGCCATTAGCACTGATATTACGAAGTTAAATGTGCTTTCTAAACTCCACCATATGTAAAAGAATCGGTGAAAAACAGAGGATATCCCCATCCTTCTTGAGCAACTTCCAAAGCAAATCTTCCAGAGGACACGGACAGCTTTATGATGTATAAATAGTATATATCTTATTTATAAAAATATATTTCAGATATTTTAATAATATAATTTTACTATGTATATATATTATGTATAAACATTATGTTACATTGTATTGACACTGAGCTGAGATCCAAAGGGACCCACAAGGTGCACCCTCACCTCGAGTGCTGTGTGCAGCTTTGGTCATCACAATACAAAAAAGACATAATGCTATTAGAGAGCATGCAAAGAAGGGCCCCAAGGATGCTGAAGGGTTGGAGTTGAAGCCGTGTGAGGAACAGCTGAGGTCTCTTGGTCTGTTCAGCCTGGAGAAGAGGAGACTGAGGGGAGACCTTGCTGTAATCTTCAACACCCTCATGACGCAAAGCGGAGGGGCAGGCACTGATTGCTTCACTCTTGACACCAGGGACAGGACCCAAGGGAATGGCCTGAAGCTGTGTCAGGGGAGGGTTAGGTTGGATATCAGAAAAAATTTCTTCACTCAGAGGGTGTTTGGGCACGGGAACAGCTCCCCAGGGATGTGGTCACAGCACCAGCCTGACAGAGTTCAAGAAGTGTTTGGACCATGCTCTCAGGCACATGGTGTGTCCCATGCAGGGCCAGGAATTGGACTGATGATTCTGATGTATCCCTTCCAACTCAGCATATTGATGATTCTAAACACTGATGCTTTTGCTGGAGCATCCCCAGGCTGCTGCCATGGCCCAGCATGGAAACGCTGCTCTGCAGTTCACAGCCTCTGAAGCGCAGGGTAACTTGCCCTGAAAGCAAAGGTTCCCCCAGGCTGGCCTTGACATGATTCTGAAGCAAGCAGGAAGCACCAGCTTTGCTCCTGCCTGCCTAGGGACCAAACACTCAATATTGGGTTAAGAGTACACTAAAACCTTTGCCAGCTGAGGGGTGACTCAGCAGCTCGTGTGCATTACATCAAGCCCTGCACCATCAAACACGCTAGCAGGGAAGTCAAGAAAGAATGAGCAAACACTTGGTTTGGGAGCTACCCGTGCCCGTAATGTGGTATAACCCCTCACAGCACTGCAGCAGGCTTATCTCCTCCTCACTGGAAAGGGCTAAAAGGGCAGGAAAAGCAAACTCCATTGACCCAGGTACTGGACGCTTGTGAAAAAACATCTGTAAAAAGTCAGCAAGAGTGCTGGCTCACGTTACTGCTGAAGGACATGCAGAGAGAGTTGACTCTGCCTGTGTCGTGACAGCTGGCAGGCACCCTCTCAAACCACCACAGGAAAACCAACCACAGGCAGCCAACAGAACCTGGGCGTACAGAGCAGCTTTTGTAGCTAAACACACAACAGGAGGGCTTGGGGCGGGGGAAATCCCATAGAAAGCAGGCCCTGTCAAACATGAATGACAGCTGATGCTTTAGAGGATCACACAGGAGTTGCTAACAGACGAATAATGACTGACAAATCAAGCCTCTGAGCAATCTAATTTATGCCACCTACCTCAAGCCCTCAGCCACAGTTTTTTCACTGGTGTGTTTTATTCATTGGTCTTCATAAGGTTGGGTTTAAATGCTTCTACTCTTAAAATGAAAATAAAAACAATTAGGTCATGGCAGTAACAGCAGAAGCCAGTTGTGATGTGAAATGAACTGTGTTACCTTCCTGAGTCTCATCTGGAGTCATAAAACCAAAATTCAGAAAAAAAATTAATCACCACTTGCCAACGTCTTCCTTTCAGCCACAGAAGTGAAAGCCCTTCCACACTAGTCAGGAAACAGCAGCTGTGAGCAAATGATGGGCAATGCCAAGATCAGCCATTCCCTATCAGCCCCTGGGCTGTGCCATTCCGGTGCCAGAACACAGGATTCATAGCTCATTAACAGCTCCACAGAGAATGGGAGCATCCTGGAGTGTAGCCCTGTAAACCAGTAATAAGGACACCTCCAGCTGGGGGTGAAGCAAGCTGTTCTCCAAAGCATTACTAAAGCATTTTGTCTCAGTCTCATGAGATGAATTTCACATGTGAAATGAAAAGATACTGATCTGAAATCACCACACGGCAGCCCACCACCTTCTGGGCCAATACTGTGACTAATACAAGTGTTTCAAAAGCCAAGAGAAAAGCATGGTTGCCATGGGGTGGCAGACTGATGATCAAGCAAGATCTAGATGCTGACTCAAGTCTTGAACTCCAGCACTGGGTGTGATCAAGCATCAACAGGTTCAACCGCACTACCAGGATACAGGGATTGGTCCAGGAAAAGAACCAGGATGAAAAGAGAGGAAATTAAATGAAAGAGAATGCAAACCAACATGAAGCAATAGATCAGGAGATGGATGACACTCTTCTATGCAACCATGTAAGACACACCTTTCCATGCCACTTACCTTATGTCCACTTTGAACACAGCAGGGCTCTCAAAGCTGGAATATAAGTTTCCGAGCACGGCATCACATGGCACAGCTATGCCTGACAGTTGTGTTGGTTGCAAATAGTAAATGATGTCAATAGTAAAGTATCTCTCTCCATCGCTCAACCCTACTGCTTTTTCATGAAGCACTGAGAACTGGGACACATCACAGTTGCCTTGAAAAATGGTAAAGTCTGTTTCTTCAGAGCAAACTCCACGTCTGCAGTGTGGAGCTTGGCAGCCATGGCTGTGGGGTTGGCAGAAAAGCACACCCTGGTGAGATCCATCAGGGGAGCTGTAGGGTCCATTAACAAAAGGAAATTCAGCCCCTGGCTGTGCTAGCTGGCTGTTCTGTTTCATTTAGTCCAGAGTCCCAGGGCCAGAAGTGAAGCTCATGGGGGAAGAGCAGTGGCCAGGCAGAATAGCACTCTGTTTCATTAGGGCTTCAAAAAGCCTAAGTCATTTAAAGTACCAAGCTCAGCAGGAAAAAAACCCCACATTACTAATAATTTTAAAAGAGGGAAAGCTTTTGTCATGTCCTTCAGCTCAAAAAACACTAACAAGACATTTTCTTTCTCATGTACAGGGCAGCTGTGCCAAGGATTATGAAGAGTTTCCAAAGCCAGCCAAGCATCACATTGCCTTTCCTCCCCACCCCCTTAAGCCCAGCAGCAGCTTAGCTGCAGTGACACAGTAAGATCTTCTACTGAACAGCCCCACCTCTTCAAAACCTTAACGTTCAGGAACGTGCACAGTACACATGAAAAGACATATGCACCTCCAAATGCTTCCTCAGTTCAGGGGAATTGCACAAGAAACACTGCAGGAGGCCAAACTGCTGCTGTGGGTCAGACACACAAGGACCTGCACAACTTTCTCCAAACCACTGAACAAGTCTTTGACAGGGCATCAAACCACGAGCCAACAGATTTCAAGCTGGGTGTCCGAAGACAACATCCAACATCCTCTCTATGGCCCCCCCACCCCCACCAAAAAACCATAGATACTGGCTGCCAAAACGTGATTCTTGGTGGCAGAAAAGATGCCATATGACAATCTTATCATAATTGTGTCAGGTATCTTTGTCAGAAGACAGCATATTCTTTCCTCAGGTTATATTTAAATTTTATTTCTGGCCCTAAAATGCAGAGGGAAGAAAAAGGCTCATGAAAAAAACCCCAAAAGATACATCCCACTTTTAACCCAAAATTTCACTGTTATCTACCGGATAGTTGCAACAAAACATAGGAAACTTGGCCTGAGTGGTTTTCAAGTCTCTAACTAGAGATGGAGAAAAGGAAAACTGAAAAGACAGAGATGAAGGCACAGGGAACAGTAAAATCCTGGGGTTGCATTCTGCACATTGCCATGGTACAAGAACAGAGCATCTTTTAGAAACTAAGCCAGTGACACAGCAATATTGCTGAGATGGACAAACCAAGGGCCAGGCTGGATGGGGCTTTGAGCATCCTGGTCTAGTGGAAGTTGTCCCCATGGATGGCAGAGTGGGTTAGAACTAGATGAGCTTTAAGGTTCCTCCCAACCCAAACCATTCAAAGATTCTCCAATACCTTTGGTGAAATGCCTTCTAAGGCATAAATGGTATTTCACGCTTTTTCACTACTGTCCACAGGCTCACAGTCAGCACCAGCCCCAGAGTAGTGGGATGGGGCACAATGCACCCAAACACATCCTTCTTCCAAACAGCAGCCCCCCAGATGGAGTGACAGTAGCTCTCCATAACAATACAGCAAAACACAAAGCAAGTACAAACAAGAGCAAAGCTGCAAAAAGTTTCTGTAAAAAAAAAAAAATCCATCCATCCATCCATCCAATTTTGTTCTATGCAGGATAAAAACTGTGAAATATCAAATACTAAAAATAAATTTAACAGCCAAAATAACAATCCAAAAAGGGTCCCCAATTTACCATTTACAGCTACGAAGTATAGAGCGGCTACCATGAATAAGTAGATAAATGAAGTACTTTTTTAATATCAGCTGATAAGAGACATTATATACATGCAAATATTGCTTTGTTTATAATCTTAGATCAACATAAAACTGCTATAAAACGAATTCTTTTATTTAAAGTTTTTGATAGGGTAATTTTTGCAATCAAGTTTTCATTACAAACACACATGCATTCTCTCATCTGAAACATGTTTCCTGTCACCTCAGAAGAGCGATCAATATTCATTAACCTGTTTTGAACTCACTTCTAGATTTACCACCTGAATTAGGAAATACCACTTTTACGGGTTTATTGTTGCAGCACGATGGTACAAAGCTAATTCAGAATTAATGATGCATGGGACTGTGCATCATTCTCCTGAGAGTACAAAGTGTCTCTTCTAAGAAATCAGTGTCCAACCTCCAAAGCCACAGAGGCTGAATAACCCCTTTTACATGCAGGTCCCTATTCTCTGTTGTGGGCAAGCAGCTGTGTACCAGCCAGATGAGGAACTCCAGGGACTCACTTCCCACTGTCCTTTCCTCAGGAAAACCATGTGAACCTTTCCTCGGCATGTAATGAAATGTGGCAAGAGTACGACCTTAGCACACAATGGAGACGTGGCTGTCAAATCAGCAGATGTACAGCAGTGACACCCGCATTTCTCTCGCATAATATCCCAAGTTCCTGACTCCAACACACTCTGTCCAGCTCTGAGGCCGCCTGTTTGCCACATTTTTGTTTGCATGTTACAGCAGAGTGCAAGGAAAGCAACACCACCTCCTTCTGTATCTGGAGAACAAAGAGCAGAGCATCCCTTAGTCCATTTCCTTGATGACTCCAACACTGCATTCCTTAGCCTCGGACCTTCAGTCACTTGCAACAGGAACCTGAGTTTAGGCACAGCTTATTAGTCACAGGCTGATAAGGTCTGCTGATACCTACTAAGACAAAAAGCACATTAAAATGCTTAACATCAGCATCTTAACATTAGCTACATCAAAATTATTTTGGTACTGTGCTCCTGTATATAGTGTTAAACAAATCACAGTCACAGAACTCAAAGCCGTAACACAATGCACCCCTTTAAAATGTGGAACGGGTTTATATAGCAACTTTGAATGCTTGAGTAGTACCCAAACTGATATGCTACTTTTTGCCTTTACAACCTGCACTCACATGCAATATGACAGAGTTTTATTATTTTAAATGAACTTGCAAATAATAGGCAGTTTGAACCCATGTAGATAATAATTTTGGCTCAAAGTCCACTGTAAGTACACATGGGTATCTGCAAATTAAATCAATGAAGAGAACGGCACACTGGGGAAAATAATCAGCTAAACTCATGCCTGCAGTAGCATTGCACTGGCTGAAGATTGTTATATGTTGGTTAAATATTAAAAATATTTGCATTTGTGATGAAAGCATAATTATATGCACTGCTGGAAATTAACATGTCTGAAGTCTTGACTGAAGCAAGAATTTCTGAGAGTTTTATCCAGTGCTGCTTCTGAAGGTGGTACTGTTTGAGAAGTTCTGCTGTAGATGCCATCCACACATAACTGCTCGAAGAAAAAAAACAAAACCAAAGAATTGTATCAACAAAAACTGAGTCTGATCATGTAATTTTCAATGTTCACCATCACTCCCAATTGTTCCTATAGCACTTAAGCTTGTTATAGAGCCTGAAGCCTCCCAAACACTTCATACTAACTCTTCCTGTTCTCTCTCAATACTTCTTAAGTAGTTTACAGAAAATATGAACCTCACAAGGCATTTTGGACAACATAAAATCAAAGACTGTTCGTCAAAATTAGCAACAGAAGAGCTATAAAAGAGCTATTCAAGCAGTCAGGCTTGAAAAAGCAATGCACTGTAATTATCTCACTCTGTGCCAATGAAAGTAATCAAAAGTTTAAAGTTAATTTGTATTTTCTGTTCAACTTATCAGGGCATTTTTAACAAATATGAGATAAATAAAATATCAAAGCATTTTCTTGCTAAAGTTAGAATTAAACATCAGTAACAGTTGCTGTAAATTCACAAGCTGCACTACATATTCTGTTAACTGTATTGAAAAGTTTCTGTCTCTGCTTTGTACCAACACTCCCATCTTAGAATACCAAAGTAGTATTGAATACAGTAAATACTCGATAGATTTCAATGGAGGGCTTTTTTTCTCTTTTCTTTTAATATTTCTTCTACATCTTTAACCAAGTCTTCCTTTAATTTGTGTCCAAGCTCCAATGTACATTCAAGTTAGAGGAATTTGATTGAAGAAATATAGTACTGATAAGGATACTTTCCCCTGGGTCATCTACAAAATACACTGAAGGTAGACATTTCAAGACCACAAAACTGATTAAATTCAAGTTAATAAAGCAAATAGACAGACATGCACAAATACCGACCACACAGTTCTAAAGCCAATCTTTCATTAGCTTGAGACTGAAGATATTAACTTTTACAATTAATCTAGATTTCATAGGTGCCACACCTGGCCACACTCCTGGACAACAGAACAGCTCTACTGATTGGAGACTGCACAAGACAAATGTTTTTCTAATATATCTAGAAAGTAGCAAGGTGAACTGAAGTCAGTTCCACAGAGCTGATGTCACACAGCAGCCCAGTACCAGCTTTGTCTCAGTTATGCTGCTACATTTCTAAAGTTATCCCAATTCTGAAACTTAACCAAGTGATAATCTTAAGCATTCACAAAAAAATAAATAGGAGCATCTCTGAAAGCCAAGAAGAGTACTCCCTTCCTGCCTGCATGTACTTGTTCTTGCAGAGATGCCTGACAAAGACAGTACAGAAAAGTAAAAAGTCATCAATCAGCATCCAAGATAAACTACTGATGTTCACAATACAAAGTTTAACCTTCTTGCTAATATTTCTTTTTTTATCTTCTATGAGGAAAAAAAAACCAGCAGTGAAATCTAGTTCTAGTTCATCCTTCAAAACTGAACCCCTTAATGACAGGCGACAGTGATATGGCACTATAAGTGCTATCACCTTGAAGGAGGGGCTGCTGATATATGTGACCTGAAGTACACAAAGAACATAAAACTCTCAAAGGGGAAGGTAAAAGTCTGCAACAGACACCGGGGATATAATTTCTCTTATCCCACTATTCCAGGATCAGTTACTGAAAAGAATGTCCAATACACACTCACGTTGTGCAGGTGGCTCTGTACAGCTAGCTGAAGCAAGGATGAAAGGTTTTTTTTTCCCTTCAGAAAATAAATACTCAAATGCAGGGAAAAGATCAATTATGCATTTCATAGAATGAGCAGGATTCCATCTCACCTATTTCTCCAAATATGCTCTCTCCACTCTCAGCTCACTGGAGTTTATCGTTTGCTTTATAAACACAACTGCCCTCCTTGTTCCAACCACTATTTCTCATATTGCAGATTAAGGCACTCTGGTTGAATAATACGCATTAAATGAATTTTTTGCTGGATCTGTAGTTAATTTTTTTGCTAAATCTGTTTATAGATGTCTCCTGAAGGCCTTTTACACAGCATCAGCATGTCTCAGGAAAGCCCAACTCCACATAACAAATATCTGCTTAGACAAGGTAAGTGTGGGAAAGACATGTCAAGAAACACTCCACATATCTCACAGCACTTACATCTATAGCACCAAGATACAGTTTAACCATGTTCATCCTTAAACTGTGCTTATATTTATCAACAGATAAATTTGTCATCTGTTACCAAAAAGTGGTTGCTCATTTTTATTTAGAAAAAAGTATTTTAAAAATCAGAAACCCCAGAAACATGAAGTAAAAAGGGCCTGTGTCTAGCTTATTGCTTTATGAATAAGTGAGTGGGTCTTTGGTCAGAAAACAATCTTGTCAGTGCAACTTTATGAAATACATTCCTTATGCTCACTGAGTTGGAATTAAACAGAGTTAACGCATGGCAGGAGAGACAAGGTTCAACAAAACAAAGGCTTAAATAAAAACTCTGGTCATAAGAAATCAGCCTACTTTTAATACTGTTAATGCTTATTGTTCCGTTGAGTATTCTGTTGCTCCACAGCATGGAAAAAGCAAACAAATCACAAAAGAAAACATTAGAATATAATTTTTTTTTAATTTTTATAAATAACTTATCTGTTACAAAGGCAGTTTACCCAGCTAAATCACAAAACCATCAACTCAAGATATCCAAATTAGGTTTTATTAATAAACAGGTAAAAACTGATTTGTCAATCTTCACAGAGAACTGCAGATGAAGCTGAAAAACAAGGCCTCATTTTATAAACAAAATGCGTTGAATGCAAGTGCTTTGGGTCTACTGCCTAATTACCTGGGATCGACGTTTTCTTCCCACATATAAAAAATGGAAAGCCTTCAAAACAAAGGCCTCTGTGCATTCACATAGATCACTTGTAAAACTCCTAATAAAAGTGTCCACTGGCAGATGTTTACAGTGGGTGACAGTCTACTTTATCTCTTGCTACATTGTTAGCACTCCCTCAGCCTCACACTAAGTGCTGCTGCTACGTAATTCTTTGCGAGCCGTCTTTCGTCTTTCATGCATATTGTACTGGAATTCCATTTTCTTGATCTCGGTTACATACATCCCCGATCATGTGAGTATTTTCCTTAAAAAAATAGATCATCAAAATAAAAGAGATGCTTGAGGTTGCTTCAGTGTTCAAGTCTGTTTGATTTCTCTTTTCCAGCCTTTATTTCAGTTGTCCTAAATATTGCTATCCTTGTTGTCTATAAATATGAGACTTCACCACAAAGTCAGGTTTAGAAACTGGCTGCCAAAACAGGAAAGCATTTGAAGTCCTTGAACAAAGCTGTACGATGCTGCTGCTGTTGATTTTGGCACTGTATGTACTTCCCCAACGAATCTCTCTTCAGGAGTTTGAAAGACACCCAGCAGATGAAGCAAGCTGAACTCGGATGCTGATCTGTTGGTGGGTTGAAAGTTTCCTAGTATAAAGGTTCCTCACACCAGACAAAATGCTCCCTTTGTGTCACCCACCGTAAAACTCAGTGTACAGAGTGAACTATATGCATAACTCTTCCAACTTTTCCTGCACTTTTACCACGCTGCATCTGCAGGTCTTCACAGATCATCAGCATTTACAACAGCAATGTACAGAACAAGCAGAGGAAAGCTATTTTGTGCATAGTTTCTTATTAATGCTCTTATTTTAAGGCATTGCTTCTCTCAGATAAAAGCTTAAAAAAAGGGACATGATTGTGCTTAATCACTTTAAGGGAAAAAAAAGAAAGTTAACAAAAAGACTATTACACTATACATACAGAAGTACAAGAAAATAATAAAGGTGAAGAAAAGAAATCACTTAAAGCAGGCTCTAGAGCTATGTACAGTAGGAAAAGCTTTTTTGGGGTATTTCACTGTGTGTATTGTACAGACAACGCATGCAGTTTTTCCTCTTCATCTTTAGATGTGATTGTACTGATTTCTGGCTTCACAGAGATGTTTTCAGGGAAGACAAGGCGAAGAGTACCATTGATTTGTGAAGCTCTTCCCTTTATCAAAGGCACTGTGTGGCAGCAAACAGTTTAAATATTTAAACCTTGTTCCTTTTAAGATCTCCTCTGTGCATGTAGTGTTTCACTGAAAGCTCTAAAACCAAAAACACTAGCACTCTATTCCCTTCCCCTGTCGAAACTCAGTAGTAACACCGGGGCAGAGAAGAGGATGGGCAACACCCAGGCACTGAATACGGTGTGTGTTACTGGTAATACTGTACATGGTTTAGGCAGCTGGCGAGTCTCTCAGCAGATTGCCCTTCAGCCAACCAGCGTCAACTGCCTGTGACACAATTCTGAGGTATTGCTTGCTCTGTGGGCTGACATTTAACATTAGCAAAATACCATCTCGTCACACCTTCCATTTTACAAAATCTTATGCATAAATGCTTTTTTTTGCCCTCCAATGACTGGACAATTCCTTGTACATTTGCTACGGTTTTACAGAAGGTAATGGGCCTGTTGGCTCAGAAATGCCTGGGCATTTCACACTGTTCACAGCGATTTAAGGCCGGATGATTTAAAAAAGTACAGGCAGTACAACTCCACTGAGCTCCCTCATCTTCATCTGTGTCGGGAACAGTCTTTGGTGTTTTCACAATGGACCTCTGATCTGTGACATGGAAAAGATAAGATAAGCAGTTACTAACCGAAAACAGCATGGAAAGAATTTTGAGATTTTTTTTTTTTCTCAGCAACTGAGAACTATCTTGTTCCTCTGAGAACAGCATAGTTATTAAGAATGACAGAAGCAGCTTTTTACCAGCCCCTTGACTATTGTAACTCAGCCAAAAGGCTCAAGGTAAAACTACAAAAATCAAGTTTCCCATCCCTTAACTCTGCTTTCTTCTCTTTCTTCCCTCAATTCAAAGCTACTGCATAAAAAGGAGATAAAATTTGCAAATTAATCAGCACAGGAAACATGAACAAGATTTAGAAGTTTGAGGTCTATGGAGTGATCTAAAATTAATTATGACAAGAAATAAGTGCTCTGTAACCCTTTGACATGTTTAATCTTTTGGTCCTCGAAAGAAGATAGCAGTTCTTCAAGCCAGCTCAGCAGGCAGATGTACTAAAGAAAAACCATTGCCTGACTCTGTCATGCTACAGAGTAATCCTCTCAACCATACCAACACATCTTTTTGCATGATGTGTTAGACAACAACCTTCAACGATTTTAAAAGAGAAAAGAAGAACAGAGAAAAAGGATGAAAAGGATGAAAAGAGATGAGTGACTTCTCAAGTTAAGGGTTCCCAGTTTAGGCAACTGCAAAATCCTTTAGCCCGTTATTTCATCTGGAGAACATCTCATCAGCAACTAATCAATGGCAATTGCTGCAAAATGACAGCAAGAGCTTCAGGAAGTACAACGGTACTGATCACAGCTGCAAGAATTATTTTAGTTCTTTTGTAAACAGCGGTCATTGTGCTTTAAGTCAAAGCCTACATGATAGTTAAATTGAAGCTTGAAATGAAAATTAAGGTTAATGAAGAACTAAGATACAGCAGTGGTATTTTTCAACAAGAAAGAAGAAAAGTAAGATAACCGATAGAGGGACTTTAGAGTTTTATAAACCAATCGGGGTTAATTTTGCGTTTTCAAGGTAGATTGAATGAAACATTTAAGTCTGTGAGTTCCTAGAAGATAAGCCAATAGAAATGTTAACAACTATTCACAGAAAATTAATTTTTCTTCTTTGATAAGTTAGTTTTTATTTACTTTAAAAGGAACGACATAATTGACAGAACTTTTAAGTTCTTCATGGTTCAGTTGTAAAATGTATCTAATAGGAATGTATATGGATTTAACTTTACTCAGTATTTTCACTACCAGCTCAAGTAACAAAGGATAAAAAAATGCTTTATAAAGCATGAAAAACAGTATCAGTTTGGAAGTGTTGCAAACGGTCTGCAGGACAAAAAGTCCAATTTATCTAGACCATTTTACAATGCAGAAATGTCAGATATCTCTAAGATCAGATTCTGTAAACAACAGTTACTGCACACCGCAAGGACCAATCACACAAACATCTGTATTATGTGGGGAACTTTCCGGACAGAAAGACTGCACAGAAACATCAGTGGATTATCTCCATGTTTCATGAGGTGGTCTCCCTAAGGTCATAGTACGATGCTGTTCCAAACAAGTTGATTTCACTCTTCGCTTTATGTAAAACACAAAAGGTAATTGTTCTGCTTTGTTTGACATCCTGAGAGGGGAAAAAAAAAAGTCATGTGCAAACTAATGACAAGTAGAATGTTTAAGAGTGGCTAATATTCAGCAATACTGACTTTCCCACTGGACTGCATTACTTCCCTCTTCAACTTTCTAGAACTGTATTTACCGATAATCAGAAGAGGCTTTCATGTAACTTGTTAATACAAATTCTATAGTAGCCATGAATTCCAGTCAGGGTAACCAACCTAAGTTGTTACTACATGTAAGGAAATCTACTCTTCGAATGGTGAAGTCATCTAGGTGAGTGTCACTTGGCCCTAAGCAATGTACCTCATGCTCATTTTTAGAAGAGGATGGATGCTTCCTTTACATAAACTGCTTTCCAATATATTATCATATTTAACATAAGCCATTTAATATACTTCTCTTTCCTGAAAATATGAATAGAGAGGAAACAAGAGCAAACAGAAGCATACTTACTGTCAATACAAATAAAAGGGAATGTCTGTGTGCTTTTGAAGTAATCTACTTCATAATAAACACTTAAACAAGATTCATAAATTAGAACTTAATATTAGATACAAACCAGGTATTTGTATCAAATTCAAATTTTATCAATACAATACCTTTGGGTTTTGGTGGCACAGGACCAAGAAATCCAATATTATCGTAAAAATTATGAATAGCACTGGGATTAAAATGTGGTCCTAAAAATAAAAAAAAAAA
>WEKY01062646.1:0-73533 GCA_013390045.1 Picathartes gymnocephalus
CATTCCACTGCTGAAAAATTAATTTCAATATACAAGGCAATTAAAAAAAGCTACTACAAAGAATGAAGATAGCAAAACCAATGCAAAGGCTTTTTTAGAGTCAACATGGAAGTACTATTTACAACAAATCTGGACTAAGGTTAGTATTGGCAAATTAAATGTTTCCATAGATGTTTCCCTCCAACAGAGACTTTTTTAGCAAGGGATAAAATGGCACAATGATTTTAAAATATAATACTTCACCTGTAATAAACATGAAACCTGATCTTCTCTTAAAGAAATATGAACAGCCAAGAACTAGTCCTGTTCAGGGGCAGGGTGAGAGGAACCCAGCAGTATGCTGGTACTGTAATTGGAAATGCAGGGAGATGCCAGACTACTCCAGACATGCCTCTCTGCCTAGTCAGAATGTCCTGGACACAAACAAGCCATGAGGAAACAAAGCTCGACATCATCTACTGTAGCTCTAAAGGTTGCACTAACCTTTAAAAACCAGGTTCAGCTACTGTGGATTTGCACAAAGCACAACTTGGGTTTGTGAACAGCATGGAAGAAAACTGCTATCTTGTGATCTTTATTTGTAGATATTAATCCTTTCCCCTCCCAAGGATGTGCACCAAATGTCACATAGGGCACATGTGAATAGAGGGTACCCCATTTCCTCTGCACCTACAAAATGACAGAAACAAAAAGAAATCACCTAAATCTTAACTGGGTGATGTTCACTCGCATCCCTGGACTAGGTGAAAAATCAATGTCATATACTGGGGCACTTCCAGGCAGAGCAGCAAGCAGCCTGAGGAGACAAAACTTGGATCCTCACAGTTCATCCATAGCATCAGCCTTGTGGATGAAAATATAGGACCTGGAAGCAGATTCTTATCTACATGCATGCAAAAAAGCGCTTTAAACCTTCTTATAAAACTCCAAGGATTACACTACCTCTGAAATACTGAAGCTACTGAACAAACTCAGAATCCAGGTCCTACCCCTAAAGAAGGAATTTCTTTTTAAACCCTCCCCATTTTACCTATCTCTTCTTCTAAAAAAAACCCCAAAATTTTAAAAAAGCGAAGACACCTGACAAGTGGAAGCAAATGCTCATGGTTCAAGTCTTGCTTTTACAGCAAGACATAACAAAACAGATTAAGGCGGCTAATGCTGAATTATGCAGAAATCAGTAATACAGAATTACAGTGGGAAAACCAAGTAGTCTGTCAAACTGCCTGTAGAGAACTTGGAAGTATCTGGGGCATTTGCCAGATAATTTATTTTCACAAAACTATCTATCATCCTAATTTTTTTAGGATCTCCAAAGTCAGTTATATAGAGAGAATGCTTCCACATAAATTTTCATTCACTGAAAAACACAATTAAGATGGTCAAAACTGTATACGAATTCAGATTAAATGTGGTGAATAATTTTGGATTAACAAAGAACTGAATGCTGAAAGGGATGCCATGATTCATCTGTCACATTTTACTTTTTTGGGTTGATTTCACAGCAGCCACTCACAGAACTGAAAAAGGAGATGCAGGTCTGCCTTATAACTTAAAATCTCTAATAACAGAACATAGTTTCAAATCTAGAGTTTGAACAGCTCTACCTGAAGCATTTAGGGACTTCTGCACTTGCTCTTCTCCATACTAAAAATCAAAATGCAAAACGAGTAAAGGCAAGTTACAGGAAACATGTGGAGGCAAAACTAATAGGTAGAGCACAACTAGAAGCAAACCAGAACAATTTCCATTTATCTGATGTTAAAGACTGTAGCTGCAGCTCCTGAGAAAGCTCTGTACAAGGAAGGGCCATGGGAAGCAATACCCAAGTCCTCCTGGTGCCCCTGATCAGACTCTTCCTATCTCCATCCTGCAGCTCCCATTGCAGAAACCACTGTTCCTGTCACCTTCTGGTTCCAGCCAAACTACTCTCGCTCTCCTCTAACTGAGCTCCTTTTCCTTACTTACAAATCAGCTACCAGAGGTTTCCGCTTGAATCACATTTTTTGCACGGGTACATTTTGCACGACAGCCTTGGCCACAGCAGTGCCTGTAGCCAGTCAGGCTATGCTTTACAGACTGCATGAGGTTTCTGTAACAAAACAACGCTTTGGCATTCTTAGGGAGTTTTATCAGAACTACTCTCCAGATGTCTAGATATACCAAGCTTCATGAATAGGAACAATTCCTACAGCTGTATGATACAGAGTAGCTTTATATGTAGTTCAAGAGTAGGAATGAATCTGGTCCACCAAATTTCCCTTATATAGTCTAAACAAAGCCAGGTTCCTGCAGAGTTCCTTTGCTGATTGTTATAGGAGCACAGCTGCTGCATAAATTAGCAAGTTAAGTAAGTCAGCCGAAGCCAATCTGAACATTTAATCTCAGCACGGAGTTCCAGTATGTGCATTTACATACATAAGGTAACTGTCTTCAAGACTTGGTGAAACTGTTTTAATAATTAAGCCATCTAATTTTTGGTATTAAAACAGAAATTATATTGCTCTATTACCAAACTTTCTTCACACTTGTAAAGATGCTTCAGATAACAGCTGTTGTTTTACTGGAAACTGAGCATGCTATCGCTTAATTCCAGAGAAAAGATATCCATTTTCATTTGTTAAAATAAAACAGAGCTGCCAAACCAAGTTTATCAATTACCTGTCAAATTATAGTACACTTCAGAAACCTACCCCTGAATCCTCAACTATCTCTTCCTACCCACTTCTCCTCTGCAAGCTTTTGGAAGAATTTAATTAATGAATTTAAGTAACCTAGTATTTATTCTGGTTGGTTCCCATGCTAACTCCAAGATGATGTACCTGCCTGCAGACACAGGAACCTCCCAGCTGCAGCTGTACTAGGGCCACCTCAGTCTCTGAGCATCAGTAGCTGTCACCTACCAAGAGCAGAAAAGCCAGCATAGGATTAAGGCAGTTTCCAAAATATTCACATTGGCAACTACTGTA
Organism: Picathartes gymnocephalus; assembly: GCA_013390045.1. NCBI lineage: Eukaryota > Metazoa > Chordata > Aves > Passeriformes > Picathartidae > Picathartes > Picathartes gymnocephalus. The sequence goes on from WEKY01062646.1 coordinate 2,970, forward strand.
GAGCCCCAAAAGGCAAGCACAGACCTGAAATGGATCTCTGCTAGTTAAAGAGAACACAGCAGAGTATTTTGGGCTATAGATCACACCCCTGCAATTCAATAAAACATGTTTCAGTTATTTTGTAGTTAATGGAAATAACCAAGAGCAAGTTTTGTCTCTAACTACTCCCCAATGCTTAACCCTGCCATTGAAACCTTTTTTCTAACATTCAGCCGTTAGGCAATGATGTAGCAAAGAATTTCTAGACATCAAAGCAGTAACTTCTTGCTTGGATACTTGTATCTAGACATTAGTTTTATATCTGAACCCGGCTTTATTATGGCAAAAAAAGAGGTATTAATAGGTCAACTATTCTAATTTGTATAGTTTTATGCATTACATTATTATGTGCACATATTACTTGAAACAAAATAATCTGATTATTCTGGTTAACTACATACATGCTCAGAAATTGTTACTGAACTCTCCCTTTCTCCAGGCCAAAAAACAAACGTAACACCAAGCAACAACTTCATTTCTCCATGTTAGAGGCTCCTTATTCAGTAAAAGAATGCCACAGAAGGAAACCGTAAGATCTTTCTGTAAATTTGTACAGAGATGACCTTTACAAAATAAATGTAGAAATATCAAATTCAAGTCTGCCCTTTTTCCATAATCCCTATATCAATAAGGAAAGGATAAAACATTTCCCAGTTCTCCATTTGACAACAGCCTTTGAATGTTTCAAGTCAAGCAACAGAAGTAACATCTCTGATCAAAGGAAACATGGGATTTCCTCCACACTCCTTTACTCTCACTTCTTAGAACTTCTCACACTGGAAAGAAAACCAGTTTGTAATTTGGTGAAGCTGAGGCACTTAACTACCTTTTAAGTTTTGGCCAACGTGCATCTCAGGACACTGTTCAGAAACTCCAAGAGACAGGAACAACCTCAGGTACAATTTGTGCTCCCACAGTAACACATCTGTGTTAAGGTAGCAAATGCACAGGCACCTGGAAGTTCTACCCACATCCCCTTCCTACAGACCAAGGAGAATGACTGTAGTTATAACCCTGTAATCCACATGCAAGTCATTCAATCTACTCACATGTTTAAATTCCTTGAACCATGTCTGAAGAGTCCTTTGTGGGCATTGTGAACAAACAGAATGGCTTTTTTCCACGAGACTTTAAATAAACATAAAATAAAAGTAAATTTAGTTGGCAGTCATTTTAATGAACAAACAGGATAGTAAGCATATTAGCAAAATAGGTCACCAGAAGGAGGAAATTAGGGGAAAAAAACCAAAGCTTTGAAAGCCTAAATTAAAAATAAATGAAAAACACAAGTATACATTTATTTGATAGTAGTTTCTCATTTGTGGTCAAAACAGCAGTAGACAGTAGAAACTATTTATCTAATCTTAAAAATTAATTAAGAATATGTCAACCCTACCCATATTCCCAGCCCCCAGAAAACTCCATGAGAGCAACAAGGGAAATTTCTGTGGTGTCAACAACTAGTTAAGAACACATTCATAAAAATCGTCCAAAGCCCACTGAAGTCCCAAGAATTAGTCCCACCTCTTCTTAGCTTTAATGCCTGAAGGTGCTTGTGGGAATACCTCAATTCTTTTGTCTGAATTGTCTTAATTTAAAGACAATTTCTTTGCAGAAGTACAGATCTAGCAGCTGGAAAACACAGCCTACTGGCTTTTGAAGGACGAGCTTATTTCTTACCCGCCTGGCTAGGGCTATCAAACTTACATCGAGGAAAAAAAAATATATCTGCAGCTATTCCAATGCAGTTCTTTAGCATTTAAAATAATTTATACTATGGAATTTGACTGACCAAACTTGGAATAAATTGGCCCTGCAGCTGAGGATTAGCTATCAACTTCAATGATTAAATATAAAGGAAAGTAAAATCTATTTTTTGCTACATGACAGTTTACTAACCTACTGGGATAAAAGCCAGTGAAAAGTGACTTTAGTCATTAAAATTAATGAATGAAACAGACAAAAAAAAAAATAGAGATCAGACCTCCTGGGTAGAAAGGTGCAATTTTTGTAGTCATGTTTCAGTTCAGAACCAAAGCACATTTATCCTCTCAGCTAAAGGTACATTTTCATTTTTTGCTAAGACCCTCCTGACAAATCAAAGAAAAAAGGCCCATAGCATTACAGAAACTGTGAGGGTGAAGAATGTAATGACACAAAATACATTTGAGTTAGCTTAAAAGACAGTATGTACTACTGAACTTTACTTCTATAACACGTTTAATAGCAACTGGATATATTCAGAGATATAGACTATATTCTCATTTTATTACTAAATACTCACTATTATCTTTGGTATGTGTTGTATCATTCAATTTTTAAGTGAAATCTGAGCATCTGAATTTCTTGAAGGACAGTAGAATTTCTTAGTTAAGCCCTTTATTAGATATAAAAATATTCTCCAAATGATTAATCCTATAAACATACATCTTTCTCCAGCCAACAAGCTGCTTGAATTCCAACATGCTCCAATGATCTTCACCAAACACTGCCACAAAACACTAACAACTTGGCACTTTCATTAATGGCAGCACTACCAATAAAAATATAACTCTACAGTGAAATATTCAGCCAGATGATGAAGACAGCCCACTTCTATATGGCATAAAATAAACTGAATGCTTATCCAGCTCACAAGGACATTGAAGAATCATCCATCCTGGATTACAAAGCTCTTTGAGCCTCTAGAGCGAGGAGTTATGCAGTTATGGAGTAGGAGCATACTGTTATTATTAAAAAACGTGTTCAGAGATATCTGCATATGCACAGAGGTGAGGCTGCAAACACCAATTTAAATTAATTGTACAATCTGTTTTAAGACTGGTTTTGATCAATTATATCTTTGACAACCTGAACTATTTCAACTGAAATAGCCTGCCCAGAGTACCTACTTTAGGATACATTCATTTAAAAAGGAACATGATAGTACACAGTTCCAGAAAATTCTCAGTCTTAGTAGTCCCACTACTTAATACCTCCTAAAAATCAATCAAATGACCTTGTAGTGGTTTGGCTGAGGAATTCTAGCATTTTAATTAAATTTTTAATTTTTATTTAAAGCATGAAAGAGAAGCACTCCATGCATCTGAGGAAGACTTCCTTTAGTTACACCCTCTTTGCCAATCAGAGGGATTCCTCTGTCTGCAAAGCCTATCCACACTTATTCCTTTTCCCTATAGTCCCAGAGCATCATCCCCACCCACCAGATGGGAGAAGAAGGTCAGAAACACCCTGAGAAACAGGAGGGATGAGAAAATGCTGAGGAGCAGGTAGGATGAGGGATAACCAGAAATACACAGTGAAATCTGTTATATCCAATCCATGATTATCTGAACACTCCTCAGAGACAACAAGACAAATTTTTGGCAAGAAATTTGCATGAATGGGCACACAACCTGCATGCCATGTATGGGGTGGAGATCCCATTCTCAAACAGCAGCACCAAGCTGGTAACTGCTGTTTGAGAGGCATAGGTTTCAAAAGAGCCAGGCAGCATCCCTGCTGACTGGAACACACTTTTTTCATCACTGATAATCTGCACTGAGTAAAAAGTTCATACATGCTCAAAGACTTCCTAAGAGTTGGCAACTGAATTCCCCAAGCACCTCAGGCACATGTCGTGGCTCTAACCTGGCCTCAATGTCCGTCTCTGCAGCAGTCCTGCAGCTGCTCTCAGTAACTCCACAGGAGCCCTACTGCCCTTTGTACAGTGACAGCGGCAGGAAGAAAGCCCTTGCTGCCCAAGTCATGCTTAGACAAATAAATCAAACACTTCCCACAGCTCAAGATTTACTAACACAAAGCCTCACATTGCATAAACTGAAGCAAGTCTTTGGACTTCAACAAGGTTGTAACAACCTGCATCAACTAAGAAGATATCCCATAAAGAGTGTCCATAAAGATATATTTTTAAATATGGTTCTTCAGTGGTTTTAGGGGAAGGGTGGGGTTTTTTAAGTGTTAAAGGTCAATAGCAGACTAGATAGAAATGTCTAAGGTTTTATCCACATCATTCTGATTTTATGTGGTCCTGCCTTCCTTCTCTAATTGGAGTAACATACTTTAAGTAATAACATCTGAAAAGCTGCTGGATGTCCCAAAAGAAGAGCCAAGTTTTCATGAAAGAAAAGCGTCAGGAGAAAAAGTGTTGTATCACTGTAAGGAAACACATGTAGGATAAGTGTCCATCATGTCTCAAAGGAATCAGATTTAAATATTTAGTGTAATTTGCAATATGAAGAACAATATCATACTCTTAATTTCATTAGTATTAATCCCATGATTATCGTTATCTTTTCAAGCATTGTCTGATATTCCTGAAGTATTTCATATCACTTGTACACATTCCCTTAGATAACACTTTCTTTTTTTGCAATGACATGAAAGCTCTGAACTTCCAAGGCAACTTCTAATTTTATCTAAACCTTTAAACAAACTGGATTTTAACTTTCTTCCTTAAAGATCTGGTAAAGCAATAAAACAACCATCAAGCACATGGAGCTTTAAAAAAACAGCAAAGAAAACACCAAAAGTTAGGTAATAAAGCCTTAGTTTCTGTTAGCAGTCATAAACAAAAAGCTCCATATACCAAGACTTTCCCAAGTGACCACATGAAATCATGCATCTACTAATTGGACCTTCACCTCTAACTTTGAGCCAAAACCCAAACAAAACCACAGAGCCATAGACTAAAGCAGGGGAGGAGGTCTGCACTCTGCTAGAAGAGAAACAGAACAGAGGGAATGAACAAACACGTAAAAAATCAGAGAGAACTTCAAAACCTACTGGTGAAAGCAAACACAAATACAAGCCCAGCAGGAGCTCACACATTTTCTGGCTCACTCTACTGTACAGGATGCTTGAAGCTGCCCTGTGACATACAAGTCCCAGGAAAGCAAAGCTGGGTCAATGATGCCAGTGAAGCTCACGCTGCACTGCTGGGTGCAAAGGGGGCACCCATGTCTAGGCAATCTGCCTGGGAGTGCTAAGGTAGGGCCAAGTTCTTGCACTCATGCTCCATAACAAAAGGAAGAATCAAAGACAAGGATCTGGAAGGAGAAAAAAATAAAACAAGAACACCCAAACAAGTAAATTAATCCCCAAACCAAACAAAAACCCCAACAGAAGTACCAAAAAAACTCCCAAGGTAATCACCTTGTTTGCCTGTTCAGTAAGACAAGAGAAGTCAGCTACAGATCACAGAAGTCACAAGTAAATAAAAAAACCACTGGAATTCTGGCAACTTAAATGTAAAAATAAGATGACTTATTAGTAAATAATTTGTAGAAAACTTAGTAATCACATAGCAGCAACAGTTGTTTTCCCTCAAATACAAATAAGTGAATGAGAAACCTACAGGAGGGCTTGTAAACCTGCAAAATGGTTCAAGACTTGTTTGCCCTAGAAGATGTTTGAATGATCCCACAGCAATTCACTCATTTTGTAGAATATAATCTTAAACTAATGTGTCAGAAGAATAGCTGTAGGACAGATTGATAAGAAGTGGTAACAAGTTTTCAAGGCCAGATGGCTTTCACCCAAGAGATTTGAAGGACTTATGTGAAATTGCCAAGGTATTGTCATAACCATTGTGCAATATCCCATTTGTACAATCTATCATTTAAATCATCTTTGGTGCTGGAAATTACAGTAAAGAATAGCATCATTAGATAAATGAATATCCATGATATACAGGAGAAGAGCCAACATAGATTTAGCAAGAGAACTGATAACAGACAAAAATATTAAAAACTCTTTGAAGGAATTAGCTAGCATGCAAATAAAAGATGATCTCGTGGGTTTACAAGACGTCTTTGATCAGGAAGCAGGACAGCAGTCACAAAACCAGCAACGTTCCAGATTAAAAGCTATGAAAAACATGGCCATCTTGAAATAGGAGGAAAGATGAACTTAGAGATTAATATGTGCTTAACGATAAAAGGAACAAAAAGCATCTTTAGTAACCCTGAGAAATTCCCAATCTCAACTATGAAGAGCTACAGAAAACTCACAGTACACTGAGAAACTGGGCAATAAAATGCAAATGACATTCAAGTGCCAAAGTAATGCCATATTATTGCACATAACCAAGACTTGCTTAGGCTGTCAAAAGCAATAATAGACTCTAAACTTGCTATTATCATTTCAGGACTATAGTGTAGATCCATCATCAAATGCACCAGTTAACTAAAGAAAAGAACCACTTAAACAACTATAAAAAACCCCAAAATACCAAAGCCACCCCACAGACATTTCTCAGCTTGATGGCTTTCCAAAGGACAAGAGAACACTGGGAAGAATTACAATGAAATGTTCAGCAGGTAGTTATACATATATATACACACACACACATTTACATATATATATGCTACATGCTCACAGTTTGAATATTGCATGGAGTTCTGGTGTCCAACTTTCATCACAAAAGTCTGAGATGAGAAATAGAGAGGGAGAAAAATTAATGGAAAAGACCTTTGTCTTAGAGGACTCTAAAGAAGAACTATTCAGTTTAAGCATGGGAGAGAATACAAAAAAAAAGTTTCTGTAAAATCACAAATCATCTAGAAAGGTAAATAGAAAATAATATTCTCAAATTCTAATGAGATATGAAGTGTCAAATAAAATTAAATTAGCAAACAGAAGTTTGATGATAAAAAAGAAAAAGTAATTTTTTTCCAGACAAAAGAAATGCAGTGACACATATTGCAGCACATGTTAAAAGTCTAAAATAGGTCCAAAAACGTTGTAGGCAAGCTCACTGATTAAAATTTAGCATCCAATAATGTTCAGGCATGACCTCAGTTCAGGAAGCCTGTAAACTGAGGAAAAGATAGATGGGTGTACAACATAAGCATACCTGGGACTGATGTGGTCGTGCATCTCTTCTTTGCACTGACTTGACTGAATACCATCACAGACAGAGTAAATATTACGAGAATGAATCCTAGGTATTACACTGCTCAATCCCTTCTCTAATATTGGTAGAAATAGGTTACTTATTTAAAGATGAACCCATCTCACACAGAGATAAGCTAGCCAGCACTTTGAAACACAAAAGACATGCAAGATATGGAAAATCATGCTCTCTTCAGTGCTCAGGTTTGTATATCTCCACCTGTCCATGAGGATGGAAACCCTCTGACACAAACTCAGTGGCCATGAGGATATCCACAGGATACATGAAAGTGAACAGACATGGTCCGTGAACACACAGAAAAGAGCTGAAAGAAGTGCCTACAGCCCCAGATATAAATACACACTCAAATGATGAAAAGACAGGGACAAGATTAACATCTTCAATATATATCAACTTTTCCAATCAATCTAAATTTACCATGCTGTCAAGTTATCTTAATATTACTCTTTAGAAGCAGTAAATATAGAAGTTAATGCAAAGCCCTGTAATCTTCCTTTAACTATCTTCTAATATCAGGCAATAATTAAAATTAAAATCCATCCATAGATAGGAATTATGCTCTTTGTTTTTGAGATTTATATTATTAATAGGTAAACCACAATGCTTTCAAGGAAAAAAAAAACCACGAACCCAACACTTTCTAGGTTACATATGCTGCAAACAAAATTAGAGAAATGTTTTGTACAATTTTCTTAAAATTTGAGTCAAATTCTAGCCCACGACTGCAGACAAATCAATCCATGACAGTTTTGTGAATAATTAAACAATCAATTAGCTTTAATAATAAATGATATTTTTATATAGATCTTTAGATTGGACTTGTTCACTGAAGGTCTGTGATAATTAATGATAACTGAACTTTGGCCATTTTAGTATAATGGAATTTTAATACTGTTTCATATTAAAGATACTCAAGTCTATTTTTTCAAAAGGTTTAAGAGGCTTGTCATTCTTTCAAGTTATGAAACATTGATTACTTCAGAAGGAGGGTGCAATATTTCTTGTAAAACTCAGTCCATTTCTGAGCTCTTCTCCCTTAGAAACTCTGGAAGGCACAGAAAGAATTCAGCTACATACATTTAAAGGAGGAAGAGGGGGAGAAGAAATTACCACAACATGAGTCACAACAACTCTGTGCAGTGCTACAGGCTGGCAGAAGAGTGGCTGAAAGGCAGCCCAGTGGAAAAGAACCTGGGGGTGCTGGTTGACAGCCAGGTGAGCATGATCCAGCAGTGTGCCCAGGAAGGCCAGTGGCACCCTGGCCTGTATCAGCACCAGTGTGGCCAGCAGGAGCAGGGCAGGGATTGTCCCCACGCACTCAGCACTGGTGAGGCCACGCCTTGAGTACCATGCCCAGTTTTGGGCCCCTCACTTCCAGAAGGACACTGAGGTGCTGGAGCGTGTCCAGAGAAGGGCAACAGAGCCGGTGAAGAATCTGGAACACAAGTTTTGTGAGGGACAGATGGGATTGTTTAGTCTGGAGAAAAGGAGGCTTGTGGGAGACCTTATCCCTCTCTACAGCTACCTGAAAGGAGTTTGTAGCCAGGTGGGAGTTGGTCTCTTCTTCCAGGTAACAAGCCATAGGACCAGAGGACACAGCCTTAAGGGGATGCTTACACTGGATACTAAAAAAAATTTCTTCATGGAAAGGGCTGTCAAGCATTGGAGCAGGCTTGAAACTTACAGTAATACACCAAGAATATATGATTTATGGAGACTAATTGCTTAATAATTTTGTTGCATATATTCTTCATGAACCAGGATGTTCACATCCTGTTACCTTTTCAAGGATATTGCTCATGGTAGAGTGATTAAACACTGAAATACAGCCAGAGCAGTGGATAAAAGATATTCTTGTCATAGCACCATAAATACTATTCTATAATATGACAGGGAGAACAGGAATCAAAGTCTAACAGTACTTAAAATTGTGCATCTCCATACCACGGGAAAAGTCAAGAGCTGCTGCAGACAATGCAAAGCTGTCTGCAAACACATGTGTAACTCTGAAGAGGTACCTGTTCAAATACTATCCCCTTGCACTGGGTTCACTGGACACAATGGTTTCCTAGAGCTGAGCAAGACCACAAACTTGAGGAATCATCCATGTCCGCCAGTAAACGCAGAGTTATAGCAAAAGATATTTCAACACTGGTCAGAAGCCATAACATATTTTAAAATAATTTCCTTAAAGCAATCAGCTAGCTTGGGAATAATCCAACAGCACTGCAGACAGCATTTACCTTTCCTGCACTGATCAAAGAATCAAATTCTTGCAGAAGAGCAAGAGAGAGAGGGAAAGAGGGAAATATCATCTTAAAACCCACAGCTGAAACATGCTTGATAGTTTCTTTCCTCAACAGAATGCCGATAACAGCCACTTAAATGTCAGTATCAAACTATACATCAAAATAGTATTTCCCCTCACCAATTCATAAGGTCGGATATAAACACTTATACTACACATTGTCACTGGTTTTGGATTTATTTTCAGTTTTTTCTCCTTTGTAGAAACATTAGCACAGTAGCCACCAAGTATTTTACTTCATTTCAGCTACAGGTGTTAAGATAAATTTTCTATTTGATAAGCAGTTCAAGAGTCCCAGTAATGCTACATCTATTGTCATCTGAGGAGGAAATTACTATTTAATATTTTCATTATGGTAGTAGAGGTTCCAAAGCAATCAAGATTTTGTGGCATTAACAAGGAACAGGGCTTGCAACACTTAAAGGACAAGATGCAATAAACACAAAATGTGACAATGGGTGACAGAATACAAGGTTTAACCGTGGTGGCAATGAAGAGTATGATTGTAAAAACTCCATTACCAGACAGAAAAGCAAAAATAATGCACAGTTGTGTAAAGAATAATCTTTCTACAATAGAAAAATGGGTTGGGCTTTGAATTGATCAATGTTGTTTCTACATTAGTAGTAGAAGTAGGAATCTCAGAGCACCTAGAGAATCCAGTGAGGATCAAGGGTTTGCCACTGGATGCAGTAAAGATTAGAGCAGAAACAATGCAGGAAGAGGAGCACGCAGCACAAGCAAGCTCCTCTTCCCCTGCTCTGCCTGTCCTGGCAGGCTACATGCACTCATTCACATGGGATTCACATGGGTGAGCACACAACTCCACAGCAGCTCCCAGGATTAACAGTCAGTGTTCACAGGAATGGTTGGAGGTATGAGCAATGCATGGGTGTGCCAAAAAGTCTTCAGAAGTCAGAGCATTTTCACACTTCTGCTCTGATTTATATGTGAGCAGACGCACTAGGGAATGAAAGACAGGCAGGGGTCACTGTGGGAGTGGGGCTGTGAGGCTACAGTGCGGTGGCTGGCCCAAAGCTGTTATCCCCTCCAATACAGGCAAGACCCTCTCAGAGCCAGGACATACACAGACCCAGCATTTTAGAAGTAAAGAAAAGCTTAAAAGAAAAATAATATAAGTAAAAATTAATAAATACAGGGTTTCATCACAGTAGTTCTTAATAAGGGTGGCAAGAGAAAAATCCACCTCTGACTTTTTTTTGATGAGTTCAAGGAATAGTAGAAAGAAGGACCTACAAGTGCAAATTTGCAGCTTCATCAGGGATTATGATTTCCTGTAACTGCATAAAAGTTGCCCTACATAGGACAGTTATCACCATTTTCCCTTGAGAAGTAGATATTCATTAAAGAACAAAGAGAGAAAGAATAAGATCACCAGACATATATAATGCACATGATCTTGCATGATGCACTGGTAAATCAGGCATATGTACGGAGAGATGAATTCAGCCATCATATGCACTTGTGAAGCACTAAAAAACAGCTGTGCAAGCTCAAAACCCAATTATTATCTACCTGAGCATACAATAAAGCTGTGCCAGGTTCTCAAGCTGCAGGCTCATAGCAGCCAAATATGTAACACTGAGCTTTTTCTCTCAAACACTGAGTCAAGAGGATTAGAGGTGCTGCAAGCGACAGGTCTTAAAAGTGCTTCTCTTTCATGATTAACATTGTTAATTGAATTTCACTACTATATAGGTACATACTTGCATAAAGCAGTTTTGGGACTAAAAGATTTCTAAGCTACTGAAGCATAATTCTTTAAGATGCTGACCTTAGCCTATGGGTTTCACAAATTGGCGTTTGTGTACCGAATGCAGATTTTGTAGACCCAGTCTGATCGTTACTTCTGCTGATCACAAAGCAAGCCCTCTGCCTCTAGAAGGAGAGTAATGTTTTGTTAGTTTAGACCCCAAAGCAGAACCAAGTTGTATCTCCAGGATGAGACATTCTCCCCACCATGGTGCCCTGAGTCCTCCTTCCTGTCAGCAAAGCTTTAGGGCTATGTCAGGAAGCAGCAAATCCCAATACAGGATTTGTAGTGTGAAGCAGCTGGTGTTGAGTATATGACAACCATGGTACATATACAGTGCATGGGAACGTGACTATTTCTAAGTAATTCCATGGACAGAACACGCTGGTGGTTGGAACACTCAGTTTCATCCTGGAGGTAAGGGTTCCAGTACTACTCTGTGAACTAACATGGAAATATTTCTTTCAAAAGTGTATCCATAATTCAAGCTCAAACCTTGATATAAACAAAAACTAAACATTGAGTTCACCATACTTAGACCTTTTGATCATATGACCTCCGTTGGTTGCCTATCTCCTGCTCTAACATTATATTATTAAATATATGTATATATGTTGTAGTGTTAAATTACCTAATGCTAATTTAGTAAGAGAACAGGAGAACCTGTCCACTGTTCAAACCAGTAGGTGCTCAGAGCATGCCTACATTCCAAATCTGGAAAGGGCCATGAAACAAATATTCTTTTAATATGAGTTCATCTTGTCCAAATTCACCAGATCTGATGGCTTAAATTGCTTCCCTAGTCTAAGGAGAAGTGCAGATCTGTTTGGGAAGAGAGAGCAACAGCATGCAGATCAGAACTCCACAAGAAGGAGCACCCTTTCCCAAGTGTGTGGTACGTGGCACCTCCATCTTGAGTCACCCCATATTTAAGTTATGCTAATTTGCATGTGTGGATCTCTATATGGTACAATCTATATGCCACCTGCTCTGCGCCTACATATGCAGCAAAAGACACAGGGACATATTCCCAAGCACAAATCATCTTTTCACAGCAAGATAGCAAAAAGAAGCTCTTACCCTGCCAGACTTCACCAGCCAAAACCCTATTCCAGGAGATTTCCTGCTAGCATGCATCTGCCAGTGCCAAGCCTTGGTCTCAACTTTTTTCTGCCCTGCACTGGGAACAACATGCTTGGAATGAACAAAGAACATATTGGTTCTCTCCTCTATGGCAGGAATTTGTTACTGAAAGATCCTACTCCAGTGACCTAGAGCTATTTGAAGAGTTAAAGTTGCAATAAACTCCCACTGTGTAAAACCTGCCTCTTGCCAGAGAAAATCTGTACTTGTAGCAGTATCCCCCATTAAAAAGTGACAATTTTAGCCATTGCAGATATTGGCTGAAGTGCTGCCTGACTTACAACCTCAAATACTTTCTACTATCCAGAGGGTTTCAAAGAAAGGCACAGAAATGCAGATTGGACACAGCTCTGCCAATTAAAATAGAGCAGATAAAGTTTTGAGGGCAAAATGAAATGCTTTGTCCTCTCCCATCCTTGGGCTGCAGTCTATCTCCTTCAGTACACACAGCAAAAAAAAAAAGATTTGGCTTTCTTATTATATGTAAAATTCCACCAAGCATCTTGAAAATCTGTGAAAAAATGCACAATTAAATACTGTTACTTTAATGCCATCAACAAGATGCTATTTTTGAGAGCATTTGTGACATGATGTAATTCTATGCTATGCTGAATTTTAATACTCTAAGTTCTGCACAGATTGAAATTTCTTGGAGTCTACAAAAGTAAAGACTATTTTCAGTGAAGTGCCTCAGAGAATTTTCTTTGTGACTCATGTGGGACATCTGGGCTTCAATTTTTATATATAACTAGGTAGCTTTAGCTTTATCCTGCTGTAAAGATCAGCAGGGAGAGAGGGGTATTGAAATAATCCAACTTTTCCAAGTCCAGCTGTCTTGCAGTATAGCCCAAAAATGGCCACATGGCTAGCTCTAGTGTAACCAAGAACAGTGTAAAGTTATGATTTATGTTCTCCTAAGGGCAGGGGTGCAGAAGTGGTCTATTTGATAGGATTAACAAGCCCCAGCTGGAGCAGCACACAGACAAGTACCTGTGATTTTATATGTTCATGCACTGTGCATGCAGTCCAGCATACAACAGAGGTGGTCCACAAAAAAAAAAAACAAACAGCCTTTGTTCAGAACACTTCTAGAATGGAGCTGTGTGAAAAGTTGGGTATCATCTTTGTAGACCATGCCTGTCTTTCAGCACCAGCAAGCATAAAGGACATGTGCATTCCATCATGGTGACCAAATCCACAGCTTGTGAGCAACACTGCTCATGGACGTCTCAGACATTATTCACCCTGACAAATTAAAATAGGATCACAGTAAGGTGTATCAGCTAGACAAGAAGATCTGACTAGGAAGCTGTGCTCCGCAGGAGAGTATTGCACAGGACAGTGTCCTCCTCAGTGCTGGGGCTCAGCAGCCAGAACAGGTATCCCCCCATGGTCACAATCACTGCCCCACCACTGGAGAGTGTGGCAAGGACTCCATTGGCACAAAGTCACCACATCAGTAATTTCTGAGCAATTACAGCCTTTGCAGCATCCTGCCTCTCTAAACCCAACATTATGGAGGTACAGCAAGTGTTACTTACATTAACTCTGGAATCCAAATCTGAGAGAGGATTCACAAAGAAAACACAGAAACCTGATTATAATTGCTGAGCATGAAAATAAAGACAACCTGATTTATAAACAAAGTATGACTGGAAGCTTTGTCATCCTTGTTTTCTGCATCACCTTTGGAATTTATTTTCTTTTACTTCCTAGTGCTGTTTTTTGTGTTTTGTGAGGGTTTGGGGTTGCTTTGTAATCAAAACACCATTTACAAAGACGTCAAATGCAAAACACAACTTAGGTAGAACTGTGTTGAGAGAGAGGTCTTTTACTCATGAATTGGGCAGGCATAAACCTGACCCTAAAAATAAGCTGGGCAACTATTTTCTCCAAGGCAATAAAGTTTGAAGAGATTAAAAGACTGCAAATGAAATCTGTATAAACACAATGAAAATATTGTTCCATCACTGACATCAGTCACTCATCATCATCCATAACTGACCATCACTGGGATCAGTCAGGGCATCACATGAAACACTAAATATGTGATAGGATATGGACACTGTATGTATCTTATACAGTTTCATAATGCACAGTCATTTAGTTACTCTAATAATAGTAGTGCAGCTAGACTCCGCTTCCAATTGCAACCTTAGTTATGAAACAAGTGATTCCCAGAGGATCCCATTCCTTCAGTGTTTAAGGCTCAACACTGAACAGCATGCCTGCTCCAACAAAGCTGCTCTGACCAGCAATCAAGGGCAGAATGGCCACGTTTGTCAGATGACAAACTTAAGTACTTTAACAGCATGCCCTGGTAAAATCTAGGACGGCCACCTTCCTTGTGGGAATAGCAAGTTAGCAAAAAAAGTGAAGAAATACATATTTCTCCAAAGTAGACTCACATGTGTATGTACTGAATCATGGAGAAGAAAGGCAAGGAAAATATAAGTTTAAATAATTATTTGATTAAAAACAAATTAGAAAAACCACACAGTATAGAGTCAGAAGAAAAGACAGATGTGACAAAGATTTGACAAGAAACATACAAGGTAAGAATAATCAGCTACAGGGGAGAAGAGAGCAATCTGCAGAAACCAGACATTCAAAAATAAAGTTCTAGGGAGATCATCTCAAAGGATGCTGGCCCAGTTTCTAAAGAGCCTTTCAAAGAGGTGAGGATGGAATGAAGAACAAGTACTTTCTAAAACAAGAAGTGCTGGACTTTTTGCATGGAACACATCAGCTTGCTTTCCTCACTGATTGAGCCTAAGGAGATGCCCTGTCAGCACACTATTTTCTAGATCCTTTTCTCAAGCTAGTTACAAATTTGAATAAACAAGTAGTGGTCACAAGTTCTCAAGTTCTACAAAGAGGGTTCAAAACAGGGAAACTTACAAAGCGAGTTACTGCAGAATACTAGTTTGATGCTCAGAAGATGAACAACTATCTCTGCGTGTGTTAACTGGCATTTGGTGTGGGCTAAAGAATCAACTTCACTTAGCCCACAAGGAAACGTGGTCAAACCAAGTACAACTGTCCTTGGCTCAGCACACAAGTTACACTTCACAGGTTTCTGCAAACCAGCTGCATCACAGTAACCTCAGCCACAACCTGAGACATCAACTCTTGCTTGGGTATCTGCAGCCAGAGATAGCATCTTGTGTGTGTTCAGCCTGAGAAAGCCCAGAAATACCTACTCAAGTTCAGTGGGACCGATGTGCAGAAGCTGAATGAACGACCCAGGTTGTTGGAACTGTTACCTTCCTACTGGCTGTATTTTACCATTGGTATGGTAATAGGGAATGTTCTGTAAAGGAAATATCTCCGCATTTTTCTTAACAACACTATCAATCTTGTCTATCATCCTTTGCCTTGTATCCTTATGCAAAACCGTAACTGTCACACTAAAAGATCAAAAAAAAAAACCACCTGAATGTAAAGAAAGCACTTACTGCACCAAGTCTAAAAAGATAAAGCTACATTATATGTGATTATTTCAAACATCAGAAAAAAAAAAGAAAGAAACTTTATCTGCAAGCCCAAATTAACACTCCAATGACTTATGCACCACATCAACCTACGCTTTGGTGAAGGAAGAGTCAGCTTAGTAGCAGACAGCTGTACAGTCTAAACCATAAAACCTTAATTTAAAAACCTGAATTCTCCCATCCAGTGCAATGGGAAAGTCAGGCCCCAGCAGAACCCAGAAATGCCTTCACATCAGACAGTAGCTTTCAATGCTAAGTTATATTAAAATCTGAAAAGACAAAATCAAGTTAAAATTCATACCATTATTCTGTCAGTGAATTGTCTCATTCTCATAAGAAATATTTGAAGCCCACATAAAATATTGAAGTTTTCTGCAAATAAAATTTGGTTCTCTCCAGCATAGATGGTAACTGAGCAAGCAATCTGAAATTTTATATTTTTAGTTTAGATAGAATAAATTACATGCTTTCTTGTTGGATCTAGCCCAAAAATATATTGAATGTTTAAAGTTGAACATATGCTTAAATATCTCTCAACTTCATCACTGAAGAAATAGATTTTCCACCCATTCTGCTAATTATTTTGTGCTTCTTTCAAAATCAAGTTTTAAAAAAATCAGAAGGAAAACCTTAGTATCCTACTCTAGTTTAATTGTTCCCTCTACCTTGCTAGTCATTAGCAAAAATGTTTCAGACCGAATTACTTAATATGTAGGGAAAAATTCAAGACCTCTTTGCTAGGGCTGGAGGTCTAATTGTATGTATATGACATTTTTCTCCTACCCCTCTTCACAAACCTGATTCCAGTTATTCGACAGGGAACATGCATAAAACACTCTGAATTAGCAGATTTCCAGATTCTGTTATTACATTTTTAAACGAAAAT
Source organism: Picathartes gymnocephalus (assembly GCA_013390045.1). Taxonomy (NCBI): domain Eukaryota; kingdom Metazoa; phylum Chordata; class Aves; order Passeriformes; family Picathartidae; genus Picathartes; species Picathartes gymnocephalus. Next base: position 19,530 of record WEKY01062646.1, read on the forward strand.
TTTTTGGGGCAAATTCCATGACTGACAATTTACCCACAGCCTTTTTGTAAAATACAGTGAACAAAGCAATGCTATTGGTTGTAGCGAGGTGGGAGTCAGCCTCCTCTCCCAGGCAACCAGCAACAGGACAAGAAGACAAACTGCACTAGGGAAGGTTCAGTTGGACATCAGGAAGAACTTCTTCACAGAAAACGTTGTCAAGCACTGGAACAGACTGCCCAGGGAGGTGTCCATCACTGGACATCATCCCTGGAAGCACTAAGAACCAAGCACACGCAGCACTTAGTGCTATGATTCAATTGACAAAGCAGTGATTGGTCAAAGGTTGGACTCAACGATCTGGGGATCTCTTTGAACCTAAATGACTCTGTCATTAGAATAATACAAACAGGAAATAATGTGGTTTCCATAAGCTTGCTACTATTGGGATTTCTGTTGTTTCTTTGATTTTTTTTTTTTAATAACATTACTGTTGAAATAAAACAGGAACTACATTGACAACAATTCAGGCAATATGTGATATGCAGCCTAGGAAACTGCTTGTAAAGAAATATGCCTTGTTGCTCAGAAGTCAGTCATTAGGAGGCAAGGTACTCCTGGATGGATTTCTACTGCTGCAGCTACTATTTTAACCAAGACGAAATAAAAGGTCATCAATAAATAGTTTTTTTATATAACTTATTCTGTGGAAACAATGTAAAATAATGTTAAATGCTGTTAAGATAATGTGAAATTAAATCAGATGATACAAGAAACCTGCTGTTAAGGTATATGTGCACAGGCAGACTATATGCACACCTGCGTACAAATTATTCCCAGCAAGCCACTTTCAGCTCAAACAATTACTGGACTAAATATTCTCCAGACAGGTATTCACATCTATATATAGATTTTCTAGGAACAACATTATGTAGTTAATAATAAAGAAGGCCAGCACTAAAAGGGAAAATCTTATTAGAGGTTTCTTATTCATGAAAGCTGCTGTTCTACAAAAATCAAGTTCTCATAATGTAAATTAACAACTAAGGCCACCAAAATCCCAAGCTGTTATCAGAGGCAAGGTAATTGCTCTGGCTGGGATCTATCCAAGACTAAAACATCCATGCTTAAGAGTCTCTGAAAAGCATTCAAGCTCCCAGTACAGTCACTCGTCATGGCTATGGATTTAAAGTATCTCCTTCAAGAAAAGTCAAATCACCCTCTACAGGCCTGTAGCCTGTCCTGATATGAAGCTCAAAGCAGTTCACCTTACCATCAGTGTTTCACATTATTTAAAGTGCCCAAGGGATGACAGGTCCCAGATGGGGCTCATGGAGCACTCACATCTATGGACTACCAGCTGAAGGCCACGCGGGGTGCCCAATGTTCAGCACAAGGGGTACCTCTTCAGGAACTTCTGAGGTCTTCACCAATGTACACAGCCTATTCATATGTAAGAACTGATGATAAATGTTTAAAATTCAGGTACCAGCCTCGAACTGCAATCAACCCCAAGATATATCAGCACATAAGGAAAAGGGAAAGGAGGGGTGTTTGCCTGGTGCTCAAAACCAAACAATATCCTCTCTTTAGAAACTTACACCCCTTCTCTCACCTTCCCTTCTGGCCAGCATCCAGAGATGTGCACCAGCTGCCAAGTAGGAGAACAATGATAAATTGAATTCAAATACCATGGAAATACAATCTACTTCCCACGCAAACAATAGAAAAATACAGCCCCAACCACTACATATTTAAATGACAAAGGATTAGATAGTACACGTAGAAAACTATTTTTCAACTTGACGAGTTGGAGGGTTTGAAAAAGGGAACAGAAAACACTTTGGCAGCATATTTACTATGTATTGTTCATAAGCATGCCTAGGAGCTTTACACTTTGTAATCCAGTTGAAAAATGCTGATAAATCTTGGTTAAAAAATAGCCTAGGGTATAATGATTACAGGGCTCAGTGTATTTCAAGGTTTACTTCCAAGAGATTATTTCAGCAACCAACCCTCAAACAAATTGTGTAGCTTCACTGTAGAAGAACACCTTAAAACCTCTAGCTGTAAACCTGAATTCAAGTCAGAAAATATATCTACAATCTACCACTGACACTGTAATCTTGTATTTAGTTCTTATTGCCATGTTAAATTTTATTATAAGCTTCATTTGTAGTTTCATTTAGATAGCTGATTTGTGGATATATCTTGTCTCTCAATGCTAATGAGAAATAGAATTTTGAATTACATTTCCACAAGTTTTATTTCTTCATCTTGCACATGATTTTTACCTCTGCTTCCTCTAATTTTAAGCACCTTTGTGCAAAAGTGAACCAGAAATTTGCCCGGTTTTTGTAATTCATGGAATACAGTCACTAACAGTGCTCACATTCCTCCAGGAATGGCCACTGAATTTTGCCTGTGGCTTTTATCAAGGGAACTGGAAAAAAAACTGAATATATATTTAAAATGTGTCTCCTGAAGAGGAAAAGAAAGGTCTGGCTGCAGATCAGGAAGGCAGTTGCTACTGGGGACATCACTTCTCTCCAAAGCCTTCAGGTACCCAGAGAGTCTCATGTCCAAGAGCCCTTCAGACAAGCAGGGCTGTGGGACTGTACCGCCCCACGTTCAAAAGTCTCTCATCACATACACTGCAGGAAATTTAAATCAATCACAAGGATGCTACTGTCTCCCTAGGCATCTCCTGTGGGTCTCTGCTAAGGAAAGGATGAATTTGGCAAAACTATATATAACAGCAAATGCATCCCTTTTCCCTTCAACACTTGGAGAAAGGGAAGGTAAATGCGAACATTCTGAGAAAAGCAAAATAGTGGTTTTGCATTCAACACCGCCCATGTTCAAACATTCCTGATGAAAATTTTGAGACAGAAGTTATACATTAGCTTTAAAAACTTTCTGGAAAACATTCTCTAGAAGGATTCTGGAAAACATAATGAGAATCATGATCAACATTACTGACAAAATAAAAATGAACTTAAAACCAGAAAAACTAATGAATAGATTATATTAAAAAAAAAATAATCAGGAATTTAGTCACAATTACTACAAATTTCAAACATGGAAAGCATAGGGACACTGACTTTTAAAAAAAATATCAAAACAAGAAGTTCTGTCTGACAACAAATTCTAAACCCTATTACTTCAAAGAGACTTGCTTTTCATTTGCTTGAGATGTTACTGCTGCGTAGATTCTATGCATCTCTCCTTGCAAATACTGAAATGCCCGCTCCTTATTTACTTCCCCCAAGGAAGAACATGAGCAGAGAAAATAGCTAGATCCACAATACCACACTGCACATCGAGTAGGCCAAACCAGCCCTCTCCTGGGAGCTACAAAAGGGAAGCAGCACATGCTTCCTCAGTGGCATTTGTAATCCTTGCTGATGATGGCATTCCGGTCAAACCTGGGTGACTACTGACATCCTGGCACAACCCCACATTCCTAACTCATCCAACTGTCTCACCTTTAACCTACAGTTAGTCTACTCTCTACTTTAACCTCAGATATTCCTTTTCCATTTCCAGCTCCCTAAATGCAAGGAAGTACTTTACATCCTCTTAACAATGACTGAATTCCCTCCTGCTGGCCAGGAACAAATAACAGGATAGAGGTGAGGGAGGACCAAAAGACAGGAACTATTCTTGACCTCTGTCTCCTGGCCATAGAAAAAAGCAGCTACAGCAAGGTTGCATTCAGTCAACGCCTCCTGGCTTGGAAAATGCTGCATGAAGGTGAAAGTTTAATCATTTTCTGAACATTAACATGATTCAGTTGTGTTCAGAACCAATGGTAGAAATGGCCATTCTGATGAAACAAATTTCAATGATTCCTTTTAAGGATTTCAATTAATGAATACAAGTAGAACAACAAAATATTTTGAGCTCTGTGATTTTTTTTTTTCTTTCTGAAAAGCCACACTTCATTCAGACATATCATTTAGAATGGTATTTCTTATCCTATGGAACAATTAGAGGAGTCAAAAGCCGAATACAATGTTTTGATTTCCTTAAAATAGTGCTTCAATGAAGCTAAAATAATGTGTTTTGAAAAATCAGTTTTATGGACAAATTAATGTTTGTTTTCATCCTCATTCAAAAGAAAACTCAGCGTTGGCATTTCACAGAAAACAAGCATGCCAAGTTTCAAACAGCTGTAATATTGTAACTGTGAAAACAAATTCCAGAGTTTCATAATCAGATTTGAGCTATTGTTAAAAATTACACCCATACCCCAAAGAACTCCCCTCAGAAAATGGTAAAAAGATACATGACTTCACAGAAACTTAAAGAAAAAAAAAAAAACACCACTTCAGGAAGATACAGCTTCTCAGCAATATTCCTATGGGAGTCTACCACGGGCAAAACAAGTCACTTTTCACACACTTGCTCTGAGAAATGGAAGAATTGCTTTTCCTATGTTTTCAATATAAACCTCTTTCCCTAAGAGATCTTTTGAGACATATAGGAGCCATAGATTAATTTCAATATTCAGAAAAGTTTCAAGCAACTTAAGTCACGATAATGCAATGCAACTCTCTTTTAATAGAGAGGGTTGAAAAATAGTTTTTCTCATCTGTGATGCCTAAAATTATTTACATTTATACCGCATATCAAGCTAATTCATACAAATATGATGTAAACCTTCCCCGGAAAGACACACGCATACCTTATTGCACTCTAAACACTGTACTCAAGCATTTCTTCTGAGATTTTGATTTTCCAAGGCCCAAGTCCATTATATCACAGCAAAAGTGGCAACTCTAACACTGCATTCACATCCAGCAAAAATCAGGTTTGGTTTTTTTTCTTTTAATCAGTTCAGTAGTCACTATCACCTTTCTTCAATGCTGACATTGTTTGAGTGATTTTTGTTGTTTGCAGAAGATTAAATCTACTGTTGGATAGAGCTGTGCAATTGTTTGTGAAGTACCTGTTTCATCAGCTACGGCTATGTCAAATATTATCTGATGAGTTTTGGTGGTTGAATGACCAGAAGTCACACTTACTGTGGTTTATCATTGGATAGAAAAGAAAGAAGAGAAATGTATACAACTTTCATCTAATGACTGAAGACACTAAAAAAAATCATACCAAGAATAATTGTAAAATCAAACTTCTCAAATAATTAAGATTGGAAAATACTTACAAGATCACTGAGTCCAACCTTTGAGCAATCATCACCATGCCAACTAAATCACAGCACTAAGTGGCATGTCCAGTTGTTTCTGAACCACTCACAGGAATAGTGACTCCACCACCTCTCTGGGCAGCCTTTTCCAATGCCTGGCAATCCTTCCAGTGAAAAAATTCTACCCGATGTCCAACCTGAACCGTCCCTGGCCCAGCTTGAGGCCATTTGCTCTTGCCTTGTCGCTGGTTGCCTGGGAGAAGAGACCAAGCCCACCTGGTTACAGCCTTCTTTCAGGTGTTTGGAGAGAGCACAGTGGCTGGCTGCCACCAGGACCCAGCTCCATTCACCAGCACTCTCTGGGCCCAGCCACCCAGATGGTTTTAACCCATCAAAGAGTGCACCTGTCCAAGACATGGGCTGCCATCTTCTCCAGGAGAGTACTGTGGGAGGCAGCATTGAAAGCTCTACTGAAGTCCAGGTAGACAACATTTACAGCCTTTCCCTCACCTGTTAGGTGGGTCACCTGGTCTCAAAGGAAAATCAGGTCAAAAAGGACCTGCTTGTCCTAACCACATGCTGGCTGGGCCTGATCCCTTGTTGTCCTGTCTGCCAGCTCCCTCCAGGCCCTCAGATAGATCCCATCCAGCCCCATATCCTTGTGAGTGTCTAAGTGGCACAGCAGGTCACTACTTCCTCCTGGATTGCAGGGGGTATAGTCTGCTCCCCATCCCTCTCTACAAGCTCAGGGGGCTGGTCGCCCTGAGGATAGCTGGTCTTTTTGTTAAAGACTGAGGCAAAGAAAGCATTATCTCAGCCTGTTCCTCATCCTTAGGTATGTTTTCTTCTGTATCCAATAAAGAATGGAGGACCTCTTTTTGTTGTTAGTGTGTTTATAAAAACACTTCTTGTCTTTTAGAGTGGTGGCCAGATTGAGCTCTAGATCAGCTTTTGCCATTCTAATTTTCTCTCTACATGACTTGTTCTCTTCCAGAGTTGCTTGTCCCTTCTTCCAGAAGTACTAAGCTCTCTTTTTTCCCCCTCAGTGCCAGCAAAAGCTCAGCCAAGCTTGTCTTCAGGCACACAGGGATTGCCTGCTCCTGTGTCTTTAAGATTTCCTTCTGAAAATATGTCCAGCCTTCTTCAATCTCTTGGCTTCTAAGGGCTGTTTCCCAAGGGAGTCTCCAAACCAGTGCTCTCAGTAGGCCAAAGTCCACCCTCTGGACATCCAAAGTAGAGGTTTTATTGACCCCTTTCCTTACTTACCAAGAATAAAAAACTCTGTCATTTTGTGGTGGCTGTGCCCAAGGTGGCCTCTGACTACCACCAGCCCTCCTCTGTTCATAAACACAAGGTCCAGTGGGGCACTGTTCTGGCAGGCTCACTTACCAGCTGCGGCAGGAATTTATCTTCCACACACTCGAGAAACCTCCTAGACTGCATCCTCTCCAACATGTTGCATTTCCAGCAGACAGCCATCAAGATAAAGTCTCCCATGAGCCCAAAATATCATAAAAACATCAGCCAGTTACTTCTAGCATACTTTATCTACCTCTTCATCCTGGTTATGTGGTCTGTAATAGAGCCCCACCAGGATGCTGGACTTCCCTCTCATTCTTACGTAAGGCACTCAACCTTACCATCACTGTCTTTGAACATTATATAGTCAAAATCCTCCCTAACGTACAGAGCCACCCCACTGTGGCTCTGTGACTGTCCTTCCTCTCCTATCCCTTCTGAAGAGCTTATAACTATCCAAAAATCATACTAACAAGTCCTGCCTGGAAATTGTCTTCCAAGTCAGCTCCATCTAATGTATAATACAAAAATCTAAGAAAACACATTAGCCTTAAACCACATACAAAAAGAGATAAATTTTTGCAAGAAGCTTGTGTTAAGCCCAGAAATTACTTCTGTAGGCTAAACAAAATGTGTGTCATGGGATCTCCAAAAAAAAAAAAAAGGAGAGAGAACACAAAGAGGAACCATTTCTCTCTAGCACTGTGGCCCACAACCCAGGCATGCAGGAGGCAAAACCCATAGGAATCACTACAGAGCCACTTCCAACAGAGCCAGGGCATCTGACTTGTACTCAAAAACGCAGCAGCCTGATGCACCACAGCTGAACTGGCTCCTCTGAGTAAGAAAGGTTCAGAAAAGAAGCAATAGAGCTTTACAGTGCCCAAATTCCAGCATCAGGACTGCATTACCAGAGAAGCAGCTGAACTAATTCCACCAACAGACTCTGTTCCCTGATGAGCTCCAACACGTGTGAAAAGCAGTCTGCCTACAGATGACTTTCACTTTGTGGCCTCACTAAAGTGCTAAACTGAAATAGAAAAAGATGATTCCCCTGGACCCATTCACCTGAGGGCTCCGAGACCTGAAGAAACAAACACAGATTTCACTCTGGGACCTTAGATCTGCAATGCTCCAAAGACACATTTACCTCAGATTTTTCCTGCACTCCCATGGGCAATAGAGGAGAGGGAAAATGACACTAAGAAATATTTAAACTAACAATATCAGTTAGGAAGAAGAAATAAGACCATCTTTAAATTTTTTGTCTGAGTGTAAGATTTCTGACAACTATTTTTCCATTTTCTTTCTGCCTTTCTACACATATGTTGTCTACACTTAGAGAAAACCAGTAGATATATCCTTAACCACCCAGCAACAATTCAGTGTTATGGATTTCAAAGAACCTGAAGTTTCTTCCTTCAAATCCAATAGGGGCAGGAAAAGGGGAAAAACCCATAGTAATGTCATGACTTACCTCCTGATTATCATGTGTTCAGAAAAACAAACAAACAGAACAAGTTTTTAACAGTGATAAAAAGCATATAAATAAGCACTTTTCACACTGTCATGGGCACAGGTATTAAGTGATAATGAAAAGCTATTTAGAGTATGGCAGAACTGGCACTCCACCAAAATACAAGAAAGCTTCCCGTTAAGACAGGAAGTCTTAAGCACAGTCTACCTGCTGCTTTTTTCATGCTGCTTTATCTTCAGGAAGAATAAAGCTTAATAAATACACCAACTATCACATGGGAGATACTCTAGGGTGAAATCCAAGCAGATGGTCTTATGAAATTTCTGATCACATCTACCTCATGCTTGGAAATAAGCACATAGGCTTCCACTGGAAACTAGATTAAAAGCACCATCCACAATATGAAGTACAGCTCTTTATGACGAGCTTGATACCTTTTAAAGTTAATTTGCATCCAGCTATAGTTTTACTTTTGTACCCACCATCCCACCTGCCCTGGAACCCCAAGACTCTCAATGAAGAGCAGAGCCTGAGCCTACTCTTCCAGATGCTCCTGGCTGGCAGAGTGACACTTCATGCAAGTCAGAGCAGCCTTTGGAGAGCCTGGGCTGGCCCAGGGGTTTACAGCTGAACTTATCAGACAACACGTCTTGTTAAAAGTACATGACAAGAGCATTTGGCAAAGCCACATTTGCTGCCTCCCGCATCTGGATCCACATGATCACATGATCAACTGACTCATCACGCTCTCAGCTTACTCACTGCACAAAAAAAGCTGCCTGGAGGGTTTCAGAACCAAAGCAACAGATGCTAGGAAGTCTTATCAAATAAATGGAGCTGGGAGCAAGCCACACAATATAATTTAAGTGACACCAAATACTATTTATTTGCTCATATACCTGCTACCTGTAATTATAAAAGTAAAAATACCTTAAAAACATTCTTATACTTCCACCTAAAGAGGAGATTTCTGGATCTAATAGTTTAAGTGAAGAAAATATAAAGGGAAAAATTCAATATATCCTAAAGGACCAGAAATCCAAAAGATAACAAACAACAACGACCCACCAAAATAATAAAAAGCCCAAGTACACAGCCTAAAACAAAAACAAACCCAAACAAACAAACAAAAAAAACAAAACAAAAAAAAAAAAAAAAAAAACCAAAAAAAAACCACCAACCCCCCCTCCAACCTCATTATTCTTTCAACTGCTGGGTAGTTTTTACTTAGCCATGTGATTTCTGCTTTTCTTTTGCCACTGATCACATTCTCCAGATATGGTCAATCCTCATTGCCTCTGCAAAGGTTTTGTGTGTAGAAAAACAGCTAGAATCTTGTTTTTCCATATACCAACAAAATGAGACCTTCAGCTGACTGCACCCCTTGAAAGGCAGCAGTCTAGGTAACAGGTATTTCATGTGCTGAAACCACTTGCATCATCACCCCTATAGGCAGCCTATCATCTTAAGAGATCACTTCGAATTTTCCTGAAGGTTTCCAGGGTGGCTAAGTTTGACCTGTAGTTTAAAAAAAAATCACATCTATTAAGCAACCAATTTCTGCTAGTTCATTTCATCCTCATTGATGACATTTTAGCCCTATTTCCTTTCTCTCAGGCATATACATGGTGCCAACATACACAAGTATTATTAACTGGGTAATGTTTTCTGGGTTTCTACCTTGAAGGGAGGTATAAAGGGCCAAGGTTGTCACTATAATTCAGTTTCAAACTTCAACCTGTCAAATTTCAGACTGCCACCAGTGCATCTCAAAGGTGCATTGGCACAGTGACTGCAGTTGACTTCGACCATGTAAAGAAGTAAAATGTTACCTTAAAGGGGCAACATTTCCATTTTCAAGTTTAAATGACATTATTTCATCTTAATTGCTATAGAAAAACTCAGACTAGAGTTTCCAGGTTATATAGCGTCAAATTTCTTTTTGTCCTCAATAGTCATTTGCATTGTGATGAAAACTCTTACTTATGAAGCTTTAGATTATCCCACAACCAGAAGAATGTGACTGTGAAAATTGATTCAAAGTGATCATGAGCTTTTGTACTGCTATACAGCCATTGTTTATTAATATTTTCCCACTAATTTCACCATTCTAACTTACATTTTAAAGTTTTTTCTGTAGAATTGAGGCAAAAAAATACTCTATTACAAAATCTTTGAAAATACGTTGTTTTTCAACTGATTTGCAATGCACATTATTCCTGATTTATGAGTCTCTTACTGCAAATCAGAACACTACTGTCACAAAGTTGGATAGATATATCTGTAATTACACAAAGAAAAGAAAAAGCCACCATAGGCACTAACAAAGAGCAGCAGACTTACAGTAATGAACCACATAAGCCTTCTCTGTCACCACTAGCTACAGATTGAAATAAAAAGCTGTTGCAATAGCCCACCGAAGAGCATATAGGTATTTTCAATGATTCCTCAGGGGGGAAAAAAATACAGTGGAGGCAGGGTGGGATGGGGAATGATGGTAGGAGCTAGCATTAAGAAAAGTATCCAGACAGATTTATACTCTACCTCTCACAAAAACTCGCTAACTCTCCCCACGCCAGCTGGAGGGGTTGCTCCACACCCCGTGCCTGTGCAGATGGGTGTACGCTGGATCTCCAGGCTGGAGCAGAGCCCACCGCAGCCCTTCGGGGTTCACTGCGAGCGCATCCACACACAAAAGGGCATTAAACCACAGCAGCAAGAGCAGCTTCCCGTTCATAAACTATGTGAGGGCAATAATTATTAGACAGTTATAATGACACAGAGAAACCTCTCCACCTCCAACCAGAGAGACTCGCTTGCCTGCAGGGGATGGATCCCAGGCTCCTGCAGCCCCAGCTGCCCACCTTCAGAAGGAAGGCACTGACACTCTCCTGTTCCCACCTGGCACACAGGCCTTTCTAAAGAGGTGCCCTCCCTCTCCTGCAATAGCAGATAGCTCAGACACACCGCAGGAGCTCCAGACAGAGTGACCTAGCTGTTAATGTTAAACTCCTCCATTATTGGTGCTGAGGGACCAAGGTGGGCATCAATATCTTATCCATTATTGACAACAATGAATGCCACCCTCCCTCTCCCTCAGGTTGACTGAGGAGCTGCCAGGTGCTCCCAGTCAGACTAACAAAAACAGCGACAATTAGCAGCTAATTCCTGCACATGGCATGTTAGGCAGGGCATTCTGTATCTGCGCTAATGCCAGGCTGAAGGTGAGGTGGGGAATGGGGAGAAGAAATTACAACTGTAGTTTGGATTAATGAGGCAACAAACATCCTCCAGACTTAATGGGAAGAGTAAAAGGGTTCAATTAGACAGACGTCTACAGCCTCATTACCACCACCATTGTCACTTCCCACACTGGTACAGACAACCAGTAATGGGCGAAGGAAATAATGGCTAAAGGGCAACAGGAAACTTTCTTAAAACACTTTTCACACTGGAGGCCATCATTCTGGCAGGTTTTATGTTTCAGGAAGAAACATAAATACAGAAATCACAGTTCTGAAAAGGCTGGTGTAAGAACAAACCCAAAGTCAGACACGTTTCCTTTCTGCCTTCTGCTACCCAGGAACCACTGTCTTCCATACTGATCTAAAAGTGACAGTATTAAATATGTCTTCAACAGTTAATCAAGATTAGCAGCTTCTGCACACAAATGTTAAATCAAATGGATGCACACCTACTGAAGGTCAGACGAGCTTACCTTCCTTGGCAAACAAAAAGGGCCTTCTACAGCTCCTTGATCAACATCATAAAAGTTTTCTGATTTAAAACTTTGAGACCAGACTCATTCTTCTCCCAACCAAACGACAATTTAGCCCAGTATCATGACTCCAAGAGTGACCCTCATTCTGGTCTCATTTGTCTGGAGAGTCATCTGGAGTGTTTTAATTTTATTTCCCTCCAGATTAATTGTTTTCTTCACATAATTAGGGATAGCTTTAAGGGTGTAGTGCTTGGGGTTTTTTGGGGTTTTTTTGTGATGGACCTCTACACAAATACCTGAAGAAGGAATGTAAGAAAAAAGGCAAATAGAGAAATTCTCCTTTAGCAGCTCCTGGAAATAGTTTAATGACCTTTTGAGCTTGAGGCTGCATCAAGGCCATGCTGTTTAACAATAACCAATGCACATTTCTCTCAGCATAAGGCATTTAATCAGTTTCTCTAGCACTAACCAAACAATTCTGTCTTCTCTTAATAAGGCAATTTAATTATTTTTAAAGTATGTAATAAAGAAGGATGACCAAAATGACTGGTTAATATGCAGGGCTAAGATTCAGAAAATATCTGATTTCCTCTCTTTGTTCTCTGAGCAAGTCCACAAGAAGGGGAAGGTCTTTTGTCACAGCAGTTGCTTGCCACGACACACTTACAGAGCAACAGTACCTTGAGACTTTGGCTGGAGATAGACAAATCTTCTAGGGTACCTCCTTCACAGCACAAAGCTGCTTCTCCTAAATCGCCTTCCTCGTTGGCTTTTATGTTGATGCTCCTCCTCCTGTCGGCTGCGTGTTAATGTGACTCAGCTGGAAGTCATTTTGAGCGAACCACAGTCTCTCTAGCTTAGAACACAGGTGTTGGTTCCCAGAGCTCCCCCTTTCTGTTTGACTTTAAAACACCACTGTTTTTTCTCTTTGTTTAATAAATGATTCCCTATACCGAGAATACTACCTATTTCCAAGTGGCATTTGAGGCTTGCCGAATTCTCTGCCTTCTCAAGCTACGCTGGGTTGGCTCCCTTCTCCCGAGAGCTTTTTCCAGTGGCATCTGAGATTTACAGAATTCTTTGTCCCTCAAGCCACATAGGGCCGGTTTCCTATACCTGGGAATTTGAATACCAGTCTCTTTAAAGCAAATGTTCCATAGTTTTTGATAAAAATCAGGCATTTGACTCACTTCTGCAGGAAGAAGATTTTTTATTTAATTTCACTGAGATTCAATTCACCTTTAATAAGGAGAATAAATCTTCTTTTTCAGTCCTTATTTAAATTGTGAGACCCTAAGAGCAGGGTTCATCTTTACTGTGCATTCAGTATTCTAGTTTATGGACACCAGTCTTGGTGGCTACAATTTATAACAGTATTAAAGTCTTGGAAGAGCCAAAGTAAGCAGCCTACAACTCTTCAGCAAATATTTTATACCTCCAAGATGGAATTTTTTAAAATAAAATCCAGGAAGTCAGAGAAACAAATGCCAATAAAAATCCTATGGAACCTCATTCCCTTAGACAAGTGAACTTCCCACCTTGTGCAGGTAATGTAAAGCAAAGAATGAGCACTGATATTTGCTGTTTGTTCAGATCACATATGAGGCTATCATTTTTCCTCTCCACATCCCATACCTTGACAGCAAAGTCACTCCTCCCACCTGCATTTGGTGGAGGAGGTTACAAGTCTGCTTAAAAATCAGATCTAACAGAGAATTTCTGTTTAGGTTGGTTTGCTCTCCGCAGACTTGGCCTACAATCAGTAGGGATGGAGAAGAAGCAGGACTATCCTTTGCTGGCAGCCTGCAGTTTCACTGGGGTAAGCGTAGCATGAACCTACAGCGCTCAGCAACCGCCCTCATCATCACAGCTGCCAAATACAGCAGTCCTCCCTTCCCTTCTTTCCCCTTGGCCATTACTTTCACTCCCTACATGGTCTTCCCATTTTTAGCCACTCACTCAATGCAGGCTTGTGATGAATCAGATCAGGGAATGGGGCTTTTTGCCCCAGCTGGTTCATGAAGCTGACACAAAAACACTGGTGCTAGCAAAGGAAGGCAGCTGGCACGGATAGAAATAATCAGGGAAATGTTACAAATTTAATTTTTTTTAGTAGATGGTGTGAGGCAAAGCTGTTATCATGTGCATTCAGGCAACATCTCAACTTAATGCAATTTTGGGGTTGTATAAAAAGAAAAAAGAAGAAATTGCTAATATCAGGTAATAATTTTTAGATCTTCAAGAAGTGCCCAAGTGCTATAAGGAATAGATAATTTAACCTCTCTGCATTTGGGTATGTTGTTTCAACAGTTCATCAGCAACCGGAAACAGCTATTTATATTATAGTGAAATATGATACAAAGGATATAAAACCCACCTGATTAGTTCACAAGTGAGCTCGTTCATAACATACTTTAGAGAGGCTGAAACACCTACTTGATTTCACATATTACCATTTGATCATATCTTGTACATTTGTGTGGCAGCTGCTAATCACAATCCTCTTCAAGATAAATTATCAATTTCTGCTATTCACGCAATGCTATTCTGCATTGTAATTTTTCTTATACTTTTGATTTCAATAACCAGGTGTTGCCCTATAAAGAAAAAAGCCCAGCCTGGGTAAGATGAAAACCTCTCCACTTACCAGAAAAATATGCAGTCTCTGTCAGATCTCACCTTTGCATGTGGGATTCAGAATTATTTGAGCAGTGAGAGCAGTTAAATAGGTTTTAGATTTTTGAGTCTGCAATATCCAGCCGGTCAGAAGTCACTATATTTGAGATGTGCTCATTTGAGCTACTTCATCAAACACGGTGCACAAGGGGCATATTCAAAATAGGTTCATATGACCTTACCTTGCATTACCTCTTCAACCTTTTCATGCCTCTCAGATGAATATTCAAAAACAGAGAAACACGAAGAACAGATACAAAGCTTTGAAAAACTTCATTACTAGTCAACACATTATTGGGGTTTTAGACTAAAATATCTGGTGGTTTCTCACCGCTATCCTGTCCCAGATAAATTAGCAGTTTCTGCTCTTCACACAAATCTGTGTTCTAATTTGCTCCTGAAAGATGTTAAAAGTTTACAGAGAAAAAAAAAATTAGAAAGGATAGATTCCAGGTAGCGATCAAAAAGTCTTGTATAGTCTACATTTAATACAGATAGATAATAAACATTTAGCAAAAATATGAAAAAACAGAAGTGTATATAGTCGTCCTTCCAACTTGAGAAATAGTACTGAAGAATGATTGACCATTTTGGAGGGGTGGGGAGATGCAACATTTTAAGCAATCCATTATCCACATCCTCAGTTCAATAAACCCAATGTGTTTCAGTCAGATTATCTACTATTAGAGATCTCACTGTTAGTTTCAGGATGACAGAAGAGTCACTGAGAAAGCTGTTGCTAAACTAGCCATCACATACATTTTAATTTATTAATGAGTAAAGGTATTCATCTTTTCTTTTTGAAATTTTGATCTTATTGTAAGAGCATTGTTTTCTGTAATTAACATGAAAACCAATTTCATTTGGCAGGGAAGATGATTTCTTGCCTGCCTAATCATAGTATACTTGTCCATAGAAATTTGGAGTGCCATAAATCTGCAATATTTCTGAACTTAAAAAAAAAAAAAAAAAAAAAAAAAAAAAAAAAATTAACGGGAGAACGAAGNAGAGAAATTGACTGGCAGACGTAGGCAGTAAGTATATTTACTTAAAACTTCAATAATAATAGAGATCTGAATAAAACAAATCTTCAATTGTTCCTGCTAAAACTGGAATTAAATTAAATTGAAACATTGTCCTATGCCTCTGTCTCTTTCCAGTGGTGTAAGTTTGATTTAAATAGTTTTCATGATTGTTTTATTATGTCATTCTTGCTATCAAAAAATTAGAAACCTCATAAAACCCAGACTGGGAGGAATGAATAGATAACAAGATCTTTTGATCTGGAGACTGCTATCACCTCCTTTATGTAGAAAAATAAAATCTTATTTCAACATGAATGTGACAAATCACACAGCTCTAACACTTTGTGGTTTAATTCTAGAGACTTTCCTATAGTCTGTGAAGTAAAGCATTTTTTTTCAAATTGAGGAATTAATTGAAAAATACTACCATGGGGAAAAAAAAAAAACCACCAAAGGCAAGGGAGGGTGGTGAAGAAAGAATATGTTTAACTTCCATATTCTCATCTCCTGTCATTTAAATTAGGACCACAGCCATACAAAAATCTAAGTAGTGAATCCCTTTGTCTATTAAAATCCTCTGCTATTACCACTTCTCTAACATTTCAATATATAAAGTTTCCAATTACCATTCTCTGCTACAATCTCTTGCCCTTTGTACCTCTGCCCTCTGAGCTTTTTGCAAACCATCCTGTCACATCCTTCATTTGTTCATAAAAAAGTAATTTCCCCACTGTGTCCAGCCCCTTACACAGCCAAAGCCCCGAGCATTGTGCTTACCTTCTGGAAAGTCCAGCTGAGATTCTGCTCTACCAGGCTGGGAACAAACTGTCTCCCTTTGTGAAAAGCTGCACACTGACCTCATAGTATTGTAAAGAGGAGAAAAACTTTCCCACCTGAAAGCACCAGCAGTGAGCAGGCAATTTTCACAGATCAGGTGGAATGTACAAAAGGACAAGAAGCTGTCTAAAGTTTTGATGTACTTCTTCCAAATTTGTCTATGTGAAAACAGGGAGTGAACAGCAAGACTCATTTTTAATTAGTCCCAGCGAGTCATTAAATTGTTGCTTATTTTGCAGGCTGCAAGATGGATAATAGAGTTCCTGCATTACAATCTGGTATAAAACCAGGAAAGTAAACTTATTCAAACACACACAAATCCAGACATATTGCTAGTAAAGTGTTATTGATGTTATGCAATATATTCCAAGCACATCTCAAATATTCACTAAGAAAAAAAAGATGAACACAGCAAATAAGCATTTTTCCAATTAAGTGAAAGCTCTTTAAAAGTTTAGGCTGTATTCATTAGAATTGGATTCCATTCTGACATTAACTAAAGCAAATTTGTGGGGTTCCACATTTATCTTTTTTCAGTAATTTGCATATAGAATGCAGCCGTTTGCAAATCAAAGTACACTTTTTGTGCTGCCTGCACTGCAAATTCAATATGGACTCTCAGTACAAATTCTTCTCAGGACTGTTCCTTGCATAGTACTCCTCCATGTCCTCCAAATGCATCAGAAGAGCGAGAGCAGCCATTCCCAGGTCCCCGCTGCACACACCACCCTCACTCTCCTCAGCATCACACGTGGTTCCCTCCTCAGCTGTAGAGATAGCAGCAGTCTGGGGCTCTTCCTCCAGTACACACAGAACGAGTTATTATTTGTATTTGCTGCTGTTTGCAGAAGGAGATGGGAATACTTTCAGGAAGGGGCCCAACTCATTTCTGTGCAAGCACTACCAGAGCAATGCAGAGTCTCTCTCTGTGCCCACCTCTGCACCCTGCCTGGACACTGCCACAAGGCTCACAGCTCAGGTGGACCCAGCTGACCACGGCAGGGGCAGCTGAACTCAGCTGAGCTGGGCAAGCAATACAGGGGCCCACCCGTAAGGTAAGGTCTCCCCAACTCCTCTGGCCACCCCCTCACTCAGCACTGTCTGCTCAATGAGAGCAAGCACTGTGTGTGAACATCAAAACGCGGGAAAGCTGGAGTCTTCTGCCATTTCCATGGATTAAAGAGGCTTATAGTGTCAAAGAGCTGCACAGCCACTGCAAGAAAGGGGTAGATAGTGAAGTCATGGGAATGGGACAGGACAGAACAGGAGCACGGCTCTCACTCCAGGCAGTAGCAACGCACAAGAGAGGCTCAGAAACTTGAGAAAGAGCGTTCCAACTGCTGTAATGAACTGGAAGCTTATTGTAGTGGCAGTGAAATGTGGAAGGTAGCTACAAAGAAAAATCACATTACTTCAGTGAGGCTCTGAAACATGGATGTTTCACATGAAATTCATGTGAAAAGAGGTTCTGACGTGCCAGTATATGTAAAAACACTTCAGTATAACACGAGGAGGGATGCACAGAGCCAGTCTTTGAAGCCTGCTCCTTCACTGCTGTACTGGCACTGTGGGGCAATCTTCCTTTCCTCCATGGACATGAGCAAATACAGTTCAGCATTCTGGGGGGTTGATCTGCAAGGCAAGGTAATACCCTTCCCTCAGAGTTATTTTCCTGTCTATAATCACATTAATCTAGTTCATCTTCATCAAATATGATCGGGGGGAAAAAGAAAGTGTGTTTTGTCTCCCCTGCTCCTGTGAAATGGGTATTGCTGGAACTCACAAGTTCCATCTGCACGACCTATTACTTGCATCAATTCTAATTCGTTTTTAAAAGCTATTTCTTGCACAAACTGCATGAATGACAAGATAGAAATGAATGGCTGCACACTACCTTGCAAGGGCAGGTTACTTCACCAGCTCGGTCCATTGGTGTGATTAACAATCAACCAAAGTTCACCAATTTCATCTCAGTATTTTGCCTGAAGGTACTGTGAATGAGGTACTATATCTACCTTGAACTTGCTGTAATTTTAAACTGCTCTGCTTTATCACTGCTCTTCATCTGAATGACTGGTGCCAGGAACTTGCCACTGTAAAATTAATAACATATTGACACTTCCAGCCCCTCAGTTTATCTTTGAAGTTTGAAAGCAATATCAAGGAATAGATTATTTTACTTAGAAGTTATGACAAGTTGTCTAAGACCACAATTCTCCAAATGTAAACAAAACAAAGTACACATTTTGGCAGTAACAAATAAATCAAATTTGCATCGGAAAGTGCTGAAGGCTAGATATTTCTGGCCTCTCGACAAGGACTTCAGGGCACAGAGAAAGCATGTTACATGGTCTCTTTCCTTCATGATTAAAATCACTGGGGATAGACTGCTCTCTCCCAAGGCTGGATAGATGGGGTCATGGGTCCAACTCCCTCTTGGAAAACACTAGCTGTGATCCAAGCTGTAGTATGATGCTTCTGTCTTGTACCAGGGATGGCTCCCTTCTCCCTCCATGTGTCCCGCATCCTTTGAGGGCTCAGCACTGCTTGTAGGAAGCAGAGTCCCAGAGCAAGACCACAGGGAAACACAAGAAAGATTTAGAGGTAGCAGCTATGAACTTCACAGGGTGCCTGCTGCCACTCAGTGACTGCAAGTACAGACCACATGTGCAATTTCTTCCTTGCTACTGACCTCAATGGGGCTGCTTCCCCTTGCCAAATGTTTATTCTGAGAGCTCTCATTGTAGAAACGAATGTGGATTTTCACCTGGGTTTAAGACAGGACATTCTACTGCCCACACACACAGTCTTCAGAGCCAGAGGACGTGGTGCTGTGTGTCTGAGTTGCCTGCACAGCTTTGGATACCCCTTAAAGGCGGGACTTCAATCAGCTGGTCACGCTTTCCTTTCTTGCATGAAGCTGCAGGGTGAAGCCATCTGAAAGCATTCAATCCTCCAGTGTTTTAGAATAGAATCATTAAGGTTGGAAAAGACCTCCAAGACCATCCAGTCCAACCTCCAACTGAATACCACCATGCCTTCTAAACCATATCACAAAGTCCCCTGCCCATTCACTTTATGAACACTCCCAAGTAACTCCACTACACCCTTGGGGAGCCTGCTTCAATGTTTAACCACCCTTTCAGTGAAGAAATCTTTCCCAATATCCACCCCGAACCTCCCTTGGTGCAACATGAGGCCATTTCCCTTTTTCCTTTCGCTAGCTTCTTGAGAGGAGAGGACAACCCTCAATGGAACTTCCTACAGCCATGAAGCCACCCCAGCCTGGGCTGTCTTGTTGCTTAAAAGCTCCATGGGAGTGGAAGCAGGTACCTTACTGAATCATAGAACAGTTTGGGCTGGAAGTGTTACACTCTTGGTCTCCTCCAAGACTGATAGAGCTGATAGAGCTGATAGCGATGATAGTGGGGGGGAGTTACCCTGACAGGGTTCAGCCCACAAAGCTGTTGGGTCCCCGTGCCTAATCACATATGGCTGAGCCCAGTTCTTCCCAAGGATAGTGACAGGAACAAACCTTTACTGTCAACATCCTTGCACACAGTTAAACTTATGTGTATCCTAAGTTTGGGATGCTTGTACCTCGGGAACACACCTGAGCAGAAATATGTCACTATTAAAAGGATTTTTCACTCTATGTCCACTACATATGTGGGAGCTTCTTTTCTAAATCTATCTCTTCCCCAAAGTATTTATCTGTATATCAGTAATTTTAGCAAATGCTTCACATGGAGCTATAACTTTTCTAATGGCTTCACATAAAGAAGAACACAGCAGTAACAGTGGAGAACATGAAAAATCAGAGGGACAGTACTCCTGTCTTGCAACAATACACTACAGAAGTCAGAAACTGCCTCTAATACTGCTTGAGCATCCTCCTGAATGCAATATTTAATGAGACTGGTTATTCTTGGACAGCAGTATACTTTTTTCCTCATAATTTATTCATTGCAAAGTCTAATCCTCACGCTGATAAGGCAATATACAATAAGGAGAAGAACATAATCATGTTTGAGGACTAGAGTAAGAAAGCATGCCCAAGCCATTTCCTGCTTTGTCACAAATGATTTCAACATCGTTTTGTTTTATTTCTTCCTGGAAGATGAAAAACAGTGTCTCATGTTTCAACCAGAGAACTGTATTAAACATAGTCTTTTCTCTATCAGTATTATGAGTCAAGGATGAATTTTATAGCCTGAAAACATGGATAAGCTGGATTAAAAGGGAAAGAAATGGTGGGAAGAGCTCTGCTCTGCAGGGAATATGATAGAAAAAAGATGTATGATATTATTACAGTGGTCTTGTTCATGATGGAAGCCTCTATTAACCTAAACCCCAATTAGAGCTATATTGACCAATGATGGAAAATGCCACTGGACTGGTGCTGCTCCTGGAGAACTGTCCTAAAAACCTTCTCTGCACTTCAATGCATGTGCTTCTTGCAGGGCTCAAGCCACTCATGGTCACAGAACTTTTTAAATTATACTATCCACCTGTAACCATCTTTTTCAGCCCAGAATCTGTTGTTACGATGTCTGGGGCAGGAAGGAGAGAAGTGGCCACAGTTAAGGAATCAATGCCTTGGTTAGAAAGTCAGTAACGCTAGGAAATAGATCTCCCATTGGCATAGAAATCACAAAGCAAATGTATTTCCCATCCAGCACTGTCCCTATCATACACTATGAGGCAGTGATCTTCCCATCCTTGCTCAAGTATTTGGGTGATTTGTGTCAATATCTGGATTCTTTACAAGTAGATGCTGGAGCATAATGAAAAAATAGCACAAGGCAACTATCTCAGAAGTTTCAGGAGTCTTTCAAACACTGCAATTGCATGAATTTTCAGATTAAAGACTCATCTTCAGCTATTTGATCTGGTGTGCATTGGTTAATTACTGACCTCAAGCAGCTGCTATTTCCCAGAGAAAAAGAGAGGTTTTATAAAAAGCAGACAGGTATGAAGAAACAAATAGAACACGGAGATCAGTAAAGAGAACAAAATAATACTGGGCAGTAAAACAGATCCTATGCAATTAGAGTACACAGCATCATGGAATAGTGTGCAACACGTCAGAAAGGTCTTTGGAGGTCAAGCAGAGGATGTTCCATTGTATAAGGCAAGACTATCTTGAACAAAAGAATGGAATCAGCATTGCATGCATCCAAAGTTTATTTCATGCACCTGATTCAAGTGAGATGTGACAAGAGGAGAGGAAAAACCACAGCAAAAGACAAGCCAAAGGATTATAAGGTGCCCTAAGGGCTTGAAAGGATAAAAAAGAGCAAATATATATATGCATGTAAAAATCTTCAGCAAATACCATCTTCATAAAATAAGCAACACTGCCCTGGGAAATCACCTAATATAGCTCATAGATCTTGGCTAATTTTGTAATTGTCCACTGTCTCTGTTAATTGATCAGCACCTTGGCATCATCTGATACAGTCCAAGATTTGGTTCCAAATGCAGCAGTGTATTTCACATAGATGTAAAATTACATTTTTATACTGAGACACTAGGCAGTTAAGCTTTATTACTGAGATTTTTTTACATAAATGCTTCAGGTTAACGATGAGATTTTCCAGGGTTCAGAGCCTTAAGCAGCACTCACTGAATAAAAATTTTGATTTCATACATGTATAAGGCAAGGAAAATGATCATAGTGAAACATGGTCCCTTATATGAAAAAAGAAAAGAAAAAAAAAGAGGGAAAGGTTTTGTTTTATTACTAAATTTTTTTAGAAATAACTTGTTCCTAATTGAAGAATTGATTTCTACTCTTCATTATATACATGTTGATTTCAAATTTATTCTTATTTCAGTGAGGAATTTTTTACTTAATCTTGTTTTTAGGGTTTTATGAAGTTGTTCTCTAGAAACTATGCTTTAGTCATAAATATTTTTCACATTTTTAGTCAATTATATTAAAAGCCCACATCCTTTAAGACAACTTTTCATTAAGCTATTTGACATAAGTTTCACTAAATAGCAATGAATATTTTAAAAGTGCAATTGTGACCTCGGAAATATATATTTATAGTATAGAACTATGACAATCAATGCTAAGAGAAGAAAAGAAATATTGTGATCTTGTTACTGAGCAGAAGAAAACCATAAAATTGAGAGAAAAAAGAAATGTGGGAGGATAAGAGAAACTTGCCATCCCAAGAATGAAAGAGCTCATTTATTCAGCTGGGTTATTCAACCACAGCATGTCAACTTCAAAATCCTCGTTGTACTTCTACAGCATGTTCTCCATACATGCAGTAAACATCATGTTCCATATGACAGAGCTTCCAATCACGACGACTGTAAATAAATTACCATTATTAATTAAGATTACAACAAAACAAGAACACACAAGATGCTTAATTTTTAATTTTTTTTTCACTTTGGGTGAAATAATTAGACTTTTTTCAGTTGTGACTGTTTTCCAAAATTGATATAAATGACAACAGTGGTTATTGTTAGATTGGGGTAGAAAAACTGCTGGAAGGAAAATAAAGTACTGAAGCTGAGGAACAGGTACCGCAGAAAAGGTTTCCATGGACTAGGGATATCAGTAGTACACCCTGAAGCAACCAAGTGATCCTTATCACAGACCAAGCCCCCCTTGGGCCTGACTGTCTTCAAAAGAAATCACAGTTAATTTTCCTGTCTTAGAGAGCTTACATGTGGGGAAGAGATGAGAAAGGAGAGGAAAGAAAAAGAGATTGAAATAACAGAGAAAGGGTATGTCTACCAACCAGCCAAGACAACATGCCATTGGTTTTAAAACGTTACAACAGAGGAGGAATGTGAGGGAAAACAAACATACACACCACACAACCACAAAACATGCAGATACTTACGGGACTGCCACCAGACAAGGGCTGGAGGAAACACGTAAGTGTACCATGAAAGTTTTGCAAAAATGTCTTTAAAACTGGCATTGTAAAGGCATTTGTCTATACACCACCAGGAGGGCTTTGGGAATAAAGTGAAACAACCTCAAATTAAAGGAATGAATACCAACACAAATAAGAAAACTGGATGGTAAGAATTGTTACTATAAGTGGTAAAAGCATTAATGGAAGAGAAAAACAAAATTGGTAAGAGAGAAAGAAAGTAATAAATTTCCAGAGGAGATAAATGTCATAGGACAAAGCAAGTTCCTTCCCTCTCCTTAGAAGATAAAAGATCTCTCTCCACCAAAAACCTAATAAGGAGGTACTAAAATGGAGCCAAATATTGGAGTAGTGCACCCCAAGACTTGGGAGCATCCTCCATCCTGCAGGGAAAGACCAGGAGTCTACACAGTCTACCAATCACCCTAAACAGTGATCTCAGGACTTTCCAGGGATCCGAAGGGCTGAGGAGCTGCCCTGAGCAAACAGCTGCTTTAACGCTGTGTTCTGCAAAGTGCTTGTCTGTGATGGTTCCCTGTAATTGCTGCTCTGGAAAGAGCTGCACGAGAGCTTACGCAGGTCTGTTCTGAAAGAGCACTTCCCTCTTCTCTCGTGCAACACAAAAGGCCACCTGCTTACACGAATTCTCATTCACTTGCTTATGGGGAGGGGCATGACAATAACCCAAACAAAAATAAATAGAGGAGATGCCCATGGGCAAAAGAAAACACCTTCTGAGAATGAACTTTAGAAAAATGGACAGAGAATCCAGGACACTACAGACTCGTTAACTTTACATCAGTACCTTGACAAACACAGGTAAGAATGAACAGAGGAGAAAAAAATAACACTTTAACAGTATTCATTTTAGCTGATAATCACACAAAATATATAAAAACAAAAACCCCTTCATAAAGACTAATACAATTTCAGAGCTTGTTGGCAGTTACAGTTCAGTGTTGCTGGAGACTGAAAACCAGTCCAGCATGAATTGCATAACAAATGACTGCATTGAATCCACTCACTAGGACTCGGAATGCAGGCACCAATCCTGAAATTCAGCACAAAGTTACACCCAGGCTGATGAAACCATGGGCTCCCATGGAAGGGAACACTCTCTCACCAGACCCCTCCCTAGCATCAGAAGTAGCAACCATGGGACCGCGGCACCAGCTGGTGCAGTGACCTGCCTGGCAGAAGATTAATCTGCTGAAAGAAGGTTTTGGATCCAATCAGTTGGCTGAACTGACTCACTCAGCACTCTCAGATTGCTCAATCCAGTACAACGTAAGCCAGGGAAACAGATGAGATGGAGGAAGCGTGGGACTGCCCCTACTGAACACAGCCTCTACTCAAACCGTGTTGTGCACAAAGCCAAGCCTCACACTGAGATGTTCATAGGGGCTAGAGGGGCAAATATGTCAGTCTTTGCAACTACTTCATAGCCGAGATTTATCTCAAAGAAAGTGCCATTTTCCTACTATGAGCATGACTGAGAGGTCTGCAGTCTAACAGCTGTCAGAAAGCATAGACTTCAGACCAATACGGAGCTTCTGAACTTGGAACCTAAATGCAGAGCAAATACATACTTCCACATACAGAAGAAATACATACAGAAATACATACAGAAATACATACAGAAAATTCATCAGACTACATCTAAAAAATTGATTTCATTTTAGGAGAATGTTCCAGCACAAATAACTGCACATGAATCAACAAGCTTAGCAAATTTAGCTCACCGCAACTGAGGAACCTGCCATGTCTTCAAAGACAAGGTGTTTTCACCAGCTGCACCTCCCTGAATGGAAACACCTGCAGCACGCACAAGATATTCTGTACTATGTCTGGTGTCAGATATACCCACCAACAAATACTAAGCTACAATTAAGCTATTTTGTATTTTCCTTATCAGCAAAATCTATCGTTGATTCAGGTACAAATCAAACACTTTATTATTTCTGCCACTAAAAGAGATCCATATGGAAAAATGTATAGATGACTAATAATCATTAAAATATCACAGAAAAAGCAATTCAGATACAATTTTAGAGTCTGCAGTACTGTGTACCTCTGATGATTAGCAATATATTAAATTAGTTAAATTTATATACATGAGTAATAAAGATCACAAAAAAAAAAAAACTTAGAAAAAATATTAGAATATAACAAAAATATGTAGCCTAATATGTTCCATTTCTCTGTCCCCCCTTCTCCAGTGTAAAGAGTGTGTTTCTGACACTTGCAGAGCATGCTTCCCAAATGGAAAATGTCTGCCAACAAATGAAATGTTGCAGCTGACACCATGCAAGTTTGGCTTTTTTCTTTATTCCCTTAGGGGTGCTATCACACAAGCATTTGACTCTGGCAACCCATTCTAATGCACATTGTGATAATGTCTCATTTAGACACAGACTGGCAAAAATTATGCATAGTTTACATAGAGACTAGCTCATATTTTCAAGGCCTGATCTTGGACGATCTTGGACATGGTTAATTGAAAACATGGGTCCCTTTATTCTTCATGCTTTGGTTGTCAGTCACCACCATACACTTCTCTAGTGCAATCCCTGCCTCCCCCTTTTCTAAATCTCATTTCTCTGTTCTCCAAAAGGACAGAGCTATGGAACAAGGACCTCCTGGTACTTGATTTATTCTGCTGTCCACCTTTTCTTAAAACAACTTATTTCTCTCAGGAGCTTTGGTTTGCATGTCATGGAAATTGAATGGCATGATTTGCAAATGAAGTAAGTAAGTTATAAAGAGAACTTCAAATTAGCATACACACCGTGATACTGATCTGCCTGTAATAGAGGGAGATTAATTCTGTGTTCTTAGAAGAAGTAGCCATTGGATTTTTTTGAAATCTACAGGTGACCATATGATCATGCTGGAGTTTACCTCTTCCCAGATACCCTTTGCATTTCTCCCCATGTGCTTCTGAATTACATGGACAACCCCTGTGCTTCCGGCACGGGTTATCCACCATGGAGTTCTTCTAAGCACATCTTCAAAGTGAGGCTCCTCCAGCCCTGCCAGTCCTTCCCAGGGAACCAAGGCCAGCATGGATGTTTACATGCCACCTGCCCACTCTGTGAAGTTCTGGGCATGAGAAACATTGTCTGCTAGAAGCATCCTTTACCTCAGAGCATTCCCAGCCTGAAGAGAGCCAGCTCATGCTTGCATATACTGTAAAGCACCTGTTAATTTCTCATCCCCCTAGACCCTCTTCTTTAATGCTTCAGCTATCTATTGGTATACTACATGATTTAAGACTCAAATGTCCACCTACCTCCATTTTCCACCCTTTCCAAAGCTTTACACGTTGGAAGAACTGTCATAGATCTGCTTTGCAAACAATTACTTCCGTCAGCTCCATCATTGGGAGATAGTAGTCTTTGAAACCAAAAGGAAGTATGTTTAAACAAAAGAAACTCTCTTTCACATTTCAGTGCATTTGGATTTTATTAGAGAATTTTAAGCCTTTTTTTTTAAACTGAGATATTATTGACTGCTTAGTAGCACATATATAAATAGCACTAGTGAATGCATCAGAGCTCTGTAACTGCAAAAACATGGAAAATAATGATGTCCTCTCTCCTTCGCCCATGCTTTCCTATATAGTCACTGGTTTCCAATTATTGCAGTATTGCTGGAATCTGATGGCATAGACCCAATAACACTGTCAAAACAAACAAACAAAAATTTCCTGGCAGCAACATGTAGAGATGGACAGGAAGAACAAAATACAAAAGCTACCCAAATGACAGTGTGTAAAATATGTCAGAAATACTGAAAAAACAAAGACATCTCCTGTGATAAAGAGGAAGCAAGGGTCCCTTGCATTTTATAGCTTCCTTCTTCCAACTTCCAGTTTAGTGCACCAAGATTTCTGGATTATGTAACCTCTCCAGTGGCTGCACTTTGTAATGAATTAAATATAAAAATGAATGACTGAATCAATATAGCTATTAATGATGATAGTACAGGCCAACAAGGAAGCATCCACTAAAAAGGAGAGCGCTGTCCTTTGTGAAGTAGTTGACCAGGCCTTAAAACTATCAAAGCACTAAGTTTCAGAGTTAATAACCTCTCAAATGAGGTTCTCATATTTTACCTTGTCAAGATCATGAAGGAATGCACACTTCACATTCTTTAAGATTGTCTTTGTAGCAATAAGAGTCAAGAGACTATTTTCTCTTTAAACAAAAGTTCAGATTTCAGAACTGAATGTTATGGCAAAGGATACATTTTGAAGATGTACAATTCTAGAAAATAGAAGATTTTTGCTAAATTATCTACCATGTCCATGCTAGGAAATCAGGACTATTTTTAAAGTCTTAACACCTTTCTAGAAAAGATTATTTGAACATAGCTCTAATTATAAAATGGTACCAGGTTTTTATTAGGCATGTTCCTAATTTGAGATATACATAAAATACACAAAGAAAATTATGAGCAGCTTTCCAACAAGAACTGAATCCATCTCCAGAGAGATACGTGTATCTACTAAATTTCAGACCAGACAGAGCTTTAGGACTGTAAAAATATGGATGCTTACTACATTTCTACTTAATAGCATAGCCAAGAAGCAATGTCTCAAACAAAGCTCTAGCTATGGCCTGCCAGAAAAAGTCAGTTTTACTGCCTTCAAGCAACCATGGTCTGGAAAGCAACGCTAGCCAACATCTATCACCGTCAAATGTTTAAACAAAAACACATTATTCCTTTCTCAGATTTTCCTTCTTGCTATCCCTTATAAACTGCACTGTTCCTGATCTTCCAGCCTTTCCTCATAAAGCCCATGGTCCTAAACGACAACATGCTACTGATCCCCAAACTTGAGATTAAGTCATCACATGGGATGGAGTGATCTGTCTAATTAAGTTAAGGAAGACATGATAATTCTGAAGGAGATCCTTCTGGAAGCAACACATTTATTCATAATTTCACCAGATATAACACATACATGGTGCCAGCATAAAGCCAGAAGTTGACACCTTCTCTGGCCCATCACTTCTCTAATATCGTAGTCATTGCCCTGTAGGGAACATGCTGGTCTTCATTGTCTGCTGATCACTATAAACTTTGACTGGTATTACCAAAGCTGGGCAGTTCGTGAAGAACAGCTGCCCACAGGAAGGACCCACTCTGGGGCAGTTCACTAAGGACTGTATCCTGTGGTAGGAACCTTATGCTGGAACAGGGGAAGAGTGGGGGGAGGAAGGAGCAGCAGAGATGAAATACTATGAACTGACCACAACCCCCATTCCCCATTCCCCTGTACCAGCTAGGGGGTGGAAGAGGTAGATCACTTAAGAGTGAACTGAGCCTGAGTAGAAGGAGGTGGGGAAAGTGGCCTTTGTTAGGCCTTTGTTTCTCACTGTCCTACTCCATTTTTAACTAGGAAAAAATTAAATTAATCTCCTCCAAGTGAAGCCTGTTTTGCCCGTGATGGTAATCTGTGAGTTACCGCCCTCTCCTTATCTCAACACATGAGTTTATTTTTGTCCCCCATCCTGTTGATGAGGAAGAGTGAGACAGCGGCTGGATGGGCATCTGGCAGCCAGCCAAGGTCAAAACTGCCCTTCCCAATAATAGCAACTAATTCACACCTGCGGAAATAAAAACCAAAAAAGCACCTATATAGCCAGTTAGAGATCACTTACTCCAGCTCTCATGAACAGAGACTGGAGCATGGGGGCTGAACCACCGCCTGTCTGATGAGGGACCCACTCCTGCTCTTACCAATTCAGATTCAACTGTGAGAAGGAGCACAGGACAGCATCTTTCCAATTTTTTTGCTTTCCATGTTATCTTCCTGTGGTGTTTACACTAACCAAACTGATTATTACCAACAGATAAACAGCAGTTATGCCCAAGGAGAGCAAACAAATATTTTTCATCAGGTGGAATATTTCACAGCAGCAGAAGGCTAATATTTTATGTAGATATGTTGCTGCAAAACACCAATACTATCAGCAGTGCTTTGGCTGGTTTATTTCTTTAATATGAATATATCATTTTAAGAGGAATCTTAGAGAATATTTTAGGGAAAGGAGAAAATAGATATCTAAAGATCCTTCAAGCTGAAAATCTTTAAATCCTCCTTACAATCAAAGACGGGGTGAATGACAATATTAGGCATTGAAAGGTTTGGCTCGAGAAAGTTATGTCAAACTGAGCCACACCTTTTCTAGTCAAGAAGCTCCACTTCAAAGGACACTGGACTAGCAGCATATCAAATGCTGTATGCAGAGTTTTTTCCCCCCTTGTTTTTTTCCAAAGATGATTATAAGTGGCATATGTGAAGGGGTACAAACTCCCTCCTGTTTCTGCTACCTTTAGCAACAACCAGTCAGTTTCCACCAAATTTGACAGAGAGAGGAAGTTGAAAATCTACTAAGTTCCTACAGTATTTTTGAAGACAGGAATTAGGGCAGAGATGTTAAATTTGATCAGTATCCCCACTGAGAGAAAAGCTAAATGCTGAGTCTGGCTTTCGACACACAAGAATCCATTCATATCAAAGATGTGATAGCAGAGACTAAATTGCCTTTATGCCCATTCAGAAAACCAGATTTCACCTCTAACTAGATGTGAGAGGATCAAACTACACTCCATATGACACACGCACATCCACACCCACAAATACTCTTCGTAAACAAGGCTTCACAAGCCTCAATGTTCCTGAATGTATTTCATTGTTAAAAACGAATATGGGTTTCTCTCCTTTCTTCAGCAACAAAGGCACTTTAAGCTCAGTTAAACAGCATTCTTATTTGGATTGACCCCAGAAAGCTGGGGGACAGCTTCAAAAACAAAAATATCAAGATGTCACTCAGCAGCCCCTGGGTTCTTTGGCTCACCTGACACAGCCTCAGTCTGCCCTAGGGAGAAAGTAAATGGGTGTGTAAATGCAAAACGTAACATTTCAAGTAATCTGTTTTGAGGCGTAACAGCATTTGCCATACTTATTCAAAACCACAGATCATTTCCATGGAGAATACTACAAGACAAAAAAGACAAATCACCCCACTGCATGCCAAAACCCTCTCCATCTCTGTAATAAGGAACTGAAGAAGGGTGCAAGCACAGGGATACACACCCCAGGATGACCTGCACATATCCCCTCCTATAAATGTTTAAGTAAGTAGGCAATTTTAACCTCATTTCTAAGCTCATACTACATGCTGCCACGTGAAGACAGTTCCTTCTTTCATACAAAGTTGAAACAGCTTAAAACAGGATTCAAAATCTGGTAATTTATGCCACTTTATGCATTTGCTGACAGGAATACAATTCTACAATTTTAAATGATTTCCTGGGGTCGCTCCTGCTCGTTGCCATATAAAACAGTGTCAGTATTAGTCCCTTGTGCTGCAAGAGGGCATTAACACTACTACATCAAATGTGAGGTGTCAACAAGTAAATCATGGAGAGGAGTTGACGAGCTGAAAATTGAACCTACCTTTCAGTACGGCTGGAAGACCGACAGGCTGGATGGTTACCATAGTAATCCTGTAGCAGCTTCAGATTTATTGCCTTGTACTGCACAGTTACAAAGGTTCTTCAGCTACCTTCTGCACTGTTTCCAGAGTCAAGAGGAATTCTATGATAAATGTCCACTACCCAAAAGATATGTTCAAGGGGATGTAATGCAGGAAAGCTGTACTTTAAATGCAAATTACATGCTTTTTGCCCCTTTTAGAATATTAAAGAGCGATTTCAAAGGAATGAAAACAAAGAACTCTGACCTCTGACACCATGATTCTTTGCTCTACAGATCACAATTTTCTGTGGGACTGCCTACTGCATATTTAAGTAGCATGAAACTGAAAATGAGGTAATAAATTCCACTAAAGAGAGTCTGAGTAATGCATCGATTATGAAAATAAGCATACAACTGAGCAATTACTAGAGCAGGCAGTCATAGGGTCTTGTTCAGTATATTCAGATCACTCTGTAAGCATTAGAAATTAAATTATTTCATTATATTAAATTTATATCCCTTTATATTTTCAATAATACAAAAGGATATTGCCATGTGGAATAAATATGATGAACCATTAGTATTCCAGTATTAACACACTATGCCATAAAAAGCATACATTAATGCTACCAGATTGTATTAGATTTTAGTTTACCTCCCTGATAGGCTTTAAATGAAAACACTGATAATTTGCCATTTATTACTACCCTAAATATTGCTTGCTGCTATGTTCAGCCACGACTTGAAAAGAGCAACTTCTTCTCTTGTTAGTAAACATTGCAATTCATGAAATATTCCATTATACTTTACTGGATTTTTATGTCCATAATTCTCTTTGATTGCACAGCAATAAAAGGCTGAGGGAACACAGGCTATCTTTTCTACCAAGTGCAGAAGCACCATGCACTAATTTGTGTATTAGCAATTCCCATGTGAATACTACATTATTGATTCTGCCATCTAAATTCCACTATATGACAGGAAGGATATTGCGTGTGGGATTGATAAAATTATTTCCTCAAGCAATATTTTTTTAAGCATTGATTGTGTACTTTTACTTCAGAAAAGCATCTTACAAATGTACATTACAATGTGAAAACAAAATATTTCTGTGGTGTGACACAGTAAATACAAATGAAGACATGCTGCGTGACACCAATTCTGCAATTCGCCTGTGTACTACAACATCAGGCTAAACCTGCTTTTAAAACACAAAGGGAGATGTGTACTTTGTAGATGGTTCATGCAGAAGGACACAACACTCCTCTGATTAACAGAACACATACTGGCATTGTAAGGTACACTATCCCAAAGACAAACAGCATAAGATTTATAGTCTGCTGTTTCCACCTATGCAGCCCAAATTTTGTGACATTTGTACTGCAGAAACAGAGCCCCCATTCAAGTGTTTGCTTTTAAAGACAAAATGATAAAACATTCTCAGAAGTGTCATCTCTTGCTTGTAAGATAAATAAAGGGGAGACTTTGGCTGGCTTATTGTATCACAGAAACACCAAGGCACACTTAGGTAGGGTTTTCTATAAGAGATGGTTACACATGAGTGAATGCCATTTATTTTCATTCAATCTGGGTTGCCCATTCTGTCTTAATGGTGACCTCCTCAGAAACCACCCCACTGGAAGGATCTGTTAGCTTTAAATTGAGTATATTTTGAAACAAATACAAATGAAAAGAGAAGAAGTAAAAAAAAAAAAAANGAGAGAAAGAAAAAAGAAAAAAAGCAGAGGGAAAAGCAGGTATAAAAATCTCTAAGAACTATATGCACTCCCTCTCTGCCAAGCCTGGCTGCAGCTAAAGCAGCCTAAATGAAATGAGAAGTTCATCAGGTCAGGCCACGGTTCCTGCCTCCATATGTCCTTTCCCTCCCAGCATGTCTTTTAATGACTCTGTATGCAGACACCAGGACAGACCAAAGGGAGTTCTACACCTGGTGACAGGGTCTGTGGCAGTGGCTCTGGGCTGTGGCAAGGCTCTGGGTGTGGCTGTGGGTGTACCAGCCCGTGCACTAATTGTTGAATGCTCTGCTGTACAGGCAGCAAAACCCATCCCCACACCCACTGGGGCCAGGCCACCCGATGGAGCCAGCGCCAAAGCTCCTCTGCTTCCTCTCAGCATCCTCAGGTTTCCTCCAGCAGCAAAGGAAGTGCAGGGAGTGAGCAAGGCTTCATCCTGGTCTTTACATTTATGCTGACCAGAGGTCTGGTCTTCATGGCTTACACATAGACCCAGAGGCACTGAATCTACAAAGCTATCAAACATTATCACAACTGGTGATTAGTTGTATTTCTGCCCATGAATTGCTGTGCAGGGTCCTTGCACCTTCCCTGCCTGGCCCTACACATACCCATGCATTATCACAGAGTCCCAGCTGTGGTCCTATTTCTCCTACCAGATTTCAGTGTAGCAAAATATAAAGCTACAGAGTCACAGAATACATTTCTTACTGTATGTTATTATCCTTATAAGAAGTGTGTTGCATGGAAGGATCTAAAAGAGTTCTCCCAAGACCAAAGCTTGGTTAATGCTCCTCAGGAATGACAGGTTCAATCCCACATCATTTCTTCCTTAGGAACGAGTCCCAGAAAATTAATTTCTCAGTAGCTGACTGAGAAGCACAGAATCAGGCATTATTAGAACTGAAGGATGGCATTAATAAAACATAAGGAATAGAAACAGATCAAATATGTAAGACTCAACAGCTGGTTGTCAATGAATTCATGTTGCTCGTCAGACACTATTACATGCTGTTCTAATCACTCTCACCAGGAAACATTTCAATGCACTATATTTTAGGTCACAAAAATATTTATTTCTGTTTTATATAAAAATTATTAACAAACACAAATGCAACTCTATGTTTCTTTTTCTCTCCTTATCTCTCCTGGTCAAAAGAACTTCTATTCGGCAAAGGGCAGGAAAGGATCAGGGATCAATTCTCCTTATTGACTGTATACACCAGCCAATGATGGGTCCTTTTCTCTCTGTGCATGTCAGCAATGTGACATTTCCAAGCAGCAATGTTTGCTGACATCATGAGTCACTTTAATGCCATTTTCTGTACCTCATTTATCAGCAGCCATTTATATAAAAGGCTGTGAAGGAAAACAGAACTCTGCAGACCTCAGGCTTTGCCCAGAACTTTGCCCACCTTTCACAGACTTGGGACAGCCCAGTGTGAGGCTTGATGCAGAGTTTGCTGCAGATCAGCAGTCTCATTGTTTGCCATGCTGCATATAATAAAAATAATAATTTTTGACTGCACATGCAATCACAAGATGCAATATGAATTGAAATGAAGTGACAGCGGGACGGAGTCTTTACCCTGCATCAGAACCTATACAGAAACCACTAGCTTTTTCCTCTGCAGGAAAAACAACCACCGAGATAAGTGAAAAATGCCAGCTTGAACGTACTGTGCTGCTGACTAGTCAAAGCATTTTGGTCAGCTTGTTACATGTCAGTACTGACATCACATATGGACAGTGAGAAACTCTCAGTAATAAGACAGCTGCACAGCAAAATTACACCAGAGTCCAGTTAGAGAAATCCTTTATAACCTTTTCTGGTGTTATGCTCCCTGGCAGGAGAAGAGGTTGCTACTGAGGAAGATGGCATGTGAAGCAAAGAGAAAGGCACAGGGATCTAGTTATTCACACATCTACCAAGGACCTTACGATATCCTTTCAAGGGCTGCTCCTGCAGAAAGCTCAGAAAGCTTTGTGGCACGGAAAACAGGCATGGGACCCATTTCTTCTTCCTCACAAGGACTGAGGAGTAGTTCAAAAGAAGAACAGAACTAAAAACATTATCCTGCCCAGCAATTTAGGGATACGTGGAAGGAGTGGAAAAATAGCAATAAACATATAAACACCAACAAGCGCATAAAACTTGTGGGCTAAGAGTAGCCGAAGGTGTAGTTTGAGTCACTGGCTCACGACCCTGTTCTTCCTTCCTGGCAGGTGAACTACATGGACCTCATGCAAAAAAAGAGGCTTTTGGTCATACTTAGGAGAACAACATTTAATGACAAGATTCTTTCCCCTTCCCTCATGACATGGCAAGACTAAAAATGTCAAAATGCATCAGTAGTTTATAAGGTGTGGCTGTTAGACATAAGCCAGGTAATTTTTCCTTCCCACGTGAGTAGAGATGCAGGTGTACTTAGCAATATTTCTTCTAATTCATTTTAGATAGAAGCATCAGTAAAGACTGGGAAGCTGAGGCAGTAGGATTTGAGAATCAATCAGCATATGAGCAGAAATAACAGAATCATTTATCACTGGCCAACCTCGGATTAGTCATAATTGAACAACTCAAATACCATCCAAGTTCCAGAGAAATTTTCATTTTTTGCTTCTGGTTTACATGACAGTGATAAAGCACTGAAGTTTGCAACTAGGATGAGCAAAAAAGACAAGGTGCCTTCCTTCTTTTCCACCTCTCTGCAGCCAGTGTGGGATCTTTGATCAGACTTCAAAAGCCTTAACATGCTCTGTTACAAGCTGAATCAGCATGTGGAGGATAAGGAAGGGATTGAATGGGATACAACCAACTGAAAACCTGCTCAGTTCCGTCTGATTCTGTAAAGATTTCCTAGTTACAGGAGAGTTCAACTCATTCACATTCAAGCCCTGAAAGAGTCTATTTTTTCACAGCTTTTTAGCTGAAGTGGGAGAGGAGCCCAGAGGAGTGTTAACACTTCCTTTGTTCCAAGACCTGAACTTAGCTAAATTTTCTCATGCAAATAGGTTGAGAATTCACTTTTTTTCTTCATTTTTTTATCTAGCATGATCATTGCCAGTAGTAGCATGGAATAGCTGCCCAAAATCAAGAAGTAATTACATAAACATTGAAGAAATTAAGCACTGTGTTTTCAAGTGTATGGCCTTTGTCCCTGTCTTATTAGAAAACAAAGATTTGGTACATATATTTCATTCAATGCTCAAAATACTAAATACTAAAATACTTCATGATAACATAGCTTTAATTTTTAGAAGCCTGTTCTGGTACAATTAACTAAGGGATTGAAAAAAGATTAAGTTAGCATTTTGGAACTTGGAAAATGAGCACCTAACTTTTGGACTGCTTAGGCACCAGAATTACTCCAGAAGTCTTCAAAACTGAGCTAGTTTATTGTCTGTTGATTTTAGCAGACTGTAATTTGGTCACACAGGAGAAAGAGGTTTCCTATTATGGAAAATACTTACTTTTATGTTGTGGTTGTTTTTGTTAGCCTCAAATTACTATATTGTGCAGTGACTCCTGCTAATAATAGAGGCAGCATTTCAAAGTGCAACATGATGTAGCAAACATCCCATTGCTAATCCACCAAGGCTGTAAATATGAGAACTATTGTCCCAAAGCCAAAAAATACTGAATACCTGAAATATACTGCAGGAGTAAAATGCATCCAGTCACTCAAGGCAGGTCATTCAAAAAATTCCCTCAAAATATTTAAAGGGAATTATGATTGTTTGTGAGGATCTGAACCAGGGTTAACTTAATGGCACACAGGAAAGCATGCTGAATGAAGAAGCCAACTGGACGGAGCACTGATTCAGCTGAATAGTAAAGTAATATGCTGCCCATCTGCCCTCAAGGCATTGTGGTTAAATTTCTGACGTTGATGCTTGAGTTAGGAATCGTAAGTGGCTTATTTATGTATACACACAGAGAGAAAATTTCTTGACTCTGGTATATTTAAACAGCGAGTTGGTACTTCGGAGCTGCTGGTCTGTGGGTTTGAAAGAGTAGGTGGCAATTATAGTGATTTAGTGTTATGAAGCAGACTTATTCCTCTG
Source organism: Picathartes gymnocephalus (assembly GCA_013390045.1). NCBI lineage: Eukaryota > Metazoa > Chordata > Aves > Passeriformes > Picathartidae > Picathartes > Picathartes gymnocephalus. The sequence goes on from WEKY01062646.1 coordinate 55,915, forward strand.
GATTATGGCTTTCATTAGGATTTACAAAGATTGCTGTTGCTATTCCAGCTTCTCATTGCATATAAACTTGCTCTTGAACAAGAATTTTCTTGCCTCCTTCAGAATTGTCAACAGGAAAATATTTTTCCCAGTCAGCTGAGAAAAGTGTAAAATCACAATATGCATTTCTCATTATTTTAAAGAGAAACCTTTTATTATTCTTGCTTTGCAATAACCCTCAGACAAGGTGTTGAAAGATGATTGGAGTCACCTTAAAAGGGTTTTGGTCTTTTTGAGAGTTAGGGTAAAAGTCAGGTCCCATAGAAGTTACTTTAAGTGCTACCAAATATTTGGGTAGTAAATAAATTAACAGAATTTGACTTTATGGTAAAGAACTGTGCCTGTATGAAACATTAGGCACACAAAAGTTCTCCTGAATGCTAGGGATGTTACACAATAGGAATGATGTCTTCTTTCACATTTTCCTGTGCCATGACTCTTCAATGTCTGCAGAGTAAGAGAGCACAGACTGAGCAAAGAGAATAAAAGGAATTGTTTACATGTTATTCATGAGCCTGACCCTTTAACAAAAAATTGGAGCATTTAAAATTTATAGTGAAGAATGGTCTGCACTAATACTGATAGAGCAGACCAACTTTCAGTCACTTCATACTATGGGGACACCACACTATCAAAACCCCAGCAATATTTCCTATTACTAACAATGATTAAAACCCAAAAAACAAATAACGGTGACGTTCAACTCCCAGATATGCTAAATTGGTTTTTGTATGTGTTTTCTGCCCATGTACTTATTTTCCAAATCTTCAAAATAGGAATGCAAAACAGTGCCATCTGCACATTCCGTTCCCTTGTACTCAGGAGTTTTAGGACAAGCTGGCAAAACGTGTCAGAAAACCCAACGGCTGTGTTCCTTCTCTATCCCAAACAATAGATAATACAAGAATAAAATAAAAGTGAATCTTGTTAGAGCAACTGCTGAGCACTGCACACCAGGCATAGAGTGCCTGGACTGCAGAGGATGTGCCACGTTGTTATGGTAACAAGATAACAACTTTGGTGCACGCAGCCGGCGCTGTCACCTCCGAGACTGAAATCCAGATTGGCTGGGGATGTGCCCCCTGCCTTGCCCCAGCACGCCACTGCAAATGAGACCTAGTGTTGCTGTCCCAAAGTGCAGTCCAAGCCCCGCATGACACAGGCAGGGAACTGACACCCTCCCCTGGGTCTCTCACGGCCTCCCCACGATCCCCAGAGTTTGCAGAAGAACATGCTGCAGCTGCAGGACATTACTGGATGTGGTAGAAAGGACACAGCCACGACATCTACTAGTCACTATCTGTCTCTGAAGATATCCATGAAACCTACTGGCATTTTGGCTTAACTGGATAGCTAGACTGAATCCTTCATTTTAAACAAAGATGTATAGCACTCCCCTGCTTATGTAAAAGATGCAGAAGCAATTTCCTTTCTACTAAAAATAGACACCATTCATTCTATCAAGTCTTTTGTCTCACTGCCTTATACAATGAGTAGTTGGTCCAGTCTATCCTCTGCCAGCAGCAGACCATTTCTCCTTCTTCCTGTGTCCCAGCTTAACCTCTCTCCCTTTACCCCATCACCCTCTCTAAACGATTCATGTGATCGTTGTTACTTTGGTACCTCTGTGTAAGTTGGGATGGTGGGTTCCCTGGGACACAGCACTGCTGTGGGCACCTGATGCAACCTCTTTGCTCCAGGTGTTATCACAGACAACAGCTTCCAGCATTTAGCTCAGCATGCATTAAGTAAAGAGTATTTTCCTCATCGTGCCTCACTGCTTTGCCCCCTACTTTTGCCACTGCCACACAGAGAGCTACAATGAGAGGGAAAACTGGACCTTATTTGACCTCGACCAAGAGCACTAGAACATCTTTCCAGGCAGGTTTCTAGGGAGATTGCCTCCAGAAACAGTTGTATTGCCCACAATCAGTGCAACTGCCTGGAACTGGAAAATCAGCTTCCCATTGTATTTATGGAAGCGAGGTGCAGCACACAGGGATGTCGGGGGGAGCAGACAGGGGAGGAGAGAGGGTCAGAGTGGAGCTGCACTGGCAGCATTGGGGAGCCCTGCTGACTGTACAGGCTGTACAGCAAACGCGCGCTCACACCACGGCTCGGCGTGACACAGCCCTGAACCGTCACCCACCGTAGCCCCAGCGACGCTGCAGGAGCCTTGCTGCAGCATGGTGCTCCTTCTTCTCTGAAGGACTCAGGTACTCAGTCATGCAGCTGTTCAGAGACAACAAGATCTTCCAGTGGTGGTAATGGCTAACAAGTACCAATTTGGCACCACACTGCTGGAGCTAACAGATCACTACTTGAGGATCAGAAGCTAAAGGTGCAGCACATATCCCCACAACGTAAGATGTCCTCAGTAGAGAAAAGATTATGAGTGATGGTCAGATTGGAGAAGGATGAAGATGAAAGGCATTTTGCAAACTTCTGCTTTGAGGTCTATTTTTAATTACGATGTATTGGCCTTGACCTATTTGTGCACTCAGAGAAATTCCTTAAAGAAAATGGGTAAGAGAAGAGATCATTATAAAGATCAACACCATGTGAGCATTTCCTCTTAATATTATCTTGGGAAAGCTCAAAAAACCACAGTTGATATAACCAAAGACATTTTAGATTCCCTGAACCCCTATGTTACAGGAGAAGCACACACTGCACAAATGGACAGCAATAAAAATACTTGCTTCCCACAGCATTAATTCCCTCATAGATTAGCTATAGTAAAAATGTGCTGAATTTTAAAGAAAAAATCCTGCTTTGCTCTGTAAGCCTGCTTCTTTGAGTGTGAAAGTATGTAATACTTAAGAAGCTCAAAGTGACTTCGATGTCCACATCCCACTGACTTGGCGCTGGGAGCGAGGCAGCTGGTGCAGTTGTATTCACAATCTTTTGCTGAGTTCCTTCTACAGCAACGAATCAACAGAGAGCCAAGATTGATTTACATGGACACTTACCAATTACATGGGCTTACCTAACTTGATCCTTTTTTTGACTGTGTGTAAATATAAAGTGGAAGCATAGTTTGAAATGTTACAGAACCAAGGTCTGGTTGTGGCACGGTAAGCTAAAAATTCTATATATTAAAAGTTCAGCTGACCTCCTTATGGCAGCAACAGTTTCTGCCAACGGAATGCTCTGACCTCTGGGTTCAGCTGTTCTTACCTCTTAAATCTTTCTTTGCTAACACAGAAACCACACTGCTCTTAGTAGACCTAAAGTGATGACCCTTCAACAACCCAGTAGTTTATAGGCACTTTTGTGAGAGCCCAGAAACCTGATATTTGAACCTGAGACAACATGCAAGTCTCATCTTAAAATAAAAAAAATCCCCAAAATTGATAAAAATCAGAGATTCTTTCTTTTTTCTTCTATTTTTTTTTAATTTTTTTTTTAAGAAAGACAGGAAAGATGCCTATTTTAAGGTGATTTGGACGCAAATTATTTTAACCAATAGCAGAAAGTTTAATTTTTTTAAATCAGCCTGCTTTCCAGAACAGCACATGCTTATTACATTCCCCTGGCTTTTATACTGCCATGTTTTTTTCTATCCTACCACTTCACTCTTTCCCTCTTTTCACTTCTTTCCTGTTATGAGAATTAAACTAATTTGGATCTCTCTGCTGAGGGAAGATATATAGGGAAAATCCTGGTCTTTACAACATGCCATAAGCAGGCCCAGGCTCACTCTCACCTTTGCTGGTCGCTCAAGCCATGCTTGAAGTGTTCTCAGCCTTTGGCTCCCAGCTTCACACCGAGCTATAATCACAGCAGCACCTTTGTCAAACCTGTGCTTCCCAGCTGAAAATACACAGGTGGTCTCCAAGAGAGGCCCTAGCCCATTAAGAACAGCAGGATCAGGACCTCGAAGTGTATTCTGAATTGAATAGGGAGCCACTGGAGTGTGTAGAGCATTAGTGTGATATGCTCCTGGTACTCCTTCCTTCCCAAAAGACACACCATTTGTATGAAACTTTTAGCAGTGGCTTTCACCTTCTCTGTAGCTTATGTCTCTGGCATGATGCCCTAAATCTTAAGTTATATGAAACTGGAAGGGATTAGCAGCTTCTGTTTCATCAATTATTTTACTTTTAATTGCCTTGAAGGATTCATTTGTCTTCACTCCAGTAACCTTTGGCAGCAATCAGCAGTTCAAACACCACTACTCCCACACACAGCAGCTCTTTTCAGTCATATTACGTTTACTGAAAGGTCCTTAGGAAATAAAAATACTCCCATTCAGATAGCTTTCCAGATGTATTTATTTAAATTCCACCTCTGACAAAATTAAAAGAGTAAGTGTACTTCTGAGAAGCAAGAAATTGCTTCATCATCACAAGGAATGGGCTTTAAATTCTTGTCAGTGTTTTACAAACAGCATAATCAAAGTTCAATAGAGAATATGCAAAGATTGCAAATCTATAGCAGACAGAGAAATTTACATAAATAACAGATATTCATATCTGATGTTTACAGAAATAAAACTGCATGCTATGCAAACAGACTAAAGTCTCTGACACTAAAAAACATTTCATTATGCTGATTTTTCAAAACAAAGCTCAATGTAGGTGAATATGTAGGAGACATTTCGGTCATGTAATGCAAGGAGAAACATCTATAGACAAAAGAGTATCTATATATTGTTATGCTTCATTGCTAAAAAAAATTTGGAGTATGGATTGGATGAAAATGGGGATTGTTTCCCCCTCAAGACCTTTGAATTTCCCAGCTACAGCAGAGACCTGTACAATTCAATGGGAACCTGGTACCAAAAGACCTTTAACCACCTAAAAAATCTGTTCTTTAATATCTCATGCTGAAAGTGGGAATTTGATTTTTTTTAAAGGGTTCATGTAAAATACCAATATCAAGTAAATTGCACTGATCACACTGATTCTGCTCTGGAAATATGACAAGGTCACATACAAATATGACAATTTACTTATTACTGTGAGTTAAAATGTGAAATACAATAAGACTGTCGGCAGAGCAGTACTTAGCCCCATTTGTCCATCCTAGAGCCAGCCCTTCTCAATGCATGACTGCAGGTTTATAAGCCAAACTGGATTCTTGCAAGTGGTTTCCACTGGGAAGCAGCAGGACCCTACAGGTGTGGCAGAGGCAGAATTTTGTCTAATACTCATTGTTTGTTTTTTTAAGGATAAAATACTGGTTTCACTAGTATCTGGAAGACAGTGACATCTTGTCACATTAAGAATACCGTTAGTACTCACACAAGAACATAAATGAGAAAGGGAACATGGATAAGATAGTCTACAAACTTCAGGGATTTTAAGAAAAAAAAAGCCTGAACACCAAAATTCCCTAAAAAGCAAGGAGAACCAATACCTCACCTCTCCAGATACTTTAAATACTTTGTGCTCAACAAGGTCACCCTCTTGATTCAGAGAACTCAGTTAATCCTCTGGATGAATGCAGTATGTGTTGCACTCCCAATGAAACTGCACAGGCTCCAAGTAAGAGGCCATCAACTACTGCTATAAATGCAGTCAAATGGCTGGGAGCCTGAACAGCATAATTTGATTTTCCCCTTTCCAATAAAAAAAACGAAAACAAAGAGAAGTGTTTTACTGAAAGTGTGCATTGTTTAAAAGGCCACAAGGTGCCCTTCCTTCTAAATTTTAAAAACATTAATCAAGAATGAAATAAAAAACATGTGCAAGTCAAAGGTTAATATCCCATGGTCTTTAATGTGCATTTACCACCCACTTCTTTTCTATTAACACCATCACCTCCTCCTTGTCTTTCAACACTCCTCCAACTAGTCTTGCCTTGTGTCTCACTTATTCACACAACTGAAAAGTAGTAATTATTTTGCAGTTAATCTTCAGGAAACTGCTGCATAGAAAACAGGCTTTGCCTTCTGTTCCAAAGTCTGAAGGGAATGACCACTAGAGAGAAGCAATTGTATCATTTCTCCTCTAACGAGTTTGCCCGGGTTTTGTTTGTTTGTTTAAAGATGAGAAGACCAGTTTCACTATTACCTTGAAGACACTGACATCATAACACAACAAAAATACCATAAGCAAGAGGATAACCAAGGTCTATGGAGCAGATTTTGATTTTAGAGATAATGACATTACTCCAAGATAGATTTAAATGATTTAAATAATGTGACTGTAGAAATTCACCAGCACTTTTAAGGACACAGTATGGCTCTAATTATATCTGAACAATTAACCTTTACAGTTGTGCTGTTTATAATGTTTCTCTGAGTGGGTATATTCTTAATAATTGGGCCATTAATTAAAACTGCTATCTCAAGAGTTGTCAGAAATTTTCAGTACAAAGAATATATTGGGCTGGGGTGGAACCAGGACAAAATAATCCCTCTCTGAATATGTGTTCTATCATATTCACTGGAAAAAAAAACAAAGGAAAGCAAACAGAGGAAAGCAGACATTGTTCCTGTATGTTCTCTACTTATCTAGAAAATATAGAGCAGTATTTGAAAAATTTCAAAAGCATTTACGTATCAATAAGGAAAGGTACCAAAAGGGTAACAAGATAACTTAGATTTTTTTCCTGTTCTTTCCTATTGGTATAATACATCTTTTTTCATTTCTCACGCTGATGTTTTTTTAATTCTCCCTAAACTGTCTTCATGATTCTAAGCAAATCTCTAACATCATTACTTGTATTTACAAAATGAAGATTCTTCCCAAGTCATCCTTTCAGCAGTGAAAACAAAGGCTACTGTGTTTACTTGGAAAATATTTCTCAAACTCTATTAAGCGCTTATGTTAGAAAGGGGGGAAAGAAATCCACCAGTGAGATTTAAACACGTGTATAGCTCAGTCAGGAGAACCTGTGACCTCTGGCACATCAAGGCTGGTTGGACAGACTGAGCTTGCAAGCTCTTTATTAGGCTTAATTCCACTCTACTGAACACACACTTTGCTGAATTAAAAAAAAAACCATTAATTTATTACTACTCTTCAAGAGTAGCAACTTACACTAAACCTCTTTGATTTTAGCAGGTAGATAAAAAAATATCTGACCTCTGATTATATCCAGACAAGCTTCCTGGATATAATCAATACTTTCAGATGACAACTCATATTCAAAACCACAGATAAGTCTATGATATGTAAGTCCACAACTTGTTTCCTTATAATGTCTGGCCTTATTTCACCCCTGTATTGAGTCTGTTAAGCTTATTTCTAAATATTCTTCTGTTGTGGAGTTACTCTGCATTACCCTGAATGGGAAGGCACTTCACATGTGCAGCAGGATGTACATTTTATGATTACTTTGTGCAGCTCCAGAAATCTGTCAGGGGAGGCCATTTTTATGCCATGCAGGAAGAGAGTTGCATGTTCTGGTGCTTTGCAGACAGATTTCTTCTGCCTTAAACTCCAGTGCCTTGGTATCTGCTATATGCTCTCCTGCATGCTTCAGGCAAAAGGTTGCAGGGCACTGTCAAGATTTTCATGTCAGACACATGGAAAAATCTATTTCAGGCTCTTAAAGTGGAAAGTGGTCGTATAGGTCACTTAACACTATTGGTCATTTTATCTCGCAGGAGACACGAATGAGAGGGCTGGGTAGAGGGAGGATTATGCCTCAAGGAGCTCAAGACTGGCTATGTCCTGTCTGCTCCCCAAAACAGCATGGGTACACGTAGGAGCTAATACACACGTGTGCAGCTAGGAATGGCCTTGCATATTTTTTCAAACAGACACTATTATTCAGCAATTTGGGGAAGTGGGCTTAAAAAAGAAACAAGTATCTTGGGCCCTCTTTAACTTTCCATTACTTACTGCTTACAAAAATGTTTTTTTTTGTTTGGTTTGGTTTTTTTCCCTTCTTCTTCTCAAAATGTGCCACACATTTTCAGGAAATTAATTTGAGGATCTCTAGTGCTAACTTTATCAGCAGTGCATATGCATTTTAAATAACTGAGTTAACCTTAGGCTACCCTTGCCCTATGAGGTATTTGATGGCATACACTGGAAATCCTGTGTGCAGTGCAACAATGAAGCACTAGGAAGGAACTTAACACCAAGCTTCATTTAATATTATGTCATGTGTAACTCTCCTACTGGGGCTACAGAGAAACTGCCGAGTAGTCCAGGTCCAGCAAGAGAAAGAAACTGAGCTAAGAGATGAGGCTGAGGCCATTGTTACGTCAGTCTAGGACCACTCTATCTGTAAGGGACAGTGTGTTGGACCTCTGGAGGCCACCTCCCCCTCCCTCCTGAGAGAAACCTTACTTAGCCCTCCCATTATTCAAGGAAGGACATACCAGTTCTGTGGCTCTGCCTGTGTGCAGATCACAAAGGATGTGTGTTGGCACATCAGAAGCATCTGCTTCTGGCAAATGTAGTACTTGAAGTCCAAATACCCAAGAATCTCTGCCATCTAATGGCTGGAATAAATCAGGATTTGACTTGCATGCATTGACTGATCATCGTAAAATGAAGATGATTGGAACTCGGAGCCTAAAAATCTCTGCATCAAAAACTAACGTGATATTAATAGAGAGAACAGCAGTTTGAAAATGGAAGGAACATGTGATGGGACTGGAAGCAATCTGCAGGTAAATCTCAGCTATATTCAGGTCACGAACTCAACCCCTTGTTACTTCCAAGCCTGAAATTTATTTAATAGAAAGAAATAAAATGTGAGAGGGAAGGGAATAAATTATCCTGATTTAACATCATTGAATTATGTGCCATGAAGTTACTGCACTGAAGTTTTCATCAGCATGAGCAGAGGATGAGTAAGCTGGGGTGGAGCAGATTGCCAGCAACAGCCTTTAGCTATATCATTATATATGCTTTAAAAAGTGCTTGTAAATTTGTACACTTGGGAATTTCATGGGCCCAGACCTGGTCTTAATCTGGTCTTTAATCATGTCATTGATGCTAGCAAATTCTTGCAACGATCCTTAATAAATGGGGAAACTGATTTTACTTCACGCAGACGGAAAGATGTTGAATACTTTGCTGTTTAACACTTAAGCCATCAGTTACTCAGTGTTGTAATCAGTATGGTTGCCTACCTTTCTAAGGCAGATTACAAATAATAAATAAAAAGTGAAAAGATAAACCAAGGAAATGTCCCAAATGACCACAGAATATGATAGTGTTTTCCAAGTAGTCAGCCAGTAGTCCTCAAATTGGTTACCAGACATCCACAAGATAACTTAAGGAACTTTGGTTTTTACCCATAATGCAAACTATTTGCAATGCGCTATGCAAGAAAAAGATACAGTATTTGGTACAGATCCACAAAGTTCTCTTACAAAAGAGATATTTGTAAATTCCCCCCAAATGAAAATATAAATCAAAGGTATTTGAGTTTAATTTTCTATCAAAGCATACAAAAGGAATAGCAAGGGATTGAGCTAGAAGGTAGCAAGAATTCCTAATTGATTCCTCTATGGATGAGATCACAGAAAATTATCTTACAGCCAACCTATGGTAAATAAAGAGAAATTTATGTTTTGTTTCTAATGTACTAGACCTTTAAAAAACAAATTACAGAGCTTTAGTCAAAACTGACTCAGTGTAAAAGTCAGTGTTTAAAAACTGACTCCGTGAAAATGAGCAGCTACAGATAACAAAATAATCACAAGGACACAAGAATCATTTAAAAGGCACTACAGAAAATGTGGATTTAAATGTTATTAGTACACTGTCATCCAAACTAATAGTGTGCCTACACTAGGCTCAAATGCTTACTTGCATCTCTTTTAGTGCTGCTATCACATTCAAGACTCCTACAACACTTTTCCATTTACCAGCCAAACCTAGCTGAGTGATGCAGACTCATTTTGCCTTTATCTGTTTATTAACATGTGGTGAGAAACTACTTACATGTATGAGCATGTATACTTCTTGTACTAAACTTACTGTAATTTGTTATAGAAGTCCTTTCTTTCAACTCCTTTCAGCTAGTTATTAAAAACTAACTAAAATGTCTTTTCAGTTCAAAATGGGCTGAACACTTTCCAAGAATGGGAAATCTACCACCCTTGTGAGCAACCTGTTCCAGTGTTTACCACCCTCATTGTAAAGATGTCTTCCTTATGTCCAATCTAAATCTACCTTGTTTAGTTTAAAGCCATTACCCCTTGTCCTATCACACAAGCCCTTCTAAAAGCCTGTTTCCATCTTTCTTGTAGGCCACTTTAAGCACAGAAAGGCCACAATAAGGTGTCTGTGGAGCCTTCTCCAGACTGACAGCCTCAGCTCTCTCAGTCATGAGGTGCTCCACCCCTCTGATCACCTCATGGCCCTCCTGTAGACCCCCTCTAACAGGTCTATGTCCTTCTTATGTTGGAGTCTCCAGACGTGGATGCAGTGATCCAGGTGGAGTCTGACCACAGCAGAGGGGTAGAATCCCCTCCCTCAACCTGCTGGCCATGCTGCTTTTGTTGCAGCCCAGAATACAGTTGGCTTTCTAGTTATGTCCAGCTTTTCATCTACCAGTTTCCCAGACTCCTTCTCGGCAGGGCTGCTCTCAATTCCTCCATCCCTCGGCTTGTGCTGTTACTGGGGGTTGCCCAGCCCAGGTGCAGCACCTTGCACTTGGCCTTGCTGAACCTCATGAGGTGCCCATGGGCTCATTTCTCCAGCTTGTCCAGTCCCTCTGGACAGCACCCCATCCCTCAGTTGTGTCAACTGCCCCACTCAGCTTGGTGTTCTCCACAAACTGGCTGAGGGTGCTCTCGATCCCACTGTCTGTGTCAGTGATGAAATATTAACCTGCACTGGTCCCAGTACAGACCCCTGAGGGACACCCCTTGTCACTGACCTCCATTTGGATATTGAGCTGCTGGCCACTGCCCTCTGGATGTGACCATCCTATCAATTTCCTCATCCACCTAACACCCAATTCTTCGAATTCACCTCTCTTCAATTTAGAGAGAAGGACGTATTGGGTGACTGTATCAAAGTCTTTACAGGAGTCCATATAAATGCCACCTGTAGCCCTTCTCCTGTCCACAGATGTAGTCACTCAGTCATAGAAGGCCCCTCAGTTGGTCAGGCAGGACCTGCCTTTGGTGAAGCTGTGCTGGCTGTCTCAAATCACTGCCCTCTCCTCCATGTGCCTTAGCACAGATTCTCGGAGAATTAGTGTTGGATAGAGGGAAGGAGAAAAAAAGCTAAACAGACACTGCTTTTATTTAGAAGTAATTAATGATCTGGGCACTGTATTCTGCTAACAATAAAAATCTCAGCAGGGTGGTTTTAAACTAGTATAGGGCCACTTGGGACTATTTACTTCTACCCAGCTGTCCAGACTGAAACCTACTTATCAATGCAGAGCTTCTTCGCCTCTTGACTGAAATTATCTCCAATGCTCTGCCAAAATAATGACAATGTTGTGACAGTCTCTGAAGGTTTGCTTTGATTACCTCTCATCATGGTGACACAGAACCACTGGACTGCTTTGATACTCAAGAGAAAGGACAACAGGTTACATAAACAGTGTTTTCTAACCACAGAAGATAAGAAATTCCTCCCAGACCATCTAAAGTAACAGCCTAGTTCATTTATTACTGCTCCAGCCTAAATCACTCATAGGTTTTTTCCGTAAAACTGGTGTGTTTCTCCTAATAATCAGCCTGCATCCCAAAACAAACCCTTCAAAAATGCCCTGTGCATCAGTGCAGACGTGACATACTTCACTTTCTTTCACTTATTACTCTTACTGAGTCTTACTGAGGTGATTCCTACATGCCATTACCCCCTTCTTAGATTCTTCAGAATGGTATTTTTCACTTTCCTCAGATATATCTTAAAGAAGTCATGCCCCAAAATATATGAGCTCTACAGGAGTTTGTGTCTGTGACATGTAACTAAAGCTTCACAGTTAAATAATAGTGATTTTACTGGAGTCTCATACTGCCTAATAATTTACAGTGTAACTCAGTGCCTTATGCATGCTGAAATGCCTTCAAATAACTGCACCAATTCTCCAGTGTATATTCCAAGATATATTGACTCTTGCTTTAACTATTTTGGTGGCTTGGATGACTAATCAGCTTTGTTGTGAGTCAAGACTTTCTGTAAGGATATTTGGATTTGCTACTTCCAGAAGAGCAATACTGCATGAATTTGCAATGGTTTTAAATAGATCATAACAAGCCTTATCATCTTAGATTCTTCTGCAAATTCATCAGCTGTTTCATCAACAATTTTTAACTGCCAGTTTGTCAACGTTATTTTAACTTTTGCCAATTTAGTGTACTTGCCCCTGCTTTATTGATTTTTAAAGCTTAATAACAACACATTAGGACATAGTCCAAAGATGAAAGTTTTATAGTCCAGCTGGAGTTTTACCATAAAACCCATTCATCTGCAGTAAACAGAATTGTCAATAATGAACAATTAAACAATTTTGGTTTTGACATGCACTTCCAAGTTGCCATGTTACCTAGGATTAGTTTTCCAATTAACTTGACATTTTATAAAACAAAGAAAGACATGGATATCTATTTAAAAACAAGGTGGAAGTAAACAAATTGGCCAGAAAAAGTTAGATGTTACACACATTTGAGGAAAAGTAACATGCCGCTGTAAGAGGTAATTGACATCACTGGGAAAAAAGACAAACATAAACAAAACAGAACCCTTAACACAATAATGACTCCTGAAAAAGGTAACTGCACCATAATTCCTTATTTGTAACTGTAAACTTAATTAATGCTTCATTTACAGATTGTAGCATCTTCCTTACGGACGATATTTCTTCCCAAAACTAAAACAGTGATTCTGCTTGTCTTCAGCAAAACATTTTTTGTTTCAAGCAGCATCTATCATCTTACTAATGAAAATGTCAATAACTCAGGGAGAAGCAGCACATTTTCCACAAAGAAGGTACATACGTAATAAATCTAATATGAAAAATCTCATGATGTTTTTATGACATGTAAACATATTTGATATATTTTCCCTCCAAACGAAATTATTTAGAACACGGCAGGATATCCCACTTAAAAGGACTCCAGGATTACATTTTATTTCTCTATGAGCATGGTTCCAAATAACCAAAAAATTTTATGTTTTCTATTTGACAGAAGACTGATTAAAATCTGGGGAAACAACAACTGCTACTATTTCTGTCAGCTCTAAGTCAAGCATTCTCTCTTGCAATTTTTAATAGTGCTTAGGCTTTTTTTAACTTTATGCAAATGCTTTTCTGGTTCAGTATAAATATTAACTTTCCTTATTAACACTATTACTTCACCAGCTTTCAGTTACTTGTCAGTTATTTGCAGTGTTTCCGTGTAAAAGGTGCTGTAAGTAGGCTACCCTCCAAGCACAAACTGGGACCACCTCTGTTTCAAATTAGAGCTTAGCACCCACTGCTGCAGTACAAGCAAACCAAACAGTAATGACTGCATTGTGATGTAACACAATAAAATTATTATTGTTTAAATTAAGTTCTGAGATGGAAAGTCACCAGAGATCAAAAGTCATCAGTAGACATAATGGCATGATCTTATTTTTCTTGCTCACATTTCCTTTCTGTCTCTTGGAATTAGTCTAGAAAGACATTGCTGTCTCACTTGAAATACGTCTCCTGACTTATGTGTCTGGATGTGGAATACATTTGCTCTGTGGAGGCACAATCCTGACTTTAGTTCTCTAGACTCCACTTACACACTGTGAACTAGTCATTGCATTGAGTGACAGTTACCAGCCTGTTCCTGAGAGACCTGACCATCTCCATCCACAACAATTAACAGTCAAAGCTCAGTGGATCTCAAGACCCACTGGCACCATTTCAGGTAAGTCCCTGGAAAAAGCCTTTTTAGCATGCAGTTTCCTGACACAATTACACAGAAGGGAGCATTAGTGCTTGCACCATCCAACACGGTCCCCAGAGGACACCTGATTTGCATGCAGACAACCATGTGAACAAGCGCTCCAAGAAGCTCTGTCAGAAGAAAGACCAACTTTTTAAATGCTTCTGTCCTGCACACAGTTTCTGTGATGGCTCAAGGTAGTCCAAATCCAGAGGACTGAAAGCACATGGAGCAAGGGCTGGTGAGCCTTGGGAATGCTAAGAGATGGGACTCAACACTGAATCCTGGTCTGCTAATGTCCAATTGAGAAGAGAGGACAGCTCATATTCCCATTACCGGGTCTTTTTTGGGTTAACAGAAGAACATCTATCACTCAATTAAATAGATACAACTCTAAATATAGATAGGGAAGTGGAAAAAAAACAACTGAGGTGCTATTTGTATGCAGTCGTTTTCAAGAGGAGAAAAGAAACCTTAGAGTACAATCAAAACATACGGAAGTTACCAATACATATTACATATTTTACAAAACGCTTCTGCAAGGAAATTCTCACCACAGTATCTCTTGTAACAATTATTGGGCAAACAGTGAGAAAGTGGGTAAGGGTCTGATTTGACACTGACAAAATCCCAAGTCTTTTCATGGCAAGCATAGTATCAGATCCTTGCAATGTATATTATACTTACTGGCATAAGCAGAACGTAATAAAAAACACAGTAGTGGTTTTGCCCCCATCTTGCTTATTTCTGACATGATACATGAAGTTTATCAAAGAGACCCAGTTCTCAGAAGCCAGCATCCATCTGTGGTAACAATTTTCAATGAATGCATTTATCTTTGCAGTAATAACTGATCTACATATAAACAAACCAGTTCCTTACATACAAATTCTAACAGCTCTCAGGCAGATTATTTCATCAGCACGTGCAGGCAATACCACAGGAGGCTGGTACAAAAAAATGCATATGCATCAGTGCAAGTCATATTCCCTGCTAAAAAACCCAGCTACGCATCTCCCAGCCCTACACCTCTGATCCATCTCAATGTGGAGCATAACTGCAAAATTTAGCACAAATTAGATAACACTTCTCTAAGAAAATGAGAAACTGTGTTATTACATCCCTGTGTTACCAATCAAACATAATGAATTTTTGATCCTCTGCAGTATAAAGCACAGTACCGCCAGCCATCTAAAGCAAACATTCCCAGACTCTGAAACACAGCCGTAAATATTCTTGCCCAGGGTGCTGATCTTGGTGGCAATTTCTGGCATTGACTCATGTCTACTTTTGCTAAGTCCATACCAGTAAAATACGGGTAAAACAATAGCTTTATGAAGGCTTCTGTTAGCTCCTATGAATTACTGCAGCTAGTTGCCCAGTGATGTAAAACTGACATTATTTTTACAATTCTCTTAAAATGAAATTCAAACTAATTTCAGCTATTCTCTCATAGTATTTTTAGTTGAATCAATATCATTCAGCCATTTTGAAAGCTCTTAGGACACATGTAAACTAATACATACATGAACACATCCTTTAATACAGGAGAATAAAGGTTATGCTGCAAATCTTTTTCATACATATGCAATGTTTAAGTGTTAATTAGAGGAGCCCAAGAGGGCCATGGGTTTCCTCAATATACTGTAAGTGCTTTTCTCCCTGCAAGTAACAGCCTTATATCTCCTGCACTTTAATCCATTCTGTGACTGATGGTGACCCCTCCTCACAATGCACGGCAATATTCGCCGGTAAAAAGCCCTTCAACTTCTCTGAATTTGCCCCCCTGAAGTCATATTACCACAGGAGTTTTTGATTTTAACTGTGGTAGTCTAGGCTAGATAGAATGCGAACTCAGGAAAGTAAGTATATTAAAAGGTTCCTCAATTCTCAGATCTGATTTTTGTTCATATTTAAAGCCCACAGTAGGGGAAAGAGGAGAGAATTATTTTTTTCTCCTTGCAGCACTTCAGAGTCAATGCATTTACCAAGATACGATCTGAATTCCATTCTGATTTGCAGAATGGTTAGCTAATTGGCAAGCACATACAATTTAAGAACTAGATTTCGTAGATTAAACTCATTACTCTGAGCTTTTTATATTAGGCTCTGAGTTCCCGCATAACCTCTTCCCCTGCCGATTATCTGCCCTGCTCCCTTTTCATATTTCATTCCCCTGCTTTGGTGCTGTAACCCAATGCCTTCTCTGGAAAGGTTGCCTCACCTGGCCCCAGTGCCTCCTCCTGTCCAGGCTCCCTCTCTCGCAGCCCCGGCTCCTCATAGCCCAGCCTTGACCCGAAGGTTAGGGCAGTCCTCTCGGAGCCACCAGCACCTCGGCACAAATTACTTGTCTCACTGCACTGTTACATTTCCCGGAACGAAGCCAGTTACCAGGCGGCGGCGGAGCTGGTTGTTGATCTGTGATACCCTCCAGCTGACTGCCTTTTTAGCATGCACGATCTTCAGGCCACAGACTACGCCTTTCTTTTGTGTCTGGAAAGCCTGTAGCAGTTGCTGGGCGCTAGGAACAAACCGACCTTTGTATTGGGGGCTACAAAAACTCTTCTCACCTAAGATGACTGCAATTCCCATCCACCTTCACTAAAGAGAAAGATTTAATGTGGTCCGGAGATGTTTAAGGATGACTAGACTACTCCGAAGCAGTGCTTGTTTTCTATGTTGACTGCTTTGCACTGAAAATAAAGCTCATCAAAGGCTTGAAGTTGCCTTTACTTTAAAAGAAATACGTCATCTTCAAATATGCAAAGCAGGTTTACTGTTGATAACCCCAAGAGTTATTGACCTTGCATTTCAGCTGTTCTCAGCGTGCACTTTGGCTTTTTCTGTAATAAGATCATCTTACCACCAGATGATTATTGATCACTTATGACAGAAACAAAAAGCCTTGAGCAGACTAATCTATTCATTGTGCTCAGTGCAAAGTGATGGTAAAAAATGACAAACACTCCCCTCTTCCTGCCCACCGCAACAATCCCCCCCCTCCACTCCCAAAAAAAAAAAAATATAGTCACAGTCAAAAACACCATTTCAGCATGAAACCCAGAGAGCTAGCAAAGATGGCAAGCAACAGTAAGTTTCACCGGAGACCTGCGTGGTGAACACCTACCACCTGGCAATAGCAATGGCACTACCAACCGAGTATGGTCGCAACTGGAGTAACTCCTCACCACCTAACCCAAACTTGCTTCCCTTCCTTCCCTGGCTGCCCACCCAGGAAGGAGAGACAATGTATGGCTGCATGAGAAGGCTGTGGAGCAGGGCTGGGTGGCTCAGGACCCACGGGGCCATCAGCACCCTTCCCAACCCAATGCCGAGGCAAGATGCGTCCCCCATCCCCAAGTTCTCCGGACGGGCCCAGGCAGGTGCGCAAGGAGCAGGTCATGGAGGGAGAAGCTTCTAGACTAACCTGCTCACAGGTTTCCACGATGTGCTTTCTCTCCCCTCGGGGGACCCAGACCGTGACACCCGGCTGGGGGATGCTTTGGGCTGCTCTGCCCCTCTCCTCACCGACGCGCCGGCGAGGGCTGTCCCCTGCCCGCCCCAGCTGGAGGCTGCAGAGGGCTGCGGGGCGCTCCGGGCGGGGGGCACGGCCAGGGCCAGGGGACGAGCGGAGATGCGGCAGGTACCGGCCGCGCCAGGAACGGGCAGCCGGGTGGCCGTGTCCTCGCTCGCCGCAGATTTTAAGGTTAAGTGTGTGCGATTTCTCACCCTCACAGAAGGGAGGAGGAAGGAAAGATGATCAAGGAAACAAACCAGGC
>WEKY01062646.1:78145-90250 GCA_013390045.1 Picathartes gymnocephalus
GGAAGGGAAGGGAAGGGAAGGGAAGGGAAGGGAAGGGAAGGGAAGGGTCTGTCAAGAATAGACAATTCCAGCCTCCATCAGGAGAATGATTGGATAGGACATTTCACATCATTGTCTGTTGTTAGGGTTGCCTTACCCCTTCTTTGTTTAAGTGGGGCCATCTGGTAAGCACCATCCTCCTTCCAGGTTTTGACAGTCTCCTTTCTGCATCATTGGCCCTTTTAGGTGATTTTCTGCTTTTTTTTCCTGTAAATGGAGCTTATTATAAAGTTTTCTGAAATACTGTTGATATTACAGTTGTCACTGATTAGGGGTTGTATTTTTAAATTGAAAGTATTAAATTTTAAAGTGTGATACTGGAGTCACCATCCACTGGCATATCCATGTTTTCTACAAGGACACACACGAACCCAAGACTAAAGCACTCCTGCTTTCAGCTGGCAGAGACATCTCATGGGAGGCAAGGTAACCTGAAAAATTACCATTACCAGGCAGGGGCAAATTCTCAAGAATGTGTATTGTGGAATGGAAATAGGAGAGAGAAATTGTGGTTTTCCTTGGGAAAAAAAAAAATAGTTGCAGTAGTTTCCAGATTTCTGTTAACATACTGATACAGCTTCTCTGTTCTGGAGAACTCTTGGCTATATTGTGATGTCTTATCACCTTTTCCTCCCCAAGATGTCTGAAAGACCCATAGTTTTTTCCTTAAGGTTCAAGAAATGATCCCCAGAAGGCCGTAATCCTCACTGAAAGCAAATAATGCGTACATGTCTCCTGTTTATGTGCACACAAACACATGCGCACACACATCTGTGGGAAAAGAAAAATACAAAGTCAAGCATTCCAGAATTAGGAAATAACACAATTTAAATTTTCTGCCAAACTTAATTTGGCACCTTATGCCTAGTCATACTCTTAAATGAGCTCATGTAAGATTTGGTGTACCTGTTGGATGATATTCACTTGATGAGCATCTTCTCAATTATATGTTTTAACCTAATTACTCACGATATAGTCTTGTAATATCTTTATCATGCCCTGTAGGCAAAATCTTCGCATAGCTATGTCCCTTAGTAGTGTAGGCAGTAAAACTTAATTAGCACATGGGGAGTTACTGAGGACAAAGGAGAGGAAGGTTCTCTCCCCAGTTTCCAGCACTGACACCACCTTGGAGCAGAGGCAAAAAGAAAGCCTGACCTTGCACTGGGATCTCTGCATAGCTGGGATCATCATGCCCTCTTCCCTGTTGGGGAAGGCAAGGCCTGGCTGCCTGCAAAGGTGTGAGGTGCACAGGAGCACACAGTGACACACTCAGAAAACAGGACTGCTAAAATGCAAGGCATCCCTGCAGCATCTGGGCAAATGTGGTTTTCCAAGATCAAATAGCTTGAGTAAGTTTTGAAATGGGTTTTCTCAGTGAATACAGAGTCTCCAGCACCCTTGTTTTTTGCTGTTGATGAAGAAGGCACTGCCCAGAGCAGCTGGGGCTTCCAAAATGGTCCAAAGTGGAAATGTTTCAATAAAATGGTGAAGGACATATCTATGATTGATTCACTACTAATTTTCGAATACCTGCTCTAAAGCTGGAGTTACTCAAAGAAGAGAGCACATCTTTAATACTAGTAAAGGAGCACCATTTTTTCCAAGTCTCTTTTTCACATGTAGCTGAATTTTTCAACAGTTTTGGTTTTTATCACACTATGGCTGCAAAACAATCTATATGGTAAGAAATGGACAATCTATTAGAAGTATCTAAAAACAGCCTATTCACAGGAAAAAGTGATTTAAACATCTGTTTCCTCTTGTATTAGCAATTTCAATGTGACTCTGAGGAAGGAATAAGCTCTGCAGTCCCCTGAACCAAACTCACCACTTCTTTAACAGCATGCTCAACTTTTTCTATACTTCAAGCTTTTCTAGAAAATTCGCTTTCCTAATTTCTGCTGTTTCTATTAGCCCCGGACCCTGTATGTTTTATACCAGCTACATTCAACAGAAGGGATACCCAGCTGGGGATACAAATTGCCTGCTGAATGGCCCTCTCTGACTCCATGCTGTTACTTTTGACCTCAGATGGCACAGAAAGTGCTCTCCAGTTGACTTGCTTCCAAATGCCAAAAAACCCCAACCCCAATCTTCTAAACATAAACAGAAGGAAAGCTAAATTGTTTGAGTTAAAATAACACTGCAAAAGAGTTATATCACAAATACAGCAATAAAAAGTGTTAGAAATTAGTTTCCATAATTTTCTTACTGAAAACTGTGTTTTCATAGGCAAACAGAATTTTTTCCTATAACTGGATATCTGCCTGGCAGACAGAAATGTGTTTCTGTCAAATTCACCGTTCTGCCATGGATGTCAGAAGACATTTTGGGGAGATATGAACATGGTTTTACTTCCTTTATTAATCTTTCAGACCTTTGGTTCTCACATGACCTGGATCTCTTCTGATCTTCTGTATTTTAACTCAGAACTCTTGCCAGAATACTCTTTCAACTTTGTTTGTAGTTGCAATGTAAGAGGCCTGCAAATCCTGCTTTAATTTCGGACAGGACTTATTTCTTCCTGTAACTGCAGACAAACGGCAGACATCACCTTCTTCATTTCTTCTGAAGTAATGCCTCAGTTCTCTGTCTAGGTTAGCTGGGTGAATTATTTCCTTTCTAAATGGTCAAGTTCTGCTGCGCATAAAGGATTGTGACTTTTAGTGCTTAGTATAAGCAAGCACTGAGACGAGGAATGTACTGAGAAGAGTATTTTCTGCAAGATACATATAATATCCTTTCTGCTCCATGTGTTCCTGCTGCAGCCTCAGCTGTAGCTGTAGGTCCAGATTTAGGTAAGGATTTTAAAAATGTTGTGCATCACTTAGGGTAGATTAGACTAGCAATGACCAGAGGTTTAGAAATCGCATCCTGTAGAAAAGGGGTTTTTTTTTCTCAAAAGCCTGTAAAAGGTACAGGATCATACAGACAAGAAACCTGGTCCTTTCCTTATATCAAAATGGCTCCTAGCTAAATTTCTGGGCCTCTGTATGCTAAAATAAAAGAGGCTTGTCAAAGTAAAGCTAATAGTCCGTGGCAAAATTCCTTACCCCAGCAAAACAATTGAAATGTAAAGTGCAAATTAAGGATCAGAAAAGAGAGAGACAAAATAAGATGTAAAAACAGAGGCTCCGGACTTTGTCATATCAACAGTTGAAGTTAAAAGGTTAGCAGAGGTTGATATGACTTAAGATTTCCTCATCGCTTCATTTATAAGAAGAAGGAAAGAAGATTTCCATCCCTGTTATCAGGTTAAGTTATTCTGCTTGAGTGGAGCAACTTAATACCCCAAATGTATGAACTCCAAAGAGGATCACACAAGAATGTTTGTCTCAGATTGTAATTGGAGTTGATCCATTTGTTTGTATAATTGCCGCCACGGTGGAAATCTCTGCTTCTATATCTGTGCAACTGCAATTATTTTCCTAGGAATGAACCATCTGAATTTTAATATCCCATATATTCAGTGCAAGACAGCATATTACAATATCTTGACCTTTTCAGTGTTCCATAAATTGATTGTCTGGTTGTTCCATTCCTCCCTCTTTTACAGTCCTGGAAACCTTAGAAGAAGAGGTAACATGGTTATCTCTGAGTCATATCTTGTATATTTTATCAGCGTTTTTGGAATCACACTGCTAGTCTCTTGAAGGCTTGACAGAAGTTACATGCTGTGTGCCTGAGGTGCAGTAGCATGTAAAATCATGCCAGAAAAGGCAGGGATAAGTGCTACAGGCAGGCTCACAAGATCCACCACAGGTGGTCCTGCTGAAGGTCACATTGGTTGACCAGTATTGTTATCAAATTGTGCTCTCGCCAGTGAGTTATTCTGACAGCCAGATAAACTTCCAGCTAAATAATATCATGTGCAACCTTCAACAAACCAAATGTAACTGTTAAATTAATGTGCTTTTCCTAAGTAAATTAAAAAGCAGAGGGAAAAAGCTTCTGGTCTTTTAAGGATGAATTAAGCAGAAAATGTAATACCAGATCTAAACATGAAAGGGAGAGAATCCTCTTAAAGCTGAGGATGCAGTGGTAATGCAAAGCAAAAAATGGTTATTCATTTCCA
Source organism: Picathartes gymnocephalus (assembly GCA_013390045.1). Classification (NCBI taxonomy): domain Eukaryota; kingdom Metazoa; phylum Chordata; class Aves; order Passeriformes; family Picathartidae; genus Picathartes; species Picathartes gymnocephalus. The sequence continues at coordinate 82,263 of WEKY01062646.1, forward strand.
AGCATCACTGCAAACTGATTGACTAGTGAAAAGAAGATACAAATTGTAATAACTGCAAATGTTGGAGGAAGATGCAGAGAAATTGTCACTTTTTCATTGCCTGTCCTCCATTAAAGAAGGGAGAGGGAAAATTCACATTTGGTAGTTTTCATTATGATTATTACGCCCTCAAAACAAAACCCCCAAAGCCATAGAACAAAACAGAAATGCTCTGAGGTGGCTCAAATTTTTCCTCTGAGACTAAACATAGAAATTTCTTCTGAAGATGCTTTTTCACTTCCAGATGTGCCTTCAGGTCCCACGTGTACCTTAAGGTAAATTCCTCTGCCTAGTGAGTATGGAGCTGAAGAGGCTATTACTGCTTTAGTAGCTTCCTACAAGCATAACTCAAACCATCTCACCTGCCCCTTCAAGCAGCAGCAGAAAGAGCTGTTCTTTCTCAAGCTCTGAAGAGAATAGGACGAGCAGGAAGTTACCTGCAGTGCAGAAGTGTGGCAGAGCAGGTGGGCATGTCCTGCAGCTCAGCTCTGTTACACTGACCACTACCACCACACTGCTTCTGGCAAATCTCTGTATCAACTGTGGCCAAACTTTTCTGCCTTCAGACATGCATCACCATTTGAGGTCTCACATCCAATCTGGGATGTGGGGTGTGCTGTGAGACAAACCATATAAGAGAGCCTGAAACACAAAAAACTCTTCAGTTCCTTTCTTCTCTGCATCCCATGGAGAGCAGTGCTGTCTATCCAGCCTCCTGCTGAAAGCAATATCAAAATGAAAAATAATCATATTAAGGCAAATCTGGACAAAACAGAGCAGTGGTTTATGGGAAGAGGAAAGCATGTTTAAGAACTTTCTCCTTATTGAAAAAGCATAAATCTTAAGATTGTTAAAATAAGTCTTACTCTCAAGTTTTTGGACTTACTGGTTTTGGATTCCCATTTACCTATCAAATGTGATGAGTAAAACTCATATGTCTGTTTTCAATTAATAAGAACATTTTGGATAAGCCACAAGGAACTAAATCTGGTCACTGCCACTTTGATGTTACTTCCTGCAAATCTGCTGCTGAAACTGGAGCTCCTTGAATGCTGACTAGTACAAAATGTACCACCCTTTTACCTAGCAATAAAGACCATCATATGCTGATCATTAGTAATAGTAATCTGCACTTTTTCCTTCTTCTTTATTCAATATAGAACCTAGTTCAAGGCCTCTCTTCTGGTAATCAAAGGTTTCACTGCCACTGGATTATACTATTTAAGACATTACCTATGGATATGTTACCAGTGTTACCATTTGTGCCTTAACAGAGACTGGACATCATCCCATTTTCTTTCCAACGCAATAGAAGAAGCATCATGGTCAGGAGGCAAACAAGCATTTATCGCCTGCATCATCTGTGGACGAGAAAAACATGGGACATCTGTGGCGGTATAATTTGACTGACAACCAAAAAGCCTGCAGTAACATCAAGCTGTGGGTGATTGTGAGAAAGGCAGAGGAACAGAGGAAGGTATCCTCCAGCAGACATAATGACAGTAGGCCAGAAAGAATGGAAACCTATGCCAAGGGAGTCACCCTCTATAATGATGGAGGCAAATGCTTATATGGGTATGGTATATATCTCCAAATTATCTGCTTTATCACCAGTGAAAAATTAGTATCTGGAGGCTAAGCTATAAGACTGTTTGGAGTGGGATGAAATAACAGTGAAATGTATTATTGTGATGTCTTATTTATTTACACCATTCATGTTATGTTCTTAAACCTAGGGATCTGGAGTAGACATATTGTAAGCAGGAAACTCTGCCTTGCAAATCTTACAATCCAAATGAGTTGTACAGGAGTCAAGGAGAGGCACAAAGTGTAGGGACATATCCATAGCCACGACAGATGGGTGCCAGAGCCAGAAAACAGACAATAAATTCACAGTGCTTGCATCTTACACTTGGCAGACAGGCTGTGCAATTTATGGTTCTTAAAAGGGACATAATGAAATATTCCTCTTGATGTCCAAACTCTCTAACACATAAAAACACAACTTCCTTTTCAGTATGACTGAAAAAAAAAAAAAAAAAGCCTGTGTATCTGAAAACTTGTTCAGAGACCTTTTCATAAATACAAAAATGTTCTGGTTGTCAGTTTGAGGTGTGAGCCATTGTAAATGCCTAACTATAATGTCTCCAAACTCACATACAGCATAAATGCCTCACTGGCTGATTTTAAGGTAGGTCAAAAAGACAGAAAAGGCCAAAGGAGAAGAATATTTCTTTCTTTGGTGTCCACTGTATCTTATTTTACTTCCCTTGTCAAGGTTTTTCATTGGTTTCTGAGAGAGGTTTGGCCAGAAATAGTTTGAGAGGATGGTGCTTATGAATTTGTGCATATTTTATGGCTAGGATATACTGCCAATACATGACACATTTCCAGATCTTTCAAATAGTAAGTGCTGAACACACAGTGAGAAGAGTTTTACTTATAAAGCTTAGTTAGAAGGAAGTGTACAGTTTTCTTTCTGGAAAATAAGAATGAGTCATCCATGCATGCGTTTGATTTCCAGATCCAAGAGTCTGCAGTCTAGACTTATGGTTTTCATTTTTCTGAACACCTAATCAGTCTCTACGTAGGCTGTTACATCCTGCTGTAAATAGGACATAGTTCATGAGGATATAAAAAAGGGAGCAGGAGGTACCAGAGTTTCCTTCCAGGTGAGAAGGTGCAATAGTTTTCCAGAGTGGCTACTAAAAAGAAAAATAAAACTCTGATCTTTAAGTTGAGGGACCCCTTAGTCCTCTCTGTGCCTCATCCACAGAGAAATGACTGCCTATCTCTGTTAAAGTCTGCATAAATTCATTTCTGCCTCCTCAGGGTAAGCAGGCCTTTAAAACCCTAGTTGTACTCTAATGTAACAATTCAATTTTCTGAGCTCTGCAAGACCACCAAAGGACTGGGGGATGATTTGCCTAAGAGATAGGCTGCACGTGCTGACAGGTGGAATAAGGGACTAAGGAAATGAGAAAGTGGTGATGATATATTGCATTGTGTTATAAAAAGGAGCCTCAGAGAAGAGGTTTCTCTTCCTTGACTCCATGTCTTCAGAGTGGAGTCCATGTTTTCCCTCACTGCAAGGGTGGAGGATCAAAAAACCATCAGAAAATATATACATACACACACACAGAGCAAAGAGCAATCATTGCTCCACTGAGTATGTCCTGGGTTATATTTCCCAGTCCCTTCCTGGGACGCTGATGATTCAATGATTTTAGGAGTGAGGACAGAGCAAGGTGTGTGCTGGATTCTACTGTCCCAGATAGGACGGCGGCAGAGGAAATCCTTCTGCTTCTTGTGTAGATTCCAGGTGAAACGGCTTCTCCCTGTTTCTCCCGGAAGCAGAAGAGGAAACAAGGCATTTTCCAGAAGAGAAAGGTGGATTAATCAGCAGCTTCCCCAGTAGTCAGTGCAGCAGACGGTGCATCACTTTTCCAAAGATTTGCTGGTGTGAGTCACTGTCAGAGCCAGCAGTGCACGAGAGCAGGCTGTGGAGAGTATCCCATGCTGATCCCTCATCCTGCCACCCTCAGCATTCCCAGTGGTCTCCTCCTGACCATCTCAGACAGGGGTCAGAATTTAGGCTTTTAAAGGAGAACGCTCTGTAGCCCTAAAGCTGCAGCCCTGTCTTTTCAAAACGGATGGAGAAATTCCTAACCAGCAGGAATGGTGCTTGGATTCCTGTGTTCCTTCAGCAGGAAATTATTATAACAGAAAACAAAACAGGTCCTGATGGATGCAGCTAATGAAAAGAAGAAGAAGACACTTCAACTTCTGAGTAAAAACTACACATGGACACAGTGATAGTTACAGCATGGTCACACTGCCCAGGTGTACTCTAATCCTTGAGAGAGCTGTGGTGTAGCAAATTTGAGTAAAATTAGCAGTGTTTTCCAAAAAGAAATCTACTTTCCATCCATATCCAAACTAAAGCTGTCAATACACCTGCTGTCAAAGCAGTTAGTCACTTACATGGGGCTGCAGGGGCAAGCACTGCTTGATCTGCTCAAGTCCCCCACCTTTCTTCTGCGGCATTTAAATACTGAGAATATACAAATAACCTATCTTTATCAATTCAGTTGATATTTAGCTTTGAGGAGCATATTAATTCATAGTAAGGAGCAAAGAGAGCAATAAAAGAAGACACTACAAGTAGTAGAAATGGAAATAATGTGCAAGAAAAGAAAGGCAGGTCATGCAGCAGGTGAGAGCAGCCGTTCCACAGCTTCCACGAAAATCTGCTCTGAGTGGGCAGTCAAACTCTCCGGTCTTTGGCACGTCTCCATTCTTCCCTGCTTCAGGTGCTCTGTACTTCTCACCTCCTCCTGCCAAGGCAGAAATAGGCTGTAATAAGTACTTAAGCAAAAATCCTCTCGGTCCCCAAGAATTAGTGAATTACTATCCAAAATTAAAAGGCTGCATTTAAGCCCCAGCTTGCTGGCTGACAGTGCCTTCCCTGTGCCGAGTCTAAGGGAGCAAGGTGCACCCGGGAGGGATTCACAGCAAAGACACAGGGGTCTAATGTCGGCATGGGCAGCCCGTCTTCCCTTTGTGCTCTGTAAAGCACGGCCAGCGGGCAGAGATTTAATCGCTCGAGTCACCCTTGCAAAGAAGTGCACTTGTTTCCCCTTCTTTTTTGTCTTTCAAGGTCTTCCAAGCCAGAAGCAAGGCAGAAGCTCCCAGAAAGCTTGAGGTAAGCAGCGGTGTGATTCCAGGGATTCTGAGCTTGCTGTGGCACACACAGGAAGCAAATCAGCCCTGCAAATACTCTGCGTTTTCCATGCTGATCAGAATACTCGAAAAGAACTGGAAAGCTTGCTCTTTCGGAGCCATGCAGGGCTTATGCAATTTTCCCCATGAGTTTATACTGACACTACTTACCATTTCATTTTCTGTTTTCCTTGTAAAATAAGTTTTGTAGCCCGAATTTGATTTCAATGGCTAGTGCTTATTATGGCAGCATGGTTATGTCACAGTGTGTCCAACAGAGGAGGGAATCGTAGAGAAGCATTTATGAGAACAATAGAAACTCTTAGGAAAGATGGACAAGCTCTCAGGCTCTATTTCTTCAGGTCTGGAAATATTACGATTACTGCATTAAAGACAGAGAATTGTAGGGAAAAATACCTTTAAGTACTTTCATCACCATCTTTAAAAAGTCGTTTAGAGTCGTCACCATTCAACTCAAACTCTTTAAAATGCCAGTTTACATATTTTAATAGTTTCTGGCAAGGAAAGTTAGTGCTCATGATCTTTCTGTAAGGCTGCATCCTGGCCACAGCTCATATAATCAATTTTCAGGCTCCTCATAATGTTTTCCTGAAGTATCCGAAGTAAAGAAATGCATCTCATACAGAAATGATGTGAAGTAAAATCTGACAAAATGATCTGAGGTACTGTTGTTCCCTAGAAATGAAACAAAATTAAAAACAACATAAAACACTGAAAGTATAGAAATGTCTCTGTATCTGGCAGGGTAAACTAGCACCAGAATCCCAGGAGGTTTGTTTTCATTTTCGTTATCACTACTGTATAGTCCACACTTCAGAAGAAATATCTCTGTAAATTTTGGTTTTGTAGTATTCAGTTTTAACAGCTCCAGAAAAATTGGGGGGCAGGGTGGGTAGTGCTTATTTTTTTCAGCCATGTCAGTTATTATCCTACTGTGGCTACATCATGTTCTTATCCTCACTTTCCAAATTGACTATATATATTTAAAAACAACAGCAGAGGATTTCTTTATTAAAAGCATTAAAAACAACCACTTGAACCATCAGCCATTTTACCCAGGTCTCGTACTGAATTTCTTTCCTTTGTCAGGTCTATACATATGTCAATAGTTGAGGATTTTTCTCTTTTTTTGCACAAACTATGTACAGTAATTACATCTTCTATGGAACATCAAATCTTTTGGCGAAAAGACCATCGTACTGAAGGGATACTTGGTCATGTAATTGGGAGATATAATCCAGAATAAATGCTTGGCCCATGCAATAATGATTGAGATCTCAACAAAAGTGTCACGTGTCAGAGTAAATTATTAAATTTAAGTGTTAAATTTTTCAACATGGAAAAAGGATTTCCACAGACAGTGATTGCTGTTGGTTTGATCTGTATCTTGGCAAACCCCCAAATTTTTAGTCAAACAACAACAAGAACAAAAAATTTAGTTACCCCTGCAAATATTTAAGCATGTTTAGTGCTCACAGAGTGCTAAAAAGTGACAAAAAGAAAAAAAGAGAGATAAAGAAAAAAAAAAGTGAGAGACGCCTGCTTCTGTTAGTGTCTCCTGCTTGCAAGTTTGTTCCTCACACCATTGTGGGCAGGAAAGAATGGACACCTGTCCCCAGGCTAAGGGACTTGTATGGCACAGCACAGTCCCCATCTCCACACGGTGGAGAGGATGGCTGCGGCTGAAAAAAGCCCTATTCTATCTTTTTGAGGAAGAAAGGAAGGCAGCTGCAATATTTTTAGGAGTGGGTGACAGCTGAAAATATATCTTGTGAAGTTGCTCTTTGATGAATGTGTAGAATACCTGGAGGAAAAATAGGAGTTTGCCAAGTGCAGACGTCTTCTATTCTCATATAACTAAAGATGCTTTGATCTAAACTTGACAAGCGATGTGTATATTATACTACTGAAACTACTTTAGTCTTTTTAACTCAAAAAACAAATAGCCCAGGGACCTAAATCTGCTCTTAGACTCCGCCTCCTGGAACTCCCGCTGCTTTCAGGTTGAGAATCATGAAAGGGAGGTACAGCAGAGGAGGACTCAGCAAAGGCGCGAGTGGTTCGGATCCTGGGACACTTGCAGCCTGACTTGGAGTGTCTGGGTTCATGTCCCAGCCTGGATTTGGATTGCTTTCCAGGGGGACTGTAGCAGTGCTGGGGGAGGCATGACAAGCCAACTCAGCCATCAAGTGTTTCCCTAACCTGCACTGACACTGACTTATATTTTACATCTTTTCTCTTGCATTTCAGAGGGATCAGCACTTCATCTATCTGTGGAAATTAATGATACATGTCTTCTTTTTTTTTTTTAAGATTGCCTATGATATCTCAAAAAGATGATTTATAAACCCTTTAGTCTGCTTAATTTTATCTGTCTCGGTAAAGTCTGCCTGAAATATTGGCAACTTTGATCATTTATTGCCAAAATGAGAGCAGCATTCCTTCTATCTGGTGTATGCATTGCAGTACCTGGCTAAAATTCAATAATGTAAGAAAGTGTAAGAAGGTTTGTGAAGGAAAAGTGCCGTGTGTTGTGATACTGAAGTTTGACCTCTGCACATAACATTATCTTCTTCAAATATGTCCTAACCAAATACCTACTGTACCTACATCAAAGATAGCAATTATAGATTTAATAATCTACATTTTAAAATCCTTAAATGTATATTTGTTTGCTGCACTGTATCAGAGAGTGCAATATCCTCTGACAGAAGCTCTCATTCTTCCGTTTGTACTTTACCGTTTCCAGTAGCTTCCATCTAACTTCCAGCTTTGATTTACTTCTTGGAGGACTGTTTCAAAATTATTAACTTAATTTTTAGACTAAATCTAACCCTGACATTTAACGAAGGTAAAAAACATCTTGATTACAAAACTACTTTATTGAAAGCTGATTAAAAATTCAATTTCAGACATTAAGCACTATAGTCTAGGGGAAGAATATTTGTTTCATCTCCATCCTTCAGCTGGGGCACCCAGTGTTGACCAATCTGTTACCATTGCTTGAACTGATCCTTCTTTCTCCAGAGCAATTTACACATCTCTGGTAAATATGGGAAATAGAAACCACTGCCTGCACTTTCCTGCTGGGACGTTAAGTGAGCCGTAAAAACCAAAAAATCATAGAATGGTTTAAGTTGGAAAAGACCCTAAGGATGACTTAGTTCCCATCCCCCCTCCATAGGCAGGGATACTTTCCACTCGAC
>WEKY01062652.1:0-15920 GCA_013390045.1 Picathartes gymnocephalus
GTGATGGTCACAGCGGGCAGGGGTGCTCCGTGGCCAGCGGTGCTGGCTGGGCTCCTTCATTCAGGGCAGCAGACGGAGCGTGGCCTGGGCCCCCCCGACCCCCGAGCGTGCCTCCCACACCCCTGTCCTCAGACACCAGCAGAGGGCTGTGCAAGTAGTCCAGGAAAGCAGAGAAGCTGGGCAGCACAATGGGGAAAAAGCAGAATAAGAAAAAGGTGGAAGAGGTGCTGCAGGAGGAGGAGAAGGAACACGTGGTGGAAAAAGTCCTGGATTGGCACGTGGTCAAGGGAAAAGTGGAATATCTGGTCAAGTGGAAGGGATTCTCCGACGAGGACAACACATGGGAGCCTGAAGAGAACCTGGACTGCCCGGGATCCTGAGCTCACCTCTCCCTGCCGGGCTGGGAACCGGGCTGTCCCTGCCCCACTCCCACCGCTCCTCCAGCACTGCTCTGGGTTTCACTGCGCTGCAGCCCCGCACCCCCTGCCTGCCGAAACCTGCCATCCCAGCTTGCTGTTTTCGAGAGTCCTGCTGGGGCACCGGCACCAACTGCCCCAGGGGGTTTGTGAAGCAAAGCCTCTCTCTCTTCCATCCCTTCCTGTCTCTGCTGAGCTGCCATTGCCACGCGCTGCTGGAGCTCGCGCCACAGCGCCCCCTGCAGCCGCGGGGGAATCATCGCACCGGCCCTGCCCACCCAGCGCCACCAGCGCCCCCTGCCGGCTGTGACCATCACTGCACCCAAGGGGACAGTGCCTGCAGGCCCAGGGGGCTGGGACCGGGTTCCTGGTTCTGTTTTGTTGTTAATGCTGTAGGACTTGTTGTTTGTTCGCTTTATTATAAATACCAGTAAAGAACTGTTATTCCTATTGCCACATCTTTGCCTGAGAGCCCCTTAATTTCAAAATTACAAATAATTCAGAGGGAAAGGGTTTATATTTTCCATTCCAAGAGAGGCTCCTGCCATCCTTAACAGACACCTGTCCTTCTAACCAGGGTAGTTCACGAGGCCCCAGTGCCCTGCAGGGATGCTGCTCTTGGCCAGGAGATTCCCTTTGGGGTGTTATTCTGATTTTTTTGCCATGGCACAGGAATTTTTCCCATTTTTCCCAGTGTCCTGGTGCTCAAAAGCTGCCGGCTCTGGTATGGCTCCCTCTGACAAGAGGGATCTGGCAGGATCAGTGCCAAGCTGGAGGGACCAGGTTCTTCAAGGAGCCCTGAGTTCCTCAGGGTGGGAAAGGGGTGTTTAGATCAAGTGAGGTAGGAAACAATAGAAGCCAATAAAGCAGCAGGTTCCTTCTGTGCCACCTGTAACTCTTTCAGCCAGAGCTCCCCACAACCACCACAGGCATCTCCCTGTGTCCCAATGAAGCCCTGCTCGGTGAGGGGGCTGGACATGTGTCCCCAAGCCTCAGGTGTCCTCAGCTCTGCTGGGATCCGTGCCCAGCAGAGCTCAACCCTCCCTCCCTCCCTGCAGGCAGAGCCTGGGGAACACCACAACCCTTCCCAGCCACTGGGAATCCCATCCTTCATCCCCCAGACAGACATCCATGGGCATGGAGCAGCACAGCCATGGAAAAGGGACCACAGGAGCCCCTCGGTCTGCTCTCCTGCCAGAGTCACAGCAGTGCTGGGGGTGGGAAGCAGCTGCAGCATCACCAGAGACAAGGCAAGGAGAGGTGGCACACGTGTCCCAGTGTGTCCCAGCCCTGGCCAGCCAGAAGAGAAGAGTTTGTTGGGAGGATGTTCTGGGGGATGCTCAGCTCAGAACATGCAGTGGAGGAAGGGCAGCGTGGTGCCCTGTGCCGCCGTACCCCACTGCTCTTACACGTGCCTGTTTTAGCTCTGCACCTGGGGACAGCCTTTAATACAGCCAAGCTTTCCTACTCAGAGGATGAGAACTCCAGGGCTGGTCCCTGGAGAAGGCATTTCTTCCCTTTCCCTGCTTGCCCTCCGCCCTCTTTGTTTTGTTCCCGAGTTATTTTTGGAAGTAAAAGCTTTCTTCTTTGCCCTTCCTCTGGCCCCCAGCTCTCTGCCAGCCAAAGTGGCATTTTAAGCCTCCTGCCCACCCGACCAGAAAAATGCTGGCTGAGGCAGGGTAGAGTTAAACCCTTCCATCCTTCTCGAATCATTAACTGCCCATCAACTCAGCAGCCCAGAGAGGAGCTCTCAAAAGCCTCTGTGGGGACAACCTGCCTCCCACTAGGGGTTCACTAGGGTAAGGAGAACCACAACCCCAAAATGGGGTCTCACTCCATATCTCCTTCCCTCCAGCACTACAAAATCCACCCGATTAATTCGGCATTGAAGTACCTGCAGCTGCAGTCCCCCCTCAGATACAAAATCCCAGCTGCACTCCAAGTCCTGCTCCCACCTGAAGCTGGGTGAGCCGAGAAGGTCCCATCCCACAAAGAGCCTCAAAGCAGGGTCCTTGTGCCACCAAACTCACACACAGAGCTGCTGGCACTCAGGGAAGGGCTGTCCGAGCCAAAGAGCAGGAGCCCAGTGACCTCCAGGTACCAAACGCCCCTGGGCCTTTTTGTCCTTGATTACTGCTGGAATTCTGTGCAGCTGGAGGGATGGACACACCAGGAGTTGCTGGTTGCTCCCTCAGCACCCCAGAGGAGGCAGGTCCCTGTCACCACGGGGAGCAGGGCAGTGGCAGGAGGGTGCTGGGAGCCAGGAGCCAAACCCCACTCAAGGGAAATAAGAAATCCCAGTCCCAACCATCCTCCCTGCCCAGGGATGAATGTTTTCCTGCACAGAACCAGCACCCCAAAGAGCCAGACACTTCCAAACCTCCCTGTTCCCCAGAAAAGCAGGGCGCTTGTCCCTCCTCTCCCTGCTGGAGCACAGGGGTGGGAATTGCCTGCAGTCTGAGGAATTTTCAGAGCTCTGATGTTTTATCTCAACATCTGGGAGTGAAACAGATTCCCAAAAGGCACAAAGCCCACAAAAGCCAGCAGCAAGGGACCATTCTGGACGGCCAGAGAGCTCAGCACCCCCCTGATACCAGCCAGCATCAGGCACTCAGGCAAGGCAGCAAGACAAGCACGGAGCTGTTCCAGCCTCAGCTGCTGGCCATGCAGGGACATCTCACCCCGAGTTCTCTCCAAGCCCTGGTGTTGGACACCCCCTGACAGACAGCCCTCTGCCTCCCGAGGCTTTCCAGAGCCCATTTCTGCCTTCCCTGGCCTCCCACAGCAGCGAGTTCACTTTTGATCCCAGAGTCTCCACCAGGTTTGAATCCACTGTGTAGAAATGGGATGGACTAAACCGAGCATCCCACGTTCCCAGCAAGGCACGGCCCGGAAAAACCCATCCACAGCTGTGCTGGCCAGGATGGCTCAAATTGGCACTCCCTGGCACAGACCCTGATTGGCACAAGGTGGGGGAAATTGGGTTTTAGCCTCCTGTAAGACACCGGGGCTTCCCGACTGAGCCCGAGCTGTGCAAGTGCTTCGGGCAGGAAAGCTCCCAGGCAATGTCTCCCCATCCCCGACGCCGGGATTTGGGCGGAATGGCCGAGCAGGCTCAACTCTGACGGCCCAGCCCCGGCGAGGAGCCGCCACCACAAGGTGTCACCCGCCCCCTTCGCCCCGAGCCCCCGCGGGACCGCCGCTCCGGAGGGGTCCCCGGCCACGTCCTCTCCTTCCCGGCAACATCGGTGGGCACCAAATCTCATCCCAGGCTCGCTTTTGTCCCGTCTCCATGGCCTCCCCCTGGCTGCAGCATCCCTCGGTGAGCGCGGGATGCTCGGCACAGCCCAGCCCTGGAAGTCCCTGTCCCAGTCCTGAACCCCGTAACGAACGGGAATTATTCCTCCCTAAATGATCACTTGCACGGAGAACTGCAACCCAGACTTTTTAGATTAAAAAAATGAGTTGTTTTCAGACTCATCGTTTTAAGCTTTCTATCTCAGGGGTGCAATAGAATCACAGAATGGTTTGGGTTGGAAGGGACCTTAAATATCTCATTCCAACCCCCTGCCATGGACAGGGGCACCTCCCACTATCCCAGGTTTCTCCAAGCCCTGTCCAACCTGGCCTTGGACACTTCCAGGGAAGGCACAAGAGCAGGTACCTGTACAGGAAAACGTGCAGCTGAATTATCACAGAGAGATGTTGAGTAGAATTATCCCAGTTCACACCAGAACACCCTGGGATTGCAAGTAAATACATCAGAAATTCATTTAAAGCCCAAACTCAAGATATTTTGCTCCAAAGTAATGCAACTGATTTAAACAAAACCATCAAAAATCAAAGATAAAAAAATAAATGACAAGATTGCGCCAAAGCACACAAATGACAGAACAATTCTGCAAACACTGAAGGTGAACAGCTTGGATTCAAGGGGAAATTTCCTTTCCTCCAGCAATATGCAAGAGCCTGGAGCTCCCACAGCCTTCCCAGGTTGTCAGATCTCTATTTTTTCCAACTAAAAGCACTGGCAAAAACTGTAACCCGTGCCAGCCTCGGTGGCAGCCCACAGACCCTGGGCATTGTCTAACAACTCCTTTCCCTCCCCCAGCCTCGGCAGGGAGAAAAGGAGCTCCAAGTGAAACACTGAAAGCACTGGGGAAGGACAAGAAGACACAGACCCTCTTCAGATGACACGAGGATGTTCAGCTCAAGCGACAGCAGCTGGGAACCAAGGGCAGCTCCTGCACAGGAAGGACACCAGAGGCTCCAGCCAGGCCAAACTGAACGTCAAAAGCAGTGCTTTGTCTCTCTCTTCTGCCCCCCACTAAACCCACGTCGGTTTGTCCCAGCCAGGTGATCTCCAAGCCCAGCACGGCAGGATTTCAGTGCTGCTGCCTGAGAGGGGAAGGGCTGGAGCTGAGGGAAGAACTTCAGTGCTCTGTGTGGCTGTTTCTTGGGAAGACACCAGCAAATCCAGCAAGTGAACAAGGCAGCGAGCGCCTGTGGCCTTGGCACACAGGCAGGGCAGCTGGGGGCTGTGAAAAGCAAGTGCTTAATCCCTTTTTCTCCCCTTTTTCCTGTAGCACCCCCCCTCTCAAGGCACCAACAGCACCACGGAGCAAGAGCCCCTCACTTGATGCTGGGAGGCAACAGCCCTTCCTTGTCCTGCAGCGCAAAAGAGAAATACTGGATCCCCACAGTTCAGGTTGGCTTTGTTTGAGGCACCTTCCAGGAAAGGTTTGTGTTCTTGGCTGCCCAGAGCCAGCATAGCCCCTCCACATCCAGGGAAAGAGGGGTCTGTGGGAGCCAGAGCTTTGGGGACAGCACACACAGAATATCCTGAGCATGAGAGACTCTCACAAGTCATCAAATCCAGCTCCTGGCCCTGCACAGACACCCCAACAATCCCACCCTGTCCCTGGGAGTGTTGTCCAAGTGCTCCTGGAGCTCTGGCAGCCTCGGGGCCGTGCCCATTCCCTGGGGAGCCTGGGCAGTGCCCAGCACCCTCTGGGGGAAGAACCTGCTCCTGAAATCCATCTTAAACCCCCCCTGCCACATCTCCTGGCCTGCACACCAACAGAGCATCCACAAGATCTCCGAAAGAGAAACCTCACCAACGATCCCAGAGTCACACGCAAGGCTCAGCTCACGATCAGAACCAGCGGCCTTTTGGCCAACTGATCCTGCAGCAACAGCCCAAGCCCCTGGAAAAGCCCCAAGCCTGGCTCTTTTCACACTTGACCTTCCCTTCAGCGCTACATTAGCCTTGTGCCCAGGCTGTTTGCTGCTGGAATTCTAAGCGGGATGCTGCTGAGTTTATTACAGGAGCAGAGGGCTTGGCTCAGCAGGATCCCCGGGGGCTCCATCCCCCGGTGCTCTTTAGCTCTGCTTGCCGTGTTTAATGGACTGGGCTACAAAAAGCTGGGCTGCTGGGAGCCCCCAGCGTGCCTTGTAAAAGCCAGCCCCAACAATGAGCTGCAAACTGGGCCGTGTGGCTTCCCTGCTCTGCTTCCCAAGCAGGTTATTGCTTGTAAAAGCTCCTCGCTGGAAGCAGCAGCGCTCCGAGGGCCAGGCAATGAAGGCTTTTGAGATGTTCAATAAAAAGGCCCCCACACTTGATTCCTTTCCCAAGGAATATTTGATATTTGTTGCTCTGGGGTGCCTAGAAAGGAAGAAAATTACTGGCCCATTAACAACTGCCCCTTGGCCTGTTTTCCTGGATTTAAAACAATGCACTCAAAATTGGCAGTTGAGACAGCCTTAAACATTTGTTTTGCCCCAGATTATTTGCAACACCCTGTAAACTCAGGGGCTTTTCACTCTCTGGCTGAGGGGATTTCTCCTATGCGTTTTTCCATGTGTCTCCAACATATGGAACAATAAAAAAAAAAAAAAAAANAAAAAAAAAAAAAAAAAAAGAAAAAAAGAAAAATCAAGCTCATAGCTGGTGTCATGAAATATTTTGGGGGTGGGGAGGCCTTGGGGAGGTGGTGTGGGATTTGGATCGGTGTGACCTGGCAGAGACCTGGGCCTGAAGGAAGCTCATGTTTTTACGAGCCAGGAAATTGCAGGCTCAGCTTGGGCTGTGCCAGTTGTCCAGAAGTGTTCAAGTTTCACATCATAACTTGGGTCTCTGTAGAGGTGAGGAGGTGGAGGGAGAGGTGGCAGCTGCATGGGAAGGTGGGCACCAAGAGAGGCAGGGATGGCTACGAGACAGCGAGTTGGTGGCTGGGGAAAGCACCTAAGAGCCTATGAAGGGAGGAAAAATTCATCCAATTTCCACCCCCAGCCACAACTGCCCAGGAGCTGATGAGTTGGGAACAAGTTGCTGAGAGTCCCCATTTGCCAGGGGCACAAAAGAGCCTGGAGCACTTTGCTGGGAGCAGAGACAGCCATGCTTCCTCAGGGTACCCCCTCTCCACACAGCTGCTCCACCCTGTCCAACGGGCACAGCGGGGATTATTTGGGCTGTCCTGCACAGGGCCAGGAGATGGACTGAAGATCCTTGTGAATCCCTTTCAGCTTCTGGTATTTTTTAAGGGGAGAGAGGGCTGGCAGAGGAGAAAGGCTGTGGGACCAAACTATGGAGAGTCAGAGAAGCAGGGAAGAGAAGAACATCAACCCACAGAGCAGAGACCGTGGCCAAGGAGATGCCTGAAGAGCACTTCAATCCTTTTCCTCTGTCCATCAGCAGAAGAGTTTCCCAAAAACCATCCCAAATTCCAGCAGCTATGCCCAAGTTTCCCCAAAACAATTTTTTTTTCTGCTTCTACTTGAAAATTTTTCCATGCTCAGGGGTTTTTGAGGAGTCCCTGGCTGCCTTGAGGTGCCAGCTGGGCACTGCCCGTGAGCTGCAGCATCGCTGGCAGCGAGGAGCCAAACACACTGAGGAGTGCAAGGCACATTGGGCACAGCTGGTGTTTCCCAGAGCACAGCATTCCCATCCTCACCCACATCTTGTTCTCTAGGAAATCCTGCTGGGAATATGGGAACAACATGGGAAACTTTGGGGAGAGGCTGGATGGTCACAGAAAAGCATGAAAATCCCATTGAGCTCTGCTGACAGCCAGGTGCTCCCTCTGCTCCTATCCGCAGCCTATTCCCTCTGAATTCCAGGGCTGAGGGTTCACTTTTCCAGCAGTGGGTGGGCATCCCACAGCACAGGCAAGGGGCCAGAAAACCCCAGCACCACTCAGGCAGGGGCTGTGAGCCGCCCCTTCACAGCAAACACAACACAAACATCGCTGCAGCACCCCCAGGCATCTGTGAGAGAAACCCTCAGCAGGGCACCACAGCCCAAGGCAGTGGATGTATTTAACATCCTATTTAACTAAAAGGCAGAAAATTAATCAAGCAACCCAAATTGTGGTGTTTCCCAGCTTTTTTCATTTGTCACTTCAGTCGTGATGTTTTCAGTGCAGCTTTTCGTGGTGACTTGGACAGCCCAGCTACAGCACAGGGGCTCTTGGCAGGCTCAGCAGTGCAGGGAGGGAATTCTCCTCTGCCCCCCTGCTCAGCTGTGGGGTCTCTCAGCCCTGTCTCCTCTGGCCCAGGCTGCCCCAGCTGTTCAGCACAGTGCCCACAGCAACGCCATGGATTCAGGAGAGTCCCTTTGGCCCCCAGGGCGAGGTCTCTCCAGGGCAAAACACACCCAGGGACAGCTTTGGAGCTGGAGCCTCATCCAGAAACTCTCAGCTCGACCCTTCCTGGTAGGGACGGGGTTTTCTGCCTCGCTCTAGGCAGACAGAGGGTGGCAAAAGCCCGTTGACCTTGTGGGAAAATCCCCATTTACCTTCTCTCCCTGCCTTCAGCTGCCCTGTTTGATAATGCACTGTGCTGCTGCTGGGATCCAGGCACGCATCCCATGGGGACAGCCCATAGCCACGGTCCAAACAGGCCTGGGAGCACGGCTGTGGGCAGCACATCCCAGTAACTCCACAGAGCCGAGGGGAACACGGCTCTCCCCGCTCAGCTCTGTGCGAGCTGCGCTGGAGTTTGTAACGTCCAGCTGTCATCACTGGCATTTGTCAAGTGAAGTGACCACTCTCGGGACAGGTACTATTTCAAAAGTGGACATCACTTTAAAAAAGTGCTAATGTCCAAGGCTGGCAGGTGCTGGGCTCAGGAGCAGGATCAGCTCTCTGGTTTCGGGGCAGAGAGCAGGGGTGGGTGCAATGGCCAAGCACGGCTGCTCCCCCTGAGAGTCACTCAGCAAAGGGCTCACCCCGCTGGTCCTCCCCAGCTGCTGTTTGATCAGCAGCCTCCTCCTCCCAGGGAGCTCCAGCCTGCTCAGCTGGCCCCCAGCACCACCCAGAGCTTCACCTCCATCTGCGTGATGGAGCCTGAAAATCAGGGGCAGCACAGCCTCAGTTCAATTCAGGGAGTTAAAGCACGGGAAAAAAAACCCTTTCAGAGTTAAAACCTCTGAAAGTTAAACCTGATTTATCTTATAGAGCAGGCAGTGGCTTCCACTGCTTCATCCAAGGAATCTGAAGGTTTTTCTCAAAACCAGGAGGCCTCTGAAGGTTGGGAGGGAAGGTACAAACCTTCACCATGGTGTCTGTCACCCCCTGTCCCCAGCAGGGCTCAGGGACACACCAGATTCAGCTGTGCCTCTGCTCAGTGAAGGCCACTGGGGGAGAGGCCTCACTTACCCCCAGAACCTGCTTGTCCACCTTCATTTAGGAGAACAAGAGAATTAATACCCCAAAACTAGAACTCAACACATCCATCTTGCCTTCCTGCCTGCAGTTCTGGAGCCAGCCAAGCCCCAAGGCAGAGGCTCTCAGGATTTTTAAGGATCATCCAGCTGGTTTCATGTGTTAGCTCCTGCCCCAGCTGGAACAGGAGCCTTGGAAAAGCACAAAGCAGCCTCTGCCTGAGGCAGGGACTCAATGGAATCATCTCAACAGGACAGGGAATGACTTAACTCTGTCCCTTGGCCCACCCCAGAGCATTTCCTGCAGCCACCCCTCCAAATGCTGCTCCCCAAACACCAGCAGCACCCAGGCAGGACATTTCTAGCCCCAAAAACAACACCTTCCCACCCTTTCTCCCTGTGGGAAAGAATTCCACCTACCCCAGAGAAGGATCACCTCGCCAGCTCCCAGCCCAGCATTTCAGCAGCTACTGCACTCCCAGGGCTTTATATGGGATTTACCACCCCAGGGAGGGAAAGTCCTGCCCTCTCTCTAATTACTGGCAGCTTGTCCAGATAATTAATCCTCTCTCCTTCCCTCCTGGGTGTTTTACCAGCTGTGCTCATCAGGACATCCCATTCTTTGTTAAAATCAGAGTGGAGATCAACTTCCTCGTGTCTCCTCAGCGTGTGGACTCCTACAGTTGGTCTGTGGGGCATGGCTGGAAAGAAAATGACATTTACAAAGTATTTTCCCTAAATGATGTTGTATTTACCATGGAAACGTGGACAAGTGAAACCCAAAGAACAAAACGATGTCACAGAAACACAGAGAGCGCCTCCCTGATTGTTTTGATTGTTGGGTGTTTTTTTGCAAATGATCATTTTAGGGAAATCTAGTGGTGGGGAAAATCTATTTAAGTCAGAACTTTTCTTGTTTGTTTGTTTTAAATGCCAAAATCCCTATTCATGGGTCAGGAAACCTATTTATTTAAATCAGAATGACAATTCTTTATTCCGTGTTAATAAAAGAAGGTCACTATGGGAAGGCAGAGTTTTGCGCTGAGCTGTGGAAAAAAAATGAATTAATAAAGCATCCAAGATAACCAGCCCAGAAATCTCTCCAGGCCCTTGCCCAGGGTGTCAGGCCAGGAAGGCTCTGTGGTTCTGCGAGGAAAACTGAAATCAAAAGCTGAAGCCCTGCAAATTCCAAGCAAAGCCAAGGCACGCATGTTGAAGTGAGGGTGATTAACGCTGGCACAGCTCTCCACGGGAAGTGATGGATTTGCCATCTCTGGATGTCTTCAAACCACATCTGGATGGTTCCAGGGGCTGGATGTGACCTTTCCTGGTGCTGGAATTGCTACTGTTCACCTTGAAGCTCCACAAAAAATACTTGGAGAGACCCAATTTCTCCTCCCAGCTCTGCTTCCAACCCGCTCTGGGCCCTTATTGGAGTTATTTCTTCTCCTTGTGATTTTTGTTATCAGTTCTTCACCCTTTCTGGGAGGGTTGAATGCCCTGCAGGTGCTCAACAGGATCAGTGGGGCTGATTTTAGGGTTTTATAACATTGTTTGTGTAGGAATTTTCAAGGGTTATGTAGTTTTTGGTGAGGATGAGAAGTCTGGGGCGATTTTACTGCCAGCAGATTCCATGAATGCGCTGACTGTACAAAAATCCTTAAAATTCTTCCATACAAAACCTTCCTTTCATAGGTAGCAAAAATAGGGAATTGCATAAAGAAAAGGATCAGAGGACAGAGGATTTTGCCTGCGGAAGTGGATGAGTAAACTCTGTATCGATGTAAAATACAAATCACCAAAGGTGGAGCATCAATTTTTAAGTTATTCTCTTCTGAAAAAAAGATGAGTTCATTTAGGACCAAAGAGCCCAAAGGGAGAGATTGCCATTGCTGAGACATCTCCAGGGGACGGAAAATCAGGAATGATCAACCAGAACAGCACCACAGGCAGGAAGAAATAGAGACAGGGGGAACATCTGACCCAGCTGGGCTGGAGCTGGGGGCTGGGATCAGAAATCTCCTGTATTTCACAGGGATTTTTAGGAAAATTGTTACTATTAAACGTGATGTAGAAGCAAAAATTTTAACCAGCTGGGCTGGGAGACAGAAGATGTCAAAGCAGAGTTGCAAGGCTTTTTTTTAGTGGACCTTTTATCAACCCAGTGGTTCAAGCCACTGTGTGAATTTTGGCTTTGAGTCATAGGAAGCAGTGGAGGCATCAGCCCAGGGGTTTGGGCAGTGCCAGGGCAGGAGTGGGACAGTGGGAGGAGCAGCAGGGATGTGTCCGGGGGGATGTTCCATCTCCTGGCAGCTCCTTCCAGCCCGAGCCACACAATTTTGTTGCCTTTTTAGCTGCAGAGGAAGGGTGGGAGTTTGCAGCAGGCCCATGGGGTGATTTTGATGGATTATCAAGCAGGGAGAGACAAAAATTTAGGTTTTTAAAGAGCATCTTCAGCTGGGCACTGAGAGCTCCCTGAGTCCTTCCCTTGTGCTGATGTTTTCTGTGATTTGGGCCTTCCTAGGGCCTGAATTCCAGAGCTGGGCTGAGCCTGAGGTGTAGGCAAGCCGTATTTTGGTGTTGCTCCTCTCTCCTCTCCTGGGATCACCCCAGTGGCTCAGCGAGCCCTGAGGAGGACAAATCCCACCGCATCCCACCCCTGCTCCCAGTCCATCCCCTCAGCAGGCTCTGCCACCATCCCAACCCCGCTCTGCTGCTCCCAAACCCCACATTTATTCTTTTTCCTGCTGGCAGTGCTGCAGGGAAATATCAGAGGCCCCCACGTGGCCTGGCCTGGCTCCGAAAGGAGGCACTGGCCGTGGAAAAACCACCCGATTATTTAGCATCTGTCAAGGTTAAGCTGAATAACCCCGGCGTGGGGAAGGCTGGGCGTTGGGAGAGGCACAAAAGCATCTTCCCCAGGGGAAGCAGAGCCCTGGGAGCCGGTGCAGCCCGGCACTCTCCGGGTTTCCAGGAATGAAAGGAAGCCGGGGATGTCCTGGCAGAGGCCGGGGGCAGGGCTGGGCAGCCGCGCTCTGCCCATCCATCAGCGGCCGCCAGGCTCCCCGGGCCGGCCGTGGGATAAATCAAACCCAGAGGGAAAGGGGGGAAAAAAAGCGTCCGAGGGGGAGCTGGGGGGGCTGCCAGCAAGGGGGGGAAAAGGGAACGAAAAGGCAGCGCGAGGGAGAGGAAAAACCAGATCAAAGGCAGAAATTCATCAGAGATAACGGAATTATTTATTTTTCCTGCTGCTAGTGGGGATTTTTTTTTTTTTTTCCCCCTCTTTGAGGCCCCCCAGGCCTTCTGGGCTGCTCCGTCTCCAGCCAGTCTGTTATTCTCAGGCGTCCCATCACCCCACCCCCGGCACAAAGCAACATGTTCACTTCATCACACGGCTCTGCTCGGCACGGCGAGACCTTTTGATCTCCGTCTCTGCTGTGTTTATACGTGACAGTGCAAGAAATGTATTTACAGTACACGGGGCTCTGTTAGACACTGCCTGCCTTCATTTGAACATTAATATTGGCAGCAGGGGAGGGGAGGGGGGAGCAGCTCTCCTTTAATTCCCCCCTCATTTATTAAAATGTTTATTTGGAAATCCGCAGGCCCATTTATCTGGTTATTACTCAGAGCAGGATCAAATAATAACTCAGGTTCTCTTTGTCACACAAGACAAACCAAATATACGCTGGATGAGGGCTTTCAATGGCCCTTGGATCCATCCTCATCCTGGCTCTCTGCCGGCTGCAGGGCCCTGGGTGGGCTCCCTGGACCTGTAATGCAGCTTTTTATCCCTAATTCCACAGGCTCAGACCCAGCCCCAGCCAGCTGCTACTGCTGGGGGTGCCCCCCCGAGCCCCCCGAGAGCAGGGGGTGCCTCGCTGGTCAAGGGGGACTCCAGCAGAGCTTCTCCCCAGCTCTGCCTGACTCAGGCTCTGCTTTAAAGCTGTCTCATTCCGTCTCCATCACCTTTCCCAGGAGGAGACGGGTGCGTGCAGGACTGAGCCATGCAAGGACCAACAGCTCGCTCCTCGAGAGCAGTCAGAGAACGCAGAGCCACCACAGAGATCCTGCTCTTAGCCCCAGACTCTGGGGTGTTCTGGGCTCAGTCTGGGAGGTTTTTTTTCTGTTCTGCTTCAATGTGTAGCTCTTAGCTTCATATTCAGTGTTACTGAGTTCTCCCCGCAGGGCAGTCAGACACAACAATTCTCTCCAGCTCAAGATTCAAGGACAACCGTTCCCAACCTCAGGCCCAAAAGCAGAAACAAAGTAAAAAAGAGGAGGGCAAGCAAGGAGGATGGAACTTCATCATTGGAAGTTATTAACTGGACAGTTAAGCTCAAGATGCAAATGGAGCATCACTTCTAAAAGTGTGAAACCTCATGCCCAGGCCCCTTTTCTGTGTCCATCTCGAGGCCCATCCTGGCAGGGCTGCAGCCGGGCTCTGGCATTGCCAGGCTGTGCCCTTGGAAGGCCTTGTAATAAATCCCTGCTTTATTCCTCTCGTTTTGTCTGGCCTCTGTTGCAGGTCAGACTGATAAGGCACCAGTTCTGCTCTCCTTCCTCTCTGTCTGCCCCACCATCTCTTTCCAACCATCACTGCCCAGCTCATACCTTCTCCTTCACTTCGGGTTTGCCAACCATGGTGAACCATATTTTGAAAAAAAATACCAATTTCAAGCTCTCAGCAGGCCTAGGCCATGTTCAGAGGGTGTAAGAACCTCTGGCACATTTCTGGTGACCAGCTCAGAAAACATTGAAGCCACTTGCAAGTGGAGCTTGGTGTTGATTTCTGAGCAAACAGCCTTTGGCATTGAAATGGCCAAGGAAAGGTGAGTGTGGCTCATTTCACGTGACCACAGTGGGCAGAAGAGAGGGCAGAGCTGGGCAGGAGCACTCCCCACACAGGGCCAGAGGAGAGGCTGGAGGTGCCAACCTGCAAAGTCCTTGGGAAAAGACCAGTGCTCGAGGAAAGGAATAATTCCAGACATTGCCTGGTGCAAGGAATCGTAAATTCAGTATGTGAGAGTGGGCACGTGGGATCTTTGCATTTCACATCACTCTCACTCTTGACTGCAGAGGTTGAACAATCATCAGATCCCAGCTCTTCTTGGCATCACCAGGGGCTTCCCATCAGCAGCTGCTTGCAAATTTGGGGTTAAAAAGTCCTAATTTGTGCTCTGAGAGCTTCTGCACGTCATCCACCTCCTGACCCCAGCTCCAGCATGGCTGTGCTGTCCCACAGCCTTTCTGGGGTCTTTGGAGCTGTTAGAGATGGTTTGTCCATCCTTGGAAGTGTCCAAGGCCAGGCTGGATGGGGCTTGGAGCAGCCTGGTCTAGTGGAAGGTGTCCCTGCCATGGCAGGGGCTGGAATGGGATGGTTTTTAAAGTCCCTTTAAATCCAAACGGTTCTGTGATTCTGTGGTTTAACCACGAGGTGACTCTGCCCTGATGGGTCCCAAGTGCAGGGTGACCCCAACGGGAGCTTCCAAACACAAACATCCCTGGGATCCACCCCATCTCCAGCTCCCAAAGCCTGCGGGGAGCTGGGCTCAGCCCATCCTGGCATGGGATATTCTGGAACAAGGCACTGGAAGCTGGCACTGCCACCCACAGCATGCCAGGCCCTGAGCCCTTAGGAACCATCCCTGCTGCTGGAACCATCCTGCCCCAGAGCCATCACCAGTGCTCCCCCTCAGGCTTTACCAATGTTCCTTTCCAACGCCTCCTTTCCTTATATGTGGATTTAAGATGCCCAGGGCAAGGTGTCACAAAAAACCTCTGACAAGACAGGAAACCCCGAGCTGCTGCTCAGCTTCTCTCCTGACACCATTTGGAGACTTGGCTTGGGGAAATCCTGGGATTCTGGGACAGGAGCCACTGGTGGCAGGGCCACTGTCACCTCCTGGGGACTTTCAGAGCCCTGGGCCACCCCGGGCTGGGCTATCAGGCCCAGCAAACACAGACTGGTTCCCAGTGGAGCTGTGATCACACTGATGAAAGTGGTATTTTAGGTAGAATTGTATAAACTGGAGGGGGGTGGAATTTGCTTTAAAAAACCAGCATATTCACATTTTCAGAGTAAATTTCTGGGTTTCAGTTCAACACTTCCTTTGTGTCTGAGAGTGGGTTTATTTTAGTTATTTAGATTTATAGTTCTATTTCAGTTATTTAGATTTATAGTTATATATTTATCCATTAGATATGGATTTATTTAGTTATTTATACAGTTATTGCAGGGAGGGAAAAGGCAGTTCCAGTTCCAAGCATTTGCTACATCAGTTTATCTACATTATACTCAAATACAATGTTTTGACTATGTATTAAATTATTCCTGTGACTTCGCCTTTCCTGCCTTATCCTTTGTTAAAAAACTTTGAATTTTGGCCTTTCATTTACAATCATTTAATTTCTTCCAACCTCCTCTTTCCAAGGCCAACCATTCATTTTGTAGCCCTTGCTACTGAAATATTTTAGTGCTTTTAATCCTTCCTAAGCACACACACCCAAAACTCCCTGATACAGAGGCTCAAAAATAAAACTCAGTAATTGACCACTTGGAAAACATTTATTTTTAATTTTTTTTTAAATTTTATTACCTTTTTTTTCCACTTCTAACTCTGCAAAGAAGGGGTGAGTCACAGCTTTGAAATCTGCACTGAATGCCAGCTGAAAACAGAGGCTTTACACGATCAAATTGACAGATGATTCCGAGGCAGCCCCGCTCCACACAGACCCATCCATATTCCCAGTTAAAAGAAATATTGCATTTTTAAGGGTAAAGAAACATATTTAAGAGATAAAGGAAAAGAAAAGTTTGCTGGTCATCAATTATCATAATA
>WEKY01062652.1:16022-53132 GCA_013390045.1 Picathartes gymnocephalus
AGGGAGGCGGGGAATGAAATTCACTTTAAAGCCATGTTAAAGCCCCCTAATCTTCAAAGAGATAAAGGCTGCCCCTGAGAGAGCCACTTGGGCAGGAGGCAGCCACGGGCCTGGCCTCAGGGGAGGCTGATCCAGCTCCAAAATAAACTCGGGACCAACTTGAACCCAGTGTGGAGGGGTTCAGGGAGCGCTGGAGAAGGAGGAGAGGGGGCACGGAAGGGCGCGGCGGGGCCGGGGCGGTGGGGACAGCCCTGCGCGCGGGGGCCAGCAGGGCCGCAGGGGGATCCCTCCTGGTGCTCTTCTCCCGCCAGGCCCTGCTGCTCCTGCAAGACAAGCTCAAACCAGCTCGGAACCTGACACAAATCCCGACTTCTGGCCACGTCCAGCCGCAGCGGGGCCTGCGGGGACAGAGCTCGCCCCACGGTCAGTGCTCCCCACCTGGGTCTGGGTAATCCCTCGGGGAATTTCCTTGGCTGGCAGTGGCAGACAAGGGTTGGGTGAGCACGGAGAGCTGAGGTGGGACTTGTCTTGTGCCTCTGAGCACAAAATGGGTGTGCAAAGCCCACGGTCGTGCTGGAGGTTGGGAGAGGACTCTCACATCCTTGGCTCTTGGGATGGGAAAGGCCAAGGCCAAGCCTGGACCCTTCCCCTGTAATTCCTCACAGGAGATACAGCAGGGCAGAAAATTCTGCCCTTTCCAAATTATGGAAATTCAAATTGCACCCTTGAAGCAGCCTCCCACAAAGGCTTCAGCTTATCCAACAAGGACCAAAGAGGAGCCTCCAACTGCAAACTGCATTTCATAGTTCACCAGGTAGAAGAGGCTTTTGTGCAGCTTTAAGTCGTTTCCCATCATGAAGCATTTATTTTGAAACAATTTGAGAAAGCAAAGTTCAAAAATCCAGAGGAAAACGCACAAAAAAATGAAAAATGGCAGGGCCAGTGAGCAGGGATTTCCTCTGGAAAGGTGACATTGATTACAGCCCTTAGGAAGTAGAAAACCAACCATGGAAGCAAAAATGAGACTGAGGGTTGCTGGGTTTTGACCACTGGTAAAACTGTGAAAGAATTAAGATTTGGGTCCATCTGGGGTAAAGATTTGGAGAAGAAGGATCCTAAACCTTGGTGAAAGGCGTGTCTCACTCAGAGCCAATCAGCAGGAATTGTCAGGGGGCAGAAAGAGCCACCAGGAAATAAAAACCTGGATCCTGAAAAGGGAGGTAATTCCAGCTCTTTGGAGAGCCCTGCTGAGTTCTGAAGTGGAGCGAGCTCAGCACATCCAGGTGCTCACTCCTCCCAGGGCCATCAGAGGGGCACAGAAAAATGGGAATTTGTTGCAGCATGCGTGGATTAGGGATCACGCACTGGATCTGCATTACTGGGTCATTCATACTAACACAGAAATGCTCCCCATCCATCCTGACCAGCAGCTCCTCAGCTGTTTCCAGAATATCTTCCCCCAGCCAGAGCAAACCTGGTCCAGCTCCACCCAGGAGCCATCCAGAGCCGTGCCAAAGCTTGCCAAAATCACAGCCAAGTTCTCTCCAGCCCCTGCAGCTCTGGCAGAGTCAGAGCACGCAGCTCATTTCACAGCCAGGATCTCAAGCAGGGATCTGAGAGCAGAGCTGGAAAGGAGCCTGCCAAGGACACGGGATGGGTGACCTGCCACCAGCTGTGGAGCCACCCCAAAGCCTCCCAGAGACCTTCAGTACTCAGAGTGTGGAAACAGCTGGATTCTTACAGGTTTGGCCAACTCACTTTGTTCCTCCAGCATGTGTTGGGCCAACCCCAAGGAGGAGAGTGTCCAAAGCTCTGGAGAGCTTGGATCCTCCAGCAGTGAGGGCTCATCTTGCCCCAAAACACACCCAGGCCTCTTTTCTCAGTCCTGATATTCACTCAGCTCGTGCTGTGCCAACCTCTCACCCTCCTGGGCCTTGGAGGCTTTAAAAAGTTGTTTCCAACCCCAGAGCCCGCTGGTGAGGAGAGTTTATCACCAAGTTCAGCCCCAGACTTTTTCTGCAGCTCGCAAGCCAAAACTAACACAAACAGCAGGCTCCTCATTCATTATTCTAATTCCACCATAAAACATTCCCAAGCCAGCTCTGACTGAGGGTTTTAGCTGATTTACTGCCTTTTCAACAGGCAGTGTCTATGAACTGGGTGAGCTCGTGGGTCAGATTTACACCGAGGAGCAGCTGAAAGGAGCTCGCTCTCAGTGCTGCCTCTCCCGTGCCCAGGGCAGCAGGAACACTGATGGCCTGCTGAAAAATTCCCCAAATTTTCCTGTTTCCCAGCACACAGAAGTGGCTGCCTCCAAAACTTTTCTAAAAGAGAAAGGGAAGAGAGAGCATAGGGGGTTGGAAGTGTTACTGGCTTGGGCTCCAGAGTTTGCTTTGAGGTGGGGATTAAGGAGCGTTGCCCACTGGCAGCTCATCCCATCCCTGGAAACTGGGCTGGATGGGGCTCTGAGGTTGAAGGTGGCCCTGCCCACGGCAGGGGATTTGACTTAATGACTTTTGAAAGTCTCTTCCCACCTAAATTATTTTATCTAAGAGACCATGCACGGAACAAAAGCTCTGGCACGCGTCACTCACCGAGGACACCCACACCGTGGTGGGTCCTGGGAGGCCAAGGAGGAGTCAGTAACAGCCATTCCTCGTACTTCTGGCCACTGCAGAGAGCTGGAGCCAACACTCAGCCTGGATGCACTCCCACCAAGCCATTGCTCCTCCTGGATTCCCTTTTTTCTCCCTTCTGATGGAGGAAAGCACTCCCTGCTTCAGCTTTGGCAGGCACCACACATCGCTCTGAGGAGTTTCATCTGACCAAGTGACTCCAACACGTGCTTTATCAAAAAGATTCCCAGCCAGCTCTGCTGCCAGTGGCTCCAAAATCCCCTTGCAAGGTCAGTTCCAATAGCTGGGATGGCAGTGCCGTGTATCCCACAGAGCACAGCCTGGTTTGCCTCCAGCTGTCCCCACCAGCCCCACCCTGGGGAGTGGTGCTGCCTCGGGATGCTCCTGGTTAATCCAGATCAAATACAAAACCTTTGCCATTTTCCCCATTTTTCTGTATCAGGTTAAAAACCAGATTCCCGGGGAAGCTGGTGCATGGAAAGAGGAGTTCAGGTAAGCATTAACACTCTGCCATCCCACAGCAGTTATTTTGGAGTTCTTTCAGGAATGCTTTTTATCCTTGAGGTGCTCCAATTTTAATCACAGCCAAGCTCACAGGTAAAGACCCCTGAGCAGCATTTTCCAAGTGACCTCAGCAATGAATCCAGCAGCTTTGCAAGGACACCCAGCAGCAGTGGCTGGGAGATCTCTCGGGAGCAAAGAGTCTCTCCAGGAGATCCCAGATGCAGCAGATCCTGCTCTGAGGCACAGAGCAGTGATGCCTCACTGCTCTCTCAGCCACAACCAGCTCTGACACCAGCCAGATGCTTTTCCTTCCTTGAGCTGAGCCAGCTGAGCCAGCCACATCCCTGGGCAGTTTGGGGATTGGAGAAAGCCCTGCTCAGGCTGCTGGGGATGGAGCCTCTGGAGCAGTGCTGCCAACAGGGCACCAATGCAGCTCTCACCCAGAGCATCCCTCAGCCATGCTGGGCATCCCAGCCCTCCTCCCTGCCAGCTCCCCAGGCCTTGGCACCACCCTGTGCTGGACACAGCTGGCAGGGCTCGTGGCTGCCTTGGAGGCACCAGGAGCAGCAGTGCTGCAGATGTGGCCAGGGGAGGCAACCTGGCTTTCACATCAGCACTGCAAAATGAGGGATTTTTGGTGTTTCAGCTCGCTGTGGCACAGGGGAAAATGTATTTCCCTTCCTTCTGTGGGCTGGAACAGCACAGCCACTTTGATGTTTCAGTTGGGATTTTTCTGATTCCTGCTGCACAGAACAAAACCAGTGTAATATTAAGACTAGGTAACAATAAGAACAGGAATTTGGGTCCTTCTTAACTCTCTGGAGTACTGGAAGATGCAGCTTTCTCCAACCACTTCCAGGCTGCTTGGGGGGAGATGCAAAGAAGAGAAGGAAAACAGAGCTTTATCTAAGAGTCAACACTGTTCAGGCTTGGATAAAATCAGATATAAAACCAGCTCAAGGCTTGGAGTGAGGAGCTCCTATGGATTTAGCTGTTAAAGTCAGGGGCAACCACATTCTGTCACCCCTGTTGCTGGGACGACGTGTCTGCATGGTGGCTCTTCAGGTGCCCAAGCCATTTTCACATCAGCAAGAGCAGGAAAAAAGCCTGGGAAACCTTTTCTCCCATCCTACAGCCAGCCAGAACGCCACCATTCTCTTGGATATCAGCACTCCCAAATCTTCCTCTGGCATCCAGCAGCGTTAGGGTCCCTTGTCTTGCTTATCTGCCCAGCCAGCCACACTTGTCACTAAGAGAAATATTTAAGGATAATTCCCTGCCTGTCCCGGCAACAGTGGGGTGGGATAGAGCAGGATTTGCATTTTTCTGTAGGTTAGGTCTAAGGCC
This sequence comes from Picathartes gymnocephalus, assembly GCA_013390045.1. Classification (NCBI taxonomy): domain Eukaryota; kingdom Metazoa; phylum Chordata; class Aves; order Passeriformes; family Picathartidae; genus Picathartes; species Picathartes gymnocephalus. The sequence continues at coordinate 20,510 of WEKY01062652.1, forward strand.
ACAGCTCTCTGCCAGGAAGGGACCGTTCTGCATTGCCTGTACACAAAAATCCAGCTGCTCCAGCACGAGGCAGGCCCTGGGCTGTCTCTGCCTTCTCCCTTACCAGAGGTGAGCGCTGCCAGCAGCTCAGCACGGTGCTCCCCCAGGAGCTCGGGGAGGGCTGCAAGCCCCGGCTCCAGCCATCCTCCCAGCTCCTCCAGCTCTGCGTTACACCAGGCACGGCAGAGGAACCGGCCTCTCCAGCCAGCAGGGCTGGTCAGAGCCCTTCCATCCCCTGCCTTTTGCTGTCCATGCAGGGGGGGAAGGGATCGCGGTGCGCTCGTTAACCAGGTGACATTCAAATCCAGCAGCCTCCCCCACCCTCCCCTGGGCACAACCCCTGCGATTTAAATTACATGGAGGGGTAGGATTTAGAGGGCTGCTGGGAGCCGACTTGGCTCCCAGATTCCCGTATCTGGAAGAGCTCAGTCCTTTGTGAATTGTGTTATGAGACAAAGACGGAAGAAAACACCTGGAACACCGAGGCCGGGGCGGAGAGGGGGGAGAGAGATGTGGCTGCTTGTAAAATTTGGGCCAGATTTGTGGAGGTCCTTGGAGATCAGCCACCCTTGCCAGAGGGACCTGTGCACCACGACTCGGAGCGGTAACTGAATGCCCGGAGATCTGGGTCAGGGCTTGCTCTGGATGGCCAGAAGTCCTGGACCATCCTCCCCGAGCATACACGGAGCAGCTCTGCTGCATCCCGGAGGCACCGACCTGCTCCAGACTTCAAGCAATCTCTGCCTGGGATGTGCTGGATTTGCTGCACGCACTCAGGCAGGACCACCTCCTTTCCCATGTGTTGACAGGGCTGTACTGGAGCACCTAAAGATATATAAAAATGTGCCTGGTGGGACGGAGCGCGAGGCCGAGCCCACTCCCGCTGAACTCGCAGCTTGCACCTTCCAGAGCTGCTCCCTGCACCTCGCAGCCACTTCTTCATCCTCCAAAAAGCCATGGCATGCTTTTCTGAAACTCTAGCAATGAGTTCTAACAAACTCCAGCTCATCTCTACCCGCAGGACGCCGCACAAATACATTTTGCAGCCAAGAGAGGGATGTAACAGCCCAGGGTGGAGAGGGAGGGGAGGAAAGGCAGATAAAGCCTCTCCCGCAGCTTTTCACGGGAAATCCTCCTCGCAGGTGTGAAGAGAGGGGTGGGAGGTTGGTAGGACGCCGATAACGATCTCCACACCCTCCCTGCAGAGTCTGCAGCATCGCCGATGATGAAGGAGAAAGCCGGAGACGCAGAGACACCAAGTGCCACCACCGCGTCCCCGCAGTCCCCCCTGCATCCCTGGCGGCATCGCTGCCCGGCCCTCGCTTTGGGAGCTCCAAAGAATGAGCTGCAGTGCTCAGGCTCCGCCGTGCGGGACACAGCCCCTCCCTTCCCAGCGGGAGGAAGGGAAAACCCCATAAATAAATGGCAATAGGAAAGGGATTGCAGGTCCTGCAGCAGCGCCTGGAAGCCGCCTCGGAGGCGAGGCGGGGGGAGGAAGGGAGCCTGACTGACAGCCTGATTTAAGACCTGCCTGAAAAGCAAACAAAAGCAATTGAAAACTGCATCATCTAGGAAAACTTAGTAGGTTGTATTTTCACAAGTGAGGACTGATGGTAAGACCAGCTTAATCCCCCGGTGGACTTTCCACACCTCGGCAGGGGCCAGCTGGTTTGTCTTGCAGCTGATTGCTGAAATAACAGCGGCGAGCTGGGGGCTGGAACAGGACGGGCTGCAGGCAGCGACACACAGCAGAGGCCTCGGAAGAAACGTGCTTGTTTTCCAAACCCTCCTGCTCCCTGTCAGGGCCAGCGGCACCTCCTGGGCTTTGCAGCAGGGAGCGAGGATGCTCCGGCCTGGCAGAGTCTCTGCTCGCAGGCGACTGGAGAAAAACCCCTGCAAAATCTTCTTCCCTGTTTCCAGCTACTTTGGGGGGAGCAGGAAGCACAGCCGAGAGGTGAAGGCATAACTTCGGGCCTTATCTTTCCTTGCCAGGGGCTGAGCTGGGCACACCCCGAGCTGAAGGGGGGCTGCAGAGCAGCTGTGGCCACACCGGGCTCACCGGGGGCAGATGCAGAGCCTGACACAGACAGGTGATAAAAGGGCACATCATGTGCAGGCACACAAAACACCCCATCCAAAGTGTCCCGAAACCTTCCACAGATAACTTTTCCACTTAGGTTTGGCTTGAACAAAACTGCAGTTTCCTCCTGCAGAATCTGACTGAAGTCCAGATATATAGAGAGAAAAATACCCCTTTGCCCAACCCTGGGGATGTTCTGTGCCCCTGATTCCCTTCCATCCCCTCCCTGAAATGATGAAGCAGGATAACATTTCCTTTCCCAACATCAGACTTGTTAACAGGGCAGAAAACCACAGGTTGAAGGGGCCCAACATACCCCTGGACAGATCGGACATGCAAGCAGCAGATGTATGAGCCCCCAATACTGAGCATGAACCTTTTTGTCGGCTTGTGGTTTCAAATCCAGACCTGATGGTTGGAAAACAAAAGGCAAAGCAAACCCTCCTCGATCCATTCCTTTCCAAGTCATCTATTTTACCCTATAAGCTGGGAGACTGGATATCTATGTAGGAGTGGAGATAGATAATTAAATGAAGATGGGAGGTGCCTCACCTGGGATATTGGAACATTTAGGGCTGACAGCCTAACAAGTTCCTGCAGGGGAATAAACCCAAGCCTGGGAGCTCAGGGGATGTCCAGATGATTAAAAGCAGCTGAGGCAGATTTGGTAGCTGGGTTTTAATGACCACGGTGTGAAGTTCTCTCCTGCAGCTTTTGGTCAGAGAAAGAATTTAAACAGCACGTCATGGCTGGAGGGGGTTGTATCCACTGGGTGATGACTGGAAACTCCACCAGGAGATGGAGCAGGAGGCTCCAGAGGATGGAGCAGCTCTGGCTGTCCCCAGGGATGTGCTGCTGTTTTCAGGAGCAGCCAGTGCTCTCTGGATCCCGAGGGCTCTGCTAAGGCTCAGCATCCCGGCTCCTGCCACACATCTGGAGCCCAGGCCAGGCAGAGAATTCCCTGCTTGCCTGGCCTGAGGGAGGAGATGAATGAAGCTGCCAGGCTGGCCTGGGGGTGTTCAGAGGGACAGATGATACATCAAGGGCTCTGCCAGTGCCTGTGTAGGGGTACAGACCTGGCCTCAAGGCCATCTGTCCCCTGCTCTGTCCCCACCCTCACACTGGTATTTCCCTTCCTCACTACTTGGCCTGCATGACTGTGTTTGCTGGCTGAAGTAGCCATTTAAGAACTGATATTTTGTCTCAGACAGGTTTTGTTTTATAAAAACATGACATTACAGCCCTGAGCACTGGATATTCTGATGTTTTCAAAGCAGAAAGCTTTTTGAAATCCAGTTTTGTGGTGGCGTTTGATCTCTTAAACTCATCTCCATCCTTGCAAAGGCGCAGTTTGGCCCTTCCTGATGAAGCCGATGCCATCTCTTCCTCCCATGCTCAGGTCTCTGTGCAGCCAGCAGTGGAAAGGGCTGGGCAGTTTTGATTTTGGGGGGGGCTTAAGTGAGGAGCAAGGCAAGCGAGGTCACAAACCACCAAGGACCAGTGACAAAGAGGAGACAAAGATCAGAGATTTGGTCTCAAAGCTGGGTCACCCTCTAATCCCAGATCCAGAGCCCTGGCTAGGTCTGCTCCCGATTCCAGCCAGCGCTGCTGAATCCATCAGGCCTGACCCATCAATTCTCTGCTCTCCTCTTGCCAAACCCCTCGTGCTGCCCCTTCACTTCCAGTGGTTTTCCCTGACCAGAGCTGGATTTAAGCCCCTTCCCAGCCTCTCCTCGTCTCTGATCAAGCTCAGAAGCCAAACCCAGAGCAAGCACATCCTTCCAAACCCTCCTCTCCTTACCCTGACGCTGAAAACCTCCAGGCCCTGCTCTGGGTCTTGCTGGTGAGGACAAACTCCAAGGCTAATGCACCTCCTTGGGGATGCAAACAGCTCAAAGGTGTGACCCTGGCAACCTCCCCAGCCCCAGCTCCCCTGTGCACGGGGGGACGGGGAGAAGCACAAAGCCCCCGAGCCACGGGCTGTGCTGCACTGTGAGCAGAGGGAGCAGCAAAGCAGCTGCCTTGAGAAGCCATTGCCCCATAACCCTCACCTTAAACACCTGCCTGGAAAACGGAAAAGAGGAGGGGAAGAGAGGAGGAAAAACAGGGGGAAAGCCAACCTAAAAGCTCCCCATCGAATTGATTTCCTGGCTGGGTTCTCACTTGCTGTGTATTGAACGTTACCTGTACCGCGGTTCTGCCCCCGCGGGTTCCTGCCTGGCTCCCCCTCCCAGCCTGCAGGGAATGGGATGGGATGGGATGGGAATGGGATGGAGATGGGGATAAGATGGGGATGGGAGGGGATGGGGATGGGATAGCCCCAGGCACTACCGTTTGTACCCCCAGCCCTGCTGGAGATGGATCAGTGGGTTCAGGTCGTTAATGCTGCCTTCCCCTGCCCTGCTCCAGGGCCAAGCACCAAAACAGGCAGATTTCCCCCTAAAAGTGTTGGCTTTCCCTAAGCTCTGTCACCTGTCCATTGGAAACTGGAAACCTCTCATCCAGAAGCCTAAAAGTGCATTCATTTTCAAATTAAATATTAATTTTCATCTTTCCAATTAAAGAGAAAAAGCAGAATTTTTCCTCTGTGATGGACACCAGGGAAAGGGATTTTTTTTCCCCACCACAGCTTTAACTGCAACATATTTTTCCAGGTTTTCCTGGTGTTGTGAGTGCCCTGAAGCTGTTATTTGCTGTCCCTTGTCTCCCAGTGCCACCAAGGGGACAGCAAGAACAAACAGGTCCCCAGCAGCACCTCTGACCTGGCCTTTTGAGAAAGGAAATATCCACAGAGCCATTGACTCTCCCGTTTTCTTCCAACAAGCATCCTGCCTCCCCAGATCTGTGCCAGTAATTCCTAGACAAAAATTTATGCTAGAGCATGAATTTTAAGCTGGGATTCTCCTAAGGAGGGCACCATTCCATGAAATAGTGGGATTTGGGATGAGGTTACCCTGCATCAGCTCCTGAAATCATCCAGCTGCACCTGAAGCTCCATAGCAGAGGAGTGCAAGCAGCATCCTCTCTGTAATCCATGAAGGAGGAATTCGTTTCCCTCCCAATCCCTTTCACAGGGCAGCTATAAACTGTTCCAGCACACCGAAAAAACCCCCAAGAAAATTCCCTGCAAGCATTGCAATCAGCCTCTTCCATCCTTTTTCACACGCTGGGGGTTGTTTTATGTGGCTCAGTGTCTCCTCTCCCCCTCCAGAACCCCAGCAATTCCCCTGGCATCGCAGGAAATGGATTTCCTGGGGGTGTCCCAGCGCTGGAATCCTGGGATCCTGCCACAAGTAACGATCACTGCAAAGGGTTCCCTTTGTTTGGGCATCTCTCCCTCGGAGCAGACTGGGCAAGAGCCACTGCTGCACTTCAAAAGGAGAGTTCACGCATGGGTAAAGGTCCTTTAAAATGGGATTAAAAATTCACATTTTTGTCCCGCATTTTTTTGACGTTTCTAATCAAACCTATCCTGAGACAGAGAGGAGGACGGGCTGAACTTGCTGTTTTTCAGTGATAAAACACGGGGAGGTTTTGGTGGGTATTTCTAATCGGCTTTTTTTTCTCTCTCTCTTTTTTTCATTTCTAAAAATAAAACTCCTTCTCTGAAGTGCTCATCTGAAGTCCAAAAGGTGCCATTGAAAACTTAGAGTCTTCCACTAAAAAAAAAAAAATTAAAAAAAAAAAAAAATTAAAAAAAAAAATATATATATACAAACCTTAAACATTTTTAGCAGTTTGAAATCNAAATTAAAAAAAATATATATATATACATATACACGTATGCATCATTTTCTCCACAACACTTCACTTGCTGCATTTTCACCAGACTGGCTACACCAAAAATTTTCCACCAAGCCCTAACCAAAACCTGCCCAGGTTTAACACTCCAAAACCCCATTTTACAGCTGGCCATGATGCCCAAAACCTCGAGGGGGTCCTCTCTGCCATCCTGCCCCGTCGCAGCCGAGCCTTGGATTGCTCTGCCCGCTAAAATCTGTATTTCCAGCGGGGCAAAGGCGTCACTCCAGCGTGCTATCCCCGGGGATTCGGCGCTCAGCAGCAGGTAAGTGGCCTTTGATCCCGGGGGCAGCAGGGCCGGTGGATAAGGCTCCGGGGAGACAGACTCGGCAGCCATCCCTCCTTCCCTAATTCCCTTCTGAAGTGCTGGAGCCACTGTCAGCTCTCATTAAAAGCAGGCAATGCCCTTATTTTAATTCCCAACCAGGGGCAGCTGGATAATGATATTAACCCCGGCAGGGGGTGGCAGGAGAAGGCACCTCCTCGCTTCAAATGTTTGGACAAAAAATTTGCTCTCATTAGGGCACAAGCCCAGGAGATGTCGCCTTTGTAGGGCGGGGGACGGGGCTTTGTTGGCTTTGAATGTCCCCTCCCTGAGCGCCCCGGGCTGTAATTGGGGCTGGGCCGTGCTGGGGGAACAGGGAGAGACAAAAAGGACAAGGAAAGCTTCAGCTCTCCTCTGCAGTTCCAGGTTCTGCTGCAAAACGTGCTCCTGGAATAGGATCCCTGAAATCGGGAGCCATGTGCTGACCGGCGGGCCATGGGTGGCCTTGGGAAAGGTCAGATCCTGCCCCGGGCAGGGATGGTCCCACTGCTCTGGAGAAGGGCTGAGGAAAGCCCAGCCTTGAGGGCAAAGGGATTAATCCAGCTTAAAATATCAGAGCTGGAAGGGGAGATCCATGGGAGGGACCCAGAGATGTCCATGGGTCCTTTTTTGCCCAGAAATGGGGAGGGAAAACCAGCCCCTAACTGAGCGCAGCGTTCCTGCTCCTCCTTGGGCACAGGAACATTATTCTCATCGTTTTCAGGAGGTTTCCCATATTTGCAGGTGACAGAGATGCTGCAAACCAGGGAGGGACAGGAGTGGGGAATTCCCAGTGCCAGGGACACCGAGAGGTGAGGAAAAAGCTCCTTTTCCCACAGCAGCAGGTCTTTTTCTGTAGCTGGACACATCCCCTGGGAAAAGGAGGTTTCCTTGCCACCTACCTGCTCTCAAGGATCACAGCACCTCTCTGAGGTCACTCCAGACCAGGAGTGTCCAAAGCTGACAGCAGGGATGTGATGGGAACACTCCTAAATCCACGATCCAGCCCCTGCTCTGCAGGAATTGCACTGGCTGAGGGAAGCTGGGGCTGCCCCATCCCTGGAAGTGTCCAAGGCCAGGCTGGACAGGGCTTGGAGCACCCTGGGGTAGGGAAAACCAGCAGGAGGTCCCTTCCCACCCAAATTCCATTCTGGAATTCTAGGATTGCCTAAATACTGCCACTCCCTGATACCATTGGCATCTTTTCCACAGACACCACTGCTAAAGGCAGCGCGCCAAATCTTCCTCCCAGCTCTCCAGGCTTGGAGAAAGAGAAGAGCTGGTGGGAAAAGAGGAAAAAGAACTGGCAAAAAACTGCCTGAATCAAGCAGAAAATGATGGAAACACCAACCAAGAGGGAAAAGATTGTTCACCAGGCCCCTTTCCTCCAGTGGGAAGCACATTGTCACAGGGATCCCAGTTTGGCTCAGGCTCGGGCAAGGACGGAGGTTGAAATTAAAAGCAAGTGTTCAATTGATTCCTCATTTGTGGCCGAGGACCCTGTTTATTGCTTCCCTCATTCCCAACTCACCCACTGTCAGTACGCTTGGAATCAGGTTGGGAATGAGGGCTGTCCCTGTCCCAGGAGATCAGGGATGTCTTTGGAGGGTCACTTTTCCATGATTTTGGTGTAATTCCAGCTGGGTGAAACCTCAGAGCTGCCCTGGTCGTTCCCATTTCTGGAAGCTGTGGAGCCTGATCCTTCTAAGGACGGCCCTGGGATGCTGGAGATTTGGGAATGGCCAGATTCCCACTCATCACTAGAAGGGAACACCAGCTGCAAATCCAGCAGTGGGGATGGTGCTTGCAAAAGGACAAAAAAAGCAGAAATATTTGAATTCACCTGACCTTGTGGAGACTTCCTCCTGTTGGCTCCTCCAAGGAGAGGAACAGACCCTGGAATCTGGGAGGTGGGACCTTCTCCTGCTCCAGGGACCTCAATCCCAGCTCATCTCAAAACTCCACCAAGTTTTTGGCTCAAAGGGCCTCGTGCACCAAGGGCAAAGCTGCTGTGATTAACTGTAATTTGGAAATTATGTTGATTATCAATTTCAAGTTAATTGATTAGAGACCTTTCTTTAGCAAGCAGAGAACTCACACATCAATATCTTGGTTATTAAAACTTGTTTCCATGAAAGAAAACCCTTATGGATGCCAATCCATAAGGTTATTTATTTGTTTTCAATAGGAATTTGGGGAAAAATAAAGGAAATTAATCACGTTCCTAATGTTCCCTTTCAGCCTGTATCAGTTTTTAACACTAATATTAAAAAAAACACCAGTTTATTCAGTCACTCTTGAGTCTTCCCAAGGACTCCAGAGATCCCCTCCAGGGGAAACCAGGCACTTTAAAAATAAAAAACAAACAGGTTTTCACTCTCAAATCTGGTTGCGGATCTGTTGAGGGTAACTTGATGGGACAAAGCCTGACTGTGACAGGACAAACGCCTCTTGTCACGTTGTTTTCAGGAAGCTTCTCCTAAAATCAGGATCAAGGAGAGCCTGAGGAAACGGGACACATCCTTCACTCAACCCTGAGCAGCCTCCCCTGGCTCAGCCACGCTTCCAGTTTGCAGAAAACAAACGGAAAATTGGGGAATATTCTGGGAATTCTTGGTGGGGGCAGCTCCTTGCCCGGGAGGTTAGTCTGAGAAATGGCAAAATTCCACTGGGAAATGGCAAAATTCAACTGGGAAATGGCAAAATTCAACTGGGAAATGAAATTATGAAATTAAATTGGGAAATGGCAAAAACTGAATCGTGAAATGGCAAAATTCAAACAGGAAATGGCAAAATCAAACTGGGAAATGGCAAAATTCAATGGGGAAATGGCAAAGTTCACCTGGGAAAGGACAACATTCAACCAGGAAATAGCAAAATTCAACTAGGAGATGGCAAAATTCACTTGGGAAGTGGCAAAACTCAACAGAGAAAGGGCAAAATTCAACTGGGAAGTGACAAAATTAACCTGGGAAAGGACAACATTCAACTGGGAAATGGCAAAACTAAACCAGGAAACGGTGAAATTCATCTGGGAAATGGCAAAACTCAACAGGGAAATGGCAAAATTCAACTGGGAAGTGACAAAATTAACCTGGGAAAGGACAACATTCAATTGGGAAATGGCAAAACTAAACCAGGAAACGGTGAAATTCATCTGGGAAATGGCAAAACTCAACAGGGAAATGGCAAAATTCAAACTGGGAAATGGCAAAATTCACCTAGGAAAGGACAACATTCAATCGGGAAATGGCAAAATTCAACTGGGAAATGCCAAAATTAAATCAGGAAATGGCAAGAAGTTGAAGTAACGAGCCGAGCTGCAGTGTGTAAAAATCCCAGCGTATTTGGGATACAGCACAGCAAAACCCCAAAGGAGTGGATTGAACGGGGAGGTTGATTCCCACCGTCCCTAACCCAGAACAGGCCTCGTTTGGGAGGAACATCCACCCTGTGGGAAGCACCGAGCTGGCCACAACATCTTGGCTTCCCCTCCACCTCTCCCTAAACCTTGGCTTCCCGGGCAGTAAAATGAGGATAATGACCAATTTTGCCTTTCCTTGTGGAGGGATGAGATAATTTCATTTAAGGAAATGACATAAAAAGAGCACATTTTGGAGTTCCAAGTACAACTAGAGAGCCATGGATCCAAAGGAGTTGATCCAAGTGTTCCTGAAGGTGAAGTTCTTGCTCCTTCCAAACCCACTTTTGGCTCAAAATCAGAATATTTTCCAAGAACTCGTCCATTTCTCTGAAATTTTTTAAGAAGGACAAAGCTTTTCCTCAGTTTTCCAGAGGCAGTGCTGGAATATTTCATTTCACTTTGGGCATTATTTCGCTGGACATTTTGTTTAAAGGATATTAAAATACATGATGACATATTATTATATATTCAATGTCATAATGCACTTTGATGCTGGTAAATTTCAACTACGTATACAAAAATCCAAACAAAACATTTTCTCCTATTAAAATGTCAGATTTTTATTGAAACTAATGAATATTTTTTTTTTTAAATCCCAGATTCAGGAAGCATTTTAGACTTCCTCTGCACTGAACTGCTTTTCTCTAATTTTCCTGCATGAAAAATGCTGGTTTCTAATTGCTTTGCAGAAGGGGAAAAATTAGTTTTGTTGTTTTCAAACTAAAAAGCTGAAGTTTTCAGTCAACACTCAAGGCACTGGAATTTCTCAGCCTGTATTTTTCCCACAGAAGGAAAAGAGGAGGAAAAGACCCTCATTTCCACCAACATTTTTTTAGTTTTCTCTTAAACAAGAACTTGAGGCAGTTGATAGAAAAGACTCTGCTCCTGGCAAGCCAAGGAAATCCAAATGGTGACAAATATTTTTTCCTGAAAAGCCCAGAATTTGCAAACAGACCTTGGATCCTGTGGAATTTCAAAGCCATTTTACCTTTCTGGGACGGCATTTAGCACATCTTGGTCCTCCATCATTTCGTGGCAAATCCTGCTGATGTGAGAAAGGAAAAAAAGAAGTTTTCTTTGTTGGGTGTTTTGCTGAAGCTTGGGGAAAACAAAAAGAGGAGAAAGAGGAAAGAAATGAACTTGTGCTGTAATTTCCCAGCATCTTCTTCTGTTTCTGCTGGGAGAAGAACAGGGAGCAGGTGACATTCGTGGGCTCATCGTGGAGGGCTGGGATTGTCTGCCCAGCCACAGCAATGATTGTTGGTATCCCACACGTGGTGGTGACAGCCCTCCCGCAGAGCCCTGGCTGCAGGATGGTGCTGCTGGATCAACCCCTCATTCAGTGCTGAGGAAAGGGAGAACACCCCGTGGAACAACTCTTGCCTTGTACTGGTGGGAGTGGTTCAGTCATGGATGAGATGTCATGGAAAAGAGAGGAAATCTGTGCTCCTAAACACCCCAAAATGCAGCGAATTCCCATGGAATCACAGAAATCCCAGGTCAGAAGGATCCTTGGGAGGTTTCAAGTCCAACTTCGTGCTTGAGGTCCACGCTGAGTTCAAACTGGGTCACTCCTGGCTTTGTCCAAGAGGCAGCACAGTCACATCCCTGTGCATCCAGGCAACTCCCTGAGTTGTTCTTCCCAACTTTCTCTGGAAAGGAAAGCTGCTGGCTCCCTGGAAAACGAGTGGATGAAGGCGTGGAGGTCAGGAGGAGAAGGAGAACCAAGGAAAAGCCAAGAGCCAGCCTCTCCATCCTGAGATTCCACATCTCTCAGGCTCCAGTTCCTGGAGCCCAGTTAGGAAAGGAGAGATTATTATCCCAAACAATTCACAAGACGCTCCACCTCAAATGCAGGGAATAAAACAGGACTCACAGAATATCCTAGGCTGGAAGGGACCCACAGGCACCATCAAAGCCCAGCTCAGTCAATAGGAAGCTTTTACTGAATGGGTTTAGAGTGCAGACCTCTCCAATATTTCCCAGGACTTGAAAATCCCTCAGGTGAACTGGGGGTGAGCAGAGTGACCCCCTCACAGCACCAGGGAAAAGCTGCTTTTCCTGGGATCCTGGAGGCAGAAACAGCAGCACCCAGAGCCTGGCTGTCAGCACCAGCCGTGGGGTGGCACAGGGGGTGCTGACATTGGATATAAATGATCCCCCCAGTTTGGGGCTGCAGGATCGATTCCCTGACAGTCCTGCCCTACCCAGGGCTCGAGTTCTTGCCTGTTTTCATTATTTTTCCATTTGTAATTTTATTTCAGAATGGTAACAAGACACCCCGGGGCAATGTGCTTCCAGGGGATTATTGCCTCCAGCTCTCTGCTTTATGACACATGCCATAATCACCACGAAATGCACAGCCTGCCACAGCTCATTACTTGAGCCTGGTCGATATAGCCACGTATTAGGTGTGATGGATAGACCAGAGCCATGAAATTATATGGACTTTTGGTGGCAAAAGTGAGTTTGTCCTGAGAATGGCTTGCAGCTGGGCCAGCTATGCTTGGAGCCATCCTCAACTTCAGAGCTCTCACGAGTTGGTTTTGCTCTCACTCTGCCCACAGCAGGTGCGTGAAATAATTCCACGGTTTCACACTCCTCTGCTGCCCCTCTTAGCTTGGCAAGGCTCACCCACCTGCAGCCACCAGCAAGAAACACCTTCCAGGCACGCTGAGCCTCACAAAACTCCCCTGAGGCCTTGCAAAAGCAAGTCCCAAGTCAGGCTCCTTCTGCCTTTTACTGCCCGTAAATCACCAGGCACGAGATCTCCTGGAGAGCCGTGAGGTGGAGGAGGGAAAAGGGGAGAGCACGGAACGTGGGGCATGAGCTGCTTTCTTCCAGGGAGTGGTGCCATTCTGGGTTTCTTTTACAGTTTCAGGCAGTCTGGGCAGCTGGCACAGGAAGCCAAAGGTCTGAAGCCAGGGGGCAAAGGGACACGCTGGGATTTGTGGGCAAAGGGGATTTGGGCAGCAGCCAAGGGCCAGGAGAGCAGCAGGGAGCTGGTGACCCCCAGAGAATGTTCTTGGCCAGCAGGACCCACATCCAGAGCAGCCCCACGAAATTCCCCCAGCACTCCAGGATGTTCAACCAGAGCTGTTCCACCGTGGCCAGGAGCAGCTGGTGCTTCCAAGCTTTTCCCTGGAGCTCCCAGAGACTCGGACAGGAGGCCTTTCATGGGGGTCCCATCATTCCCAGCTGCTGGGCTGGCTCTGGCTCCCAGGGCTGAGGATGGACAGGCTGGGATTCCTTCCCCCACGGAGCCCAGGGCTGAGGTTACAGCTGGAGAATGCCAGCACTTGGCTAAGCAGGGAATGAGGCAGATGAAGAGCACTTTTGTACAGCTCCAACACACAAACACTCTTCAGACCAGAGGTTCCTGAGCCGCCACCTTGAAGAAGCACCAGGATGAAGCTGAAGACCATGGAGAGACAGCAGGACACAGGGGATCTTCATTAGGAGGGGCTGTCGTGGTGTGACAGTGGCCAAACTCCAGGCACCCACGGGAACAGCTCATTTACCCTTCCCTGCTGTAGCTGGGCAGAGGAGAGGGAAAAAATTAACGAGGGGCTCATGAGCTGAGGTAAGGACTGGGAGAAAAAACACTCCAAGGGCAAAACATGTTCAGATTTAAAGGTATAAAGGTCTAAGAAGCAGGAGAATCCCCTCGCACAGATCTGTCAGAGGAGTTTCAAGGTGCTGTAGGAAACCCAGCTCAGCCCTTTCTGCAGCACTGCAAGTGCCTTTCTCTGCCTGGGAAGGTTCACAAGGAGGCTCTGAGAGCTGGACCACCAGGACAGGCGTTCCCAGAGGAGAGCTGAGATCCAGGGATTGCCTGGCAGGCTCCTGGCTCTCAAAGCCAGGTCTGTGCTAGCCTGGCCAGCCCACACCACCACCCTCCTGGCCACGTCCCAGCCCCACAGCAGGCTCAGGCCCCGCTCAGTCAGGCCAGGCTGGAGATTGATTTTGTTCTTTGGCTGGGGAGAAGCTGCCCTTAACCACAAAGCCTAAAAGAACCCACGGCCCAGCCCTTTGCATGGAATAAATTCACAGCAAAGCTTTTCATCCCCAGGGAAGGTCATCTTACCTGAGCCCCGGGACAATGTCACAGGGACAGAGCCTCCCTTTCTCCAAGGAGAGGCTTTTCCCTGTTCTGTGCCTTCAAGCTCACTCTCCTTCTGCCCCTCTTTCCAAACAACCACCTTTTTATCCCCCAGCTCTGCTACTCAAGTATGTGCACCATGCCCTCCTTCACAGAGATTCTGGGCATTTTTATTCCTTCTTGCTCTTCTCCGTGATCTAAAGACATTCAGGTTAAAAAGATGTGGCTGAGGTGGTTTTTTTCCAGACCACGTCAGAAACCAAAGGTGTTTTCCCAGTTGAGCAGGATCAGCCTCCTGCAGGTGACAAAGACAATTTATGAGGACACAAAGTGCAGTTGTGCACAGTGAACTGCTCCTCTTGGCTATATGGAGACAAATCCCCTTTGCCCACATCCCTTCTGCCATACCTGCTCCCACTCAAGATTCCCTTTATCCCTGAGAGCAGCTTAACATAAATCCCAACCATCCCAGGAGCTCCTAAAGGCTTTTTTCTCCCTGCCAAGTTTCCTCCAGCTCTTGGAGGGCAAACAGCAGCCACAGAGCCCCCTTTGTGCTCCAGGGCTTGGCTCCTGGTCCCCCCCAGGCTGGTGGGCAGGAGAGGTGCCCTGAGCCACGCTCGGAGGGCTGGCACAGCATCACAGCGGGCTTTGAGCAGCAGCTGCAGCTGGGTGTCCATGGCAAGGGCACCTCAGCCAGCCCAGGACTGAAAAGGAGGAGGGATCTGCAGGGCAGAGCCTTGGGCAGCGTGGGGGAACTGGGTTTGGGGACTGGAAGCCTCCAGGGGGGATGGGGCTGGTCAGGGGAGAAGAGCTCAGCCTCGGAGGGGGCAGCTGGGTTATCCAGATCTCAGTTTGGAAGGCACCAAATGCAGCCCCAGGGGTCACCGGGTTCCCTGAGGGAGGAAAATCAGAGCCTGCAGCGTCAGAAATGAGATTTCCTCACCCCTGTTCGCCCTGGGAGGGAAAAATTCCAATGCAGGCACAGGGTGTGGCCAGGACTCAGACTTCCCTGTCCCAGCTGCTCACTCCCTCCCCTCTGCCCGTGGGAAGGGATCCGAGGGATTCCTGCATGGCAAAATCAGCTCGAAGGGATGTTCTTGTGCCCTTATCGTGCTCTGAAGGGGAGGAATGGAAACCCCAGCCAGGCCCCTGCACCCACAGCTGAACAGCCCCAGCTCTGCAGCCCAGAGAGACACGACGGGCCCTGGGCTGCTGTGGCTTGGGGACATCTCTGGGCTGCTGGCACACTGGCTCTGAATGGTGATGGCCACTGGGGCCTGTCCTGAGCCACAAAACTCTCGAGGGGGTCACACTGAGTTAATGAAACCCTACAGGCACCCAGGGAGAGATTCAGGTGGTGGAGGACATAAAGTGCAGCAGGTGAGAACAATGAACCCTCTGCAGTGCCTTCACTCCCTTTTGATTTCTCCCAACTGTCTCCCACACCCCCCTGCTTAATGTCCTGGGGTTGGTTTTTTTCTTCCCCACACGGTTGACTTTGTAGATCACTTTCTCAGTCTCTCCTTTTGGTTTTTTCCCCCTGCCCTTGTGTTTTTCTCTGCAATCCACAGCTCCCATTTCATGCACTCCTTTCCTGGCACCTGTGGCTGCAGCTTGGGCAGTGTCACAGGCTAGGCTGTGGTTTGCATGCACTGCTGATGTGCTCACATACCTCCTCTGCCCTTTTTTTTTTTGGAGAAAAAAAAGAATATTATCTATGATTTTTCCTTAGTGGCACCTTCAGATTAAAAAATTCCACACACTTTAGAGTCTCACCTAATTCCCTTTTGCATGTCAGGCAGTGGGACACACGGGGATCATGATCCCAGTGCTGCCCATCCCTGTCCTACATAAACCAGAGCTGGAGGAAGAACCCAAAACCTCACACCTCTCCAGAAACACCTGCAGAGGATGGGATGACACCACATTTCACCCTCTCCCCCTGCCCAGCCCTTTGGGACCACCTCAGGGGAGATCACACCAGGGAGGAAATGTTCCTTCAGGCTTCCCTCACGTTTCCAGCCCTGCCAGGGCTGTGTTTATTTATAACTGAGAGAGGAGGCTGTGATCTCATGTCTGGGGTGAAGCAGGTCCTGGCAAGGCACACAAGCGGTTCCTGTCACTGCAGGGACCAGAATAGCCCACTGCAGGATGGGTTAGTTCAGAACAACACTTTGGGAACAGAACTCTGGGAAGAGCAGGGTATTTTTGCTCTCCAAAAGGTCCTTATGTATTAAGATAAAAAAGGGAGGGTGGATATGGGCAAAATGTGCCGTGCATGGCTCTTCCAGCACTCCTGAAAATCCGTGGTGATTCTCCAGCCTTCCTCTCCCTGCATTCACCCAGCCCTCCATCAATCCCAGGAGTTACACAAAGTCCATTCCATTTGCAAACTCCCCTCCTTCCCTGAGTTTACCTCTCCATTTCCTCTGTTTCTCGTGTTGGGGGACTCTGTTGGATCCCATGTGGGAACTGGGGATCGCTCTTGGCCACGCTGTCAGGAGCAGCAGCCGCTTTCTTATCTGAAATAGGTTAAAATATCCCTCCCTTGTCCCAGCACACAGCCATCAGGAGGAGAGGAGACAGCCTCAGGTTGGGCCAGAGGAGGTTCAGGTTGGAGATTAGGGAAAATTTCTTTACCAGAGGCATTGGCACAGGCTGGTCAGGGAAGCTGAGGAGTCCCTGGAGGGTTGTGGTGACCTGGGCACTGCTGGGGAAATGGTTGGGCTCAACGATCCAAAGGGATTTTTCCAGCCTAAATGATTCTGTGATCCTACAAAAATGCATTTAACATAAAGCTGGGGAGGATTCCAAAATGAAATCCCTGTTCCAACCACCCTCCAAAACCTCAACTCTGAGATTCCCTGCTTGGGGGAACCTCCCAGGCTGGGAAACATCCCAAAGGGTGGGGTAGGGACACAACAGCAGCGCTGGGGGCTGAGCCAGGAGTGCTGCACCAAATCCTGGGAAAAGCCCAAAGCCCAAAAGCGGCTGCTCCTGGCACAGCCCGGGGCACACGCAGGGCACACGGAGCGGGAGCTGTGTCGCCGGCACAGCCCGGGGCACACGCAGGGCACACGGAGCGGGTGCTGTGTCGCTGGCACAGCCCGGGGCACACGCAGGGCACACGGAGCGGGTGCTGTGTCGCTGGCACAGCCCGGGGCACACGCAGGGCACACGGAGCGGGTGCTGCGGCGCTGAGCCGGGCGGGGGTCCCGGCTGGGGGCACAGGGGGGGTTGGCAGCGGGATCCCGCAGCCCCCGGAGCGCCCCTTCCCCGGGCCGGGGGCCACTAGAGGGCAATCGTGGAGTGTCCCACGCCCGGAGCGAGGGACAAGGGCTGCTCGGTGGCCGCAAGGACACGGCACAGCACCTGTCTATCCTGAAGTTAAAGAGAAAAAAAAAAATTAAGCATTTTCGGGCTCTGCTCGGTTTAACCGCTGCAGGTGGATAAGGGGACGGACCTTTAGGATTCATGCGGACACTCACAGGTTGGTGCAGCTCAGCCCCGACACAAAGCAGAGGGTGTGGCCCCAGCTGAGCTGCGTTTTATCCCCAGCTGATTTAGCTAATTTAGGAAAAACCTGTTCCTAAGGCAGGCAGGTGTCAGCAATTGGTTTCCTTGATAGAAATATCGGAGCCACCCGCTGTGGTGAGGTCGGACTCTTCCCCCAAGTCACAGGACAAGAGGAAACATCTTCGGGTTGCACCAAGGGACATTTACGTTGGATAGAAGGGAATTTTTTTTCACCAAAGGGCTGTCAAGCCCAGGCAGCGGTGGTGGCGTCCCCATCCCTGGAGGGATTTAAAAGCCGTGTGAATGTGGCACTTGGGGACAAGGGTTCGTGGTGGCCTTGGCAGTGCTGGGGTAACTTGATGATCCCACGTTAACGCTCCATGATTCCACGGCATGCCTCTAACATTCCCAGGGCTGCATTTCCGTGCCCCCATCCCCCTCCACGGGATGTCCCCTCTCCCCAGGCCCGGACTCTGCCGCTCCCAAGTTGCTCCGAGGGATCCTTTGGGGACGGATCTGCTCTGCTCCTTCTCTCCGCCACATCCCCGGTGGCACAGGGGGGCTCCCTGGCAAAGTCCCGCTGGCTTTACTTGGCCTCTCCCCGGCTCCGTCCCCTGCTCCCCGCGGGTGCCAGCAGCCCCTCCCTTTATCAGGCCGGGGCGGTGGGAGATAGGCAGCGAGGCCGATAAGCCCTCAAGTGGCAGCGTGCTGTAAACATTCCCACTGGTGCTGTTAGATTAGAGCGCTGGGAAAATGCCTCCAGCCCCGCGGGCCACCAGCGCAGCCGGCTGGGGCTGGGGGGCTGCGGAGCTGCTGAAAAGCGCCGAGGGAGGAGCTGTGGAGGAGCTGAAGTGCTTCCAGCAGGATGGATGCTGCCTCCCAGGGAAGCGGGGCTTGGCAGGGGCTCCCCAGAATTCCTAGGAGGGCTGATTTGGCATCCGACCCCGCAGTCACTTCCATCTGCATCCCGAGGCTTCACTGCCTTTTTTGCCCAGAGGGAAGGAAAACTCACTTCTCCCTCCATCCCCGCCGGGCTTCTGGTATGCAGAGATCTCAGCTGGCTGCAAGTGCTGTTTGGGGGTTTTCACATCTACCTGGAGGATGGCACAGAGTTAAAGGCTGTGCTCTCCTTCCAGAGTAACCCGGACCCATTTTAAACCCATTTTCCACAGTCAAACCAACCCATCCCAAGCAGCTTCAGCAGATTTACTTCCTCCGATTCGGAGTGGAGAGAGGAGGGCAAACCCTTCAAGCCGCTTGTCCCCGGGGCAGAGGGGCTCTTTCCCTGCAGGAGCTGCTGTGCACGGGCGCAGCTGGAGCTGGGAGCCTGCCACCCACCGAAATGTGGGTGCGGCAGGACAAAAGCGTCAGGATTCGCGTTTGGGAATGCTGCTGGCTCTCAGGGCTCCTTGCACTGGCTCTGCAAGCTGGGGTTTGCCAGCAGCGGTGACGGCGTGGCCTGGTGACAGCGTGGGCTGCAGGAGCAGTCCCCTGGCAGGAGGGGACGTGGTTCCAGCATTCCCACAAGAACCGGGCCCGGCAGGAAGCGGCAATCCCTCTCTCCTTACCCCCATTCCTGCGTGTCCCTCCCGACCTGCTCAGCATCACCCCGGACCTCCAGCTCCAAGCCGGGAACACCTTGGCTGATGAAAGCTCTCCATCCTCCTTTTCCTGTTACCCCGAGAAGGAAATTCTCCTTTTCTTGGGAATATCCAGAGCTCTGGGAGCTCGGCAGAGCAGTCGCAGCTGCCTTCCCGAGCCGCTCGGAGGCAACCTTCCCTCCTCTCCCATTGCCAGCAGCTTCCAGAGCTCTCGGCCAGGCAACGCCAGGCCCCGGGAACCTCCCACTCCCACTTTCTCCCTAATATTTTCACAGTGAGTAAATCTCCATCCTTTTAGGGCTCTCAAATCTATTATTTTTACATTTGCAGCGGATTCCCTGGCCCTGTTATTAATGAAAACCTCCAAGAATGCTCCTCAAATGCAGCTTTGACTTTCTGCCCAGGACCTGTGGACAAGGAGAAAAAAAAAAAATCAGGCAGCATTAATAAAGCAGGAGGTTTCTATTAAGTCTGAGGGACTGGACTCTCTGGCTTTCTTGGATACTGAAATCCTCTAGTGCAGGATAAATCTTATACACTTCATTTTCCCAATCTCTCCTTCAATATATTTTAAGAGAACACTGCAATATCAGGGTAAATAATGTTCCGACTGCAGCGTGGGGTCTGCAGAGCGGCCTGGGCTCAGCCTGTGGGCTGGGCTATCCTCCACTGTGCCTCAGCCTTCTCTCCCTAATCAGGGGGCAGAGCTTGGGGAGGTTTTAATTAGCTGTGAAAACAAATAACGAGCAATCCCTTCGAGGCTGGGGAAGGAAGTGGGTGAGTGCATGAAGTCACTAAATATGCAAATCCCTGCGGCCAGCACCACCTTGGTGGGAGCAAACCTCCCCCAGGTCTATTCCCTTGGAGCAGGACCCACTTCCCATCTGCCTGTGAGGGAGTTTTCCATCTGTGGGCTCTGCTGCTGTCTTTGCACGGCACCTGCTCTTCCTAAAGGTGCTGGATTTTCTTGGAAAAAGCTCTTACCTGGAAGCGAGCACGCCAGCCTTCCCTGCAGCAGAAAAGGGAGCAAGTCCATGGGGTCCTGCGAGCCCCAGGTCAGGCTGGGAGATGATTTCCCTCTGCTTTTATCCCTCTCAGTGCTTTGCAGAGTGCCCTGAAGGTGAGATAATGCAGCACCTCCAGCACGGGCAGGCCAGGGAGTGCCTTTGGGCTGGCTTTGACACCCAGAGCTCGCACGCAGCCCCTGGCCAGAGAGGGATGCTGGGAGCAGGGATTTTATTTGGATCCTGGCACCTCGTTCCCCTTGGATTGCTGGGGATGGGGCTGCTGTGCTGGTATAATGCACAAGGAGCAGGCTGGTGCTTCAGGCTGCTCTGGGGAATAAATACAAAGGAAAACTCTCTCCCTTCCTTAGGAGCAGGAGTTGCATATTCAGAGTTGCTCGTGCTGGTGGGTTTAATCCAGCAGCACTCCTGGGGGTTGTTATAATGGTGGTGCCAGAGCAGCAGAACAACAGTTTTCCTGCCTGGAATAAAAAAAAAACCCATGGCCAGGCCAATCCCAATCTGCAGAGGCAGCAAAGTTCAGCCAATGCAAGGCAGGAGCCTGGAGCTCCCAGCACCCTGGTGCTGACACAGCCACGAGCAGAGCCCTGCAATCAGCAGTAACTGAGAGCAGGGGGTGGCACAGGCTCAAATTCATAAGGTCCAGAGTAGCTCACAAGGCAGTTCTGGGGCTGGGGAAGCCAAGGCTGAAGGGCTGTGGCCCGAGCTGGGAATGCAGGGCTGGAAAGCTCCATGTGTGTTACAGAATATCCCGAGTTGGAAGGGCCCCACAAGGATCATTGATCCAGCTCCTGATCCTGTCTCCTGCACAGACACCCCAGCAATCCCACCCTGGGCATCCCTGGGAGCGCTGTCCAAACCCTCCTGGAGCTCTGGCAGCCTCGGGGCTGTGCCCATTCCCTGGGGAGTGCCCAGCACCCTCTGGGGGAAGAACCTTCTCCTGATCTCCAGCCTGACCCTCCCTGCCACAGCTCCAGCTGCTCCTTTGTGTGCTGTCACTGGTCACAGAGAGCAGCAGGCACTGACAGGCTCCAATCCACTGGCTCTGTTTTCACCCAACCTGAGAAATCAGAATTTGTCCTCCTGCCAGTGAAGTGCATCTTCATAATGCTCGTTCTCTTTGCCCTGCACCCTCCTGGATCCTCACAGGGCAAACTTGGCCCTGCCTGGGGGAAATCCGTGTCCTGCTTCTGTTGGAGATACAGCTCTGAGGATGATGGCAGGCTGAGAGTTAGGGCTGGAGAAGAGAAGGTTGAGTGGAAACCTCAGAGCAGCCTTCCAGGACCTGAAGGGGCTGCAAGGAAGCCAGAGAGGGACAGACCATCAGGAACTGGAGTGACAGGGCAAGGGGGAATGGCTCCAAACTGACAGAGAATAGGTTTAGATGGGATATTGGGAAGGAATTTTTCCCTGGGAGGGTGGGGAGGCCCTGGCACAGGGTGCCCAGAGAAGCTCTGGCTGCTCCATCCCTGGCAGTGCCCAAGGCCAGGTTGGACATTGGGGCTTGGAGCTCCCTGGGACAGTGGAAGGTGTCCCTGCCCATGGCATGGCGTGGCAGTGGATGGGCTTTAAGATCACTCCCAAGCATTCTGTGATGAAAAACTCCCATCGTTGGCAGATGAGGTGTGAAATGAGTCCCTGCCCAGAGGACAGAGCTTTGGGTGTTTCCCCTCTGCAGGCCGTGCTCATGGAAGTTCTGCAAGGAGCTGGGGACAGGATCCCTCGGGCTCCATCCCCTCTCCATGGTTTTACAGGTCCTGGCAGCACTCAGGGCAAATTCACTCACTTGAGTTATGGGGAGGAGGTAGAGAGAAAACCCCCTGAGTGGCCAAGTGTAATAAACACATTCACCAAGCCTGGTCAGGATACACACGGAATAATGTGTAGGAGCTCTAATTTTACCAGCCCGGTGGGACCTTGGCAAGTAAATCAAATTTCCCTACCCTGACCCAAATAAATATCCTGGAGTGGAAAAAACAGATTGCCTTTGCCTGCAATCACCATGTGCTCATTCCAAGGGGATATCAGCGAGCAATCCTCGCTTCTCTGGGCCACTTACAGCTTCCCCTCTTCTCCCTGAGCTCTATAAGGACCCACTCCTCTTGGGCCTAATCCAAGTTCCACCAGAGTTGGGGGTAAATCTCCATCTGGTTCACAAGCTTTCAGCAATTCTTCAGTCATTAAAATGCTGAAAAGGATGGGCGGGCAGAGTCCAAACTTCTCTGATCCTCCTCAGAAGAATGCTTGCCCACATTGCAGACCCAGATCCTGAAATGCCCCTCCATTAGGAATAGACACAGAGGGGCAATCCCCAGGAAAGGAATCCTCACCCAACACACACCCCAACCCCCAACCTCCTCCTCCTCTTCCTCCCATGGAAAGGTACCTTTAGGGCCACATTCTGATGAGGATTTTCCCTCTTGCTCCTTTCCATGTTGTCTGGAGCCACCAAACCACAAAGCTGCAGCAGAATCATTTTTTATCCTGTCCTACTTGTCCAACCAAGTTCCTCCCTGGTGCTTCTGGAGGAGACATTTCGTTTCTGTCCAGGCTGTGGGTTTAGTAGGATGACCAGTGGCAGTTTAAAAACGATGGCCAAGGTCCCTGGGATAAAAGCTGCCTCCTGTTGTTACCTCAGGCATCCTCGGAAATCTTCAGGAGCTCTGTGGGTTTCAAGGCCCTCGGTGTGGTCAGAGGAAAGGATTAAAGGATGAAAGTGGTTTCCTCTGTGCTGTGTGGAGAGCTCAGGTGGTTCATGTCGGGCTGGGGTCCCCGGGCTCTCCCAGGGGCTGCTGAGGGGTCATTGTCTCAGTTCAGGCTCCGTGATGCTGACACCAGGAACAGCTGTCAGCCCCTCTCGTGCCCTTGATCAATAACGCCCCAATCTCGCCTTTCGATGGCATCAATTATTTATCTCTAATTGGATTGGGTTCTTCCTTGGTCCCACTGAATCAATTAACGAGGATTTGCCACCAGAGCTGCTGGTGCCCTCCAGAGAGACTTGTCACAGCAGCACCAGTGGAAACTGGGGCGGGGAAGGCTGGGAGGAGCAGAAGGGACATCTCCTGGGGGCTCCTTTCTTTGCAGGACAGGCTGAGGGGCCGTGGCTGTCAGGCAGCTGAGGTGGGAGAGGGGCTGCACTGAACCTTTGTTCTCATTGCAAGACCTTCCCTTGAAAGCTACAGCTCCTGGAGGTCCATGTGGAATGAGGAGAAGCCTTGAGTCACACAGTCCCAGAATGGTTTGGGATGGGAGGGATCTTAAACATCATCTCATCCCACCCCTGCCATGGGCAGGGACACCTTTCACTATCCCAGGGTGCTCCAAGCTCCAATGTCCAACCTGGCCTTGGACACTTCCAGGGATCCAGGGGCAGCCACAGCTTCTCTGGGCAACCAGGGCTTCCCCACCCTCCCAGGGAACAATTGCTTCCCAATAGCCCATCTAACCCTGCTCTCTGGCAATGAGGAGCCATTCCCTGTGTCCTGTCATTCCAGAATCTTGTAAAAAGCCCCTCCCCATCTTTTCTTTGAAGACTCCCTTCAAGCCCTGGAAGTCAGCATTGTCCACTCTGCATTTCTCCCACTTTCCTCTTCTGCCTGTGACCAATTCTCCCCTCCTGCTGTTATAACCTCCAGCCCCTTTTCCAGGGCAGGAGCCCTCATTCCTATAAGTGGAGGATCCCTGCCAGGAGACTCTCCCACAGATGCACAGTTGGGCAGCAGGGATCCACTGCACGCCAGCAGCTGCCTTTGATAATGAAGGATCTTTGGGAACTTAAACGTTCTCCTTCTGAGCTCTGACAATATTTAAGCATGTGTTAACAGTTTAAAGAAGCAACCCTCTAGAGGAAGTCTCATTTGTCAGGAGCAGTTGCTCGAAATTTCATCGTAACTGAATTAAGGCAGCCCAGAATGGAGCGGGCTGGAGCGAAGACAGGAGCACTGATGGATGGTTCACACCAGCTGCTCAGACGGGCCTTTGAAAGCTCCTCGAGCTGATGTTCTGCACATCAGCAGCCCTGGCTCCTGAGGGAAGCAGGGCAGCTCCAGGAAGGCTGGGTGGGATTTCTGAACCCTTGTGCAGAGTCACCCATCAGCACAATGGCTGCCAGCAGAGCTCCTCATCCTCCACATCATCCTCGGGAAATCAACACGGGGCTGCCATGGATTGCGGTGGCTGGGGAGGCTCAGAAATCACCTTCAGACTTCAGACAGAAGAAAACCCACCATGGCAGGTCCAGGAGATCCGCACAGTTCAGAGCCTGTCCTGCATTTTTAGCCACAAGGCCATGAAATACCTTTGGAACCCCAATGTTCCTGAACCCTTGTTCTCTGGGTGACTGAAATGGCTTGGAAAAGCCAAGGAGTGGTCCTAAAGAATTGTTGAAATGTTGCCGCAACTGCTAAGCCTCAGAATCAGCAAGTTCTGCTGCAAGGAGGTTTTCCTCCAGCCTATAAACCTGGAGGACCATGGAGTTTGGCTACTCACCAGGCCAGGCAGGAAACAAAATCAGCAAGTCACTCCTGAAGTTATCCATGACTTTATTTCACCTGTCAGAGGAATATGAGAAAGGTGAGGGCTTTGGGGGGCAGCCAGGGCAGGGCAGGTCTTGGTGCAAGGCAGGATAAATGGCAGAAAGTTCCTTTATCACTCTGGATACGGATCAAAGTTTTCTGGTGTGACTGCGCGGAGACTGAGAATATTTGAGAACTTCAAAATGCAGGAAATGGGATCTTCATCCCACGGCGTGAAGGTGTAGCCATGACATGGGTCAAA
The DNA here is from genome assembly GCA_013390045.1 of Picathartes gymnocephalus. Lineage (NCBI taxonomy): Eukaryota > Metazoa > Chordata > Aves > Passeriformes > Picathartidae > Picathartes > Picathartes gymnocephalus. Next base: position 45,181 of record WEKY01062652.1, read on the forward strand.
CCTGGTGTGCTGTGCCAAGAGCTGTGCCAGGACAGGGAGAGATCACTGGCAACAGGCAGGAAAAAGGGAAGAGCCTCAGCCAAGCCCCCTTGGGTGGGCAGAGCTGGGAGCTGCTGCTCTCAGTGTCCCCTGTCCCCACCAGCTCCATCCAAGGGGCTGCCCCCCGTGTTCATGGCCCAGCAGCACTGACAACCCCCAGCAGAGGAAGGACATTATTCTCCCTTTTGGGGGAGTGTTCTCTCTGTGCCATCTTGAAGCTTTTTAGCACCCTCAGCAGCCTTCCCCACGCTGATTTCCAGCAGATGTGGTGCTAATGAATAACACTGTAATCTCAGTGCCTTAATATAGTGCTGGGGGGTGATAAGTCAGAAATTGCTGTCATCGTCGGGGTGAGGACGATCTGGTCATTGTTCAGAACTGTCCTCCTCTGATGATTACATCAAGGGCACTGTATTTTATCCCATCTACTCCCACTCTGCTTCCAAATTTAAAGCTGTTCAGGCATCAGACACTTCTATTTTTCTAAGGGCTTAATGAGAGGCCGGGATGCAGATGTTCAGATAAAGCCCTGACAAATTGCAAGTGGAGGAGCCACATTAAACTTGAACAATTATGGGATGCAGGGCAGGAAAGGCCCCAGCAGAGCTCTGCTAAAGCAGCTGCCACCTCCACGTGCCCCACGGTGGAGAGGGCAGAGGAGATGGCTCAGAGCCCAAGCAAATATTGCCACTCCAAGCTGAGAGCTGGAGATTAAATAGAGGACTTGGGGAGGGAGCAGATGGGTGAGGGGGTGTCCTGGTTCCTACGCTGGCATCTGGGATAGAACCACCCTGAGATCACAGGGGTTCATCAGCAGAGTCCAGCCAGAGTAGGCAAGACCCAGGAGGAGCTGCCTGGTTGGGCAGGGTGGGCATCACCGTGGGGCTGTGGAGAGGTTGGGAATGGATGCTCCAGGCAGCTCTCAATGTCAGCACTGCCAGGGTGGGCCTGGGGACACCACAAAGCCCAGCTGAAGACTCCAAACTCCATCCCGTTTTTATGGGTCTGAGGAACACTCCACGTGGCCCACAGAATCACGGGACTCTTGTGATCCTAAAGCCCTCTGAGGTCACCACATCCAACCATCCCCCAGCACTGAGGCCACCACTGATCCTTGTCCCCAGGTGCCACATCCACATGGCTTTGAAATCCCTCCCTCCCTTTTAAATCCCTGGTGATCCCACCACTGCCCTGGGTAGCCTGGCCAGTGCCTGGCCACCCTTTCAGGGAAGAAATATTTCCTAAAATCCAATCTGAGTGTGCTCAGGAAGGGAACAGTGGGACCAAAATGGGCCAGTGAATGTCAGCCCGAGCGTGGGGAGGGGAGACCTGATGAGACACAAGAGGAAGCTTTTCCTAGGAGGGAGGATAAGGGGTGGGAAGGCATCCTGGGAGCAACAAAACTTCCTGCAGTTCTGCTTTGGAAGAAGAGTGGACAAGCTGGCAGCAGAGCAGGAGAGAGGGCAGGGGTGAAGTGCCAGGTGTGAAATCCTTCAAGCGAAAGGAAACATCCCAACACCAGCCTTGGTGACTCCAGGCAGCTGCACCTCTCAGGCCATTTAATTCCAGCATCTGGAGAAGCACATAGGCTGGCAGGGACCTCTGGAGATGCCCAATCCAACACCTGGCAGCTCGTCCTGCCAGCTTCCAACACCCCCATCTCATCCTCCCAGAGAGCCTGAGGAGGAGGAAATCCACCTGCAAGGAGCTCTAAGGGAGAGCCCCCCTCTTCTGCATCTTCATTTATACATCACCACACCAAGTCCTGAGCCCAGATTAACCCTCTTCCCAAACTCCAGAGTAGTTCTGGAAGCCAGCTGTTAAAATCTTCCTGTCCAGGCTGCCCAGGGAGTGCTCACAGCCTGGCAGAGGTCAACAAGTGTTGGGACAACACTCTCAAGGGCATGGTGGGATTGTTGGGTTGTCCTGTGCAGAGCCAGGAGCTGGATTTCAGAGATCCTTGTGGGTCCCTTCCCACTCAGGATATTCCATGATTCCATGCTGGCAAAGCTGGTAAAGGCAGGATGATGGAGGAGCCAGCAAACACAGCTTAAAAATGCCTCTCTTACCTGGAGACAAGAGAAAAGTGGAGATCCAGCAAACTCCCCCTGTCCTGGGGAAGTGCTGGCTGTGCTCCTGTCTCCCAGGCTCTGCTGGACAGCTAAATCCCATCCTAAGCTTATGAAATATTGCCTGCTCTTTCTGCCTGGCTCTGCTGGATTTGCTGATGGCCAGAGCCAGCATCTCCATGGCTCCTCTTCCCAACCCCGTGGTCTTTGGAGCTGGAAAAGCCCTGCTGGAGCAGCTGGAACTGCAGGGGGAACTCAATCTCGCCTGGTGTCCAATGTAATAAAAAGAAGGCCCAGAGCTGTAAATTTCCCAGCAGCACCGTGCCTGACATCCTGCTCAGGCATTTCTCCTGCATCCCCCCTGCTCTGCCTGCTCCCACCACTGACCCAGGCCTTCCAAAGGAGCTGATTTAACCAGCTTTAATTTCACAGATAGTCTGCCAAGGGCGAGGTGGCTGAAGGGAAAGGCAGGGAAAATAGGATAGGCTTTGCTTTTGCCCAAGGAAAAGGGAGGGAGGGAGGGATGTTTGATGCAGAGAGAGGAGGGAGGAGCCTGGCAGGTCTCACCTCTGGCTTGGAACAGCATGGGGAACACCACCAGAAGCAGCTAATTATTTCAACTTAATGAATGGCTTCATTATAAACCAGGAAATAAAGAGCCAGATGTGTTACACACTGTCCCAGCTTCTGTCTCACTCCCAGGGCTGCTTTTCCACTGGTTTGTGAACACAGGGATGGGAATCCCAAGCCTTACCTGCTGCCAGCTCCAAACTCTTCCTTTGCTGTCCCTTGTCCAGGAACAATTCCATCCCACGTCAGGTCACACCTTGTCCTCAGCAGCAGCCGGTGGCCAGCAGGGAGGGAGCTCTGGAGTGCTCAGCCAGGGTTGGGGCTCTCACAGCCCAATTCCCGGGGCTCCCACAAACACCTGCTGCAGCCTGGGAGGGCCAGGCCTGCTCCAGCAGCTCCCGGATGGGGATGGCATCCATGGGGTGACAGCCCAGCTCCATGGCTGGAGGCTCAGTGCCACCTCAGCATCCAGAATGGGAGAAAAAGGCTCCTCTGCTGGGAAAAGGAAGCTGCAGCTCCAGGTAGGATGCAGATTTTGCAGCAAACTCTCCCAAAATAAGTTGTTGCAGCAAAGATTTTCATCTCCAAGTAGAGGGAAAAAAAAAAAATCTTGTGGAAAGCCTCACGATTTTTGTCTAGAACAGATATTTTTTGGTTGTTTGAAGTTTCCCTGGTGGACCCAGACAGGGAAGGGGGTGACACTGCCCAGTTCAGTCACCCAAGGGACACAGCAGAGGAGTCCAGGGCTGGGGAACCCTGGATGGATAAAGTGGGGAGAGACAGAGACTCCATTTCAGAGTTCTCTGCACAAGCTCTCCTTCCCCAGCTCCCCAACACCTCCCTCACCTCCTTGTGCTGCCTGAAATCCCCCAGGCAGAGCTTCCCAGGCAGCCCCCTCTCCCAGGGACCCCATCCTGCATCCCTGGGAGCCAGAACCAACCCCAGCCTTCCAGAGGACAGGGAGACCTCTCCCTCCCCTCCCTCCTCACCATCCAGTGCTGGCTCCAGAGCTCAGGCTCCTGCCTTGGGTTACCCAAATCCTGCAAATCCCTGGCTGCAAACGGTGCTCAGAGCCAGGAGCTGTCCCATCTCCAGCCCAGGAAGAAGGGGAAACCCAGCCCTCCTCCTCCTTTTTCATCTCCCTTTCCCGCATCGGAGCTCTCCTGCAGCCGTGGCAGAGCTCCAGGGCTGGGATGCTCCACACGTGCCTCTGGCATCCTCCCATCATTATCCTCCCTGTAATTAGGGAGGGAGCAGGGAGATTGGATGTCCCCAATCACATCATCTCTATTGCATTGTGTTGAAACATCCCATGACAGCTGCAATAAATAGACAGACAAATAGCTGGGTTCAGTTGTGATCCCCACAAGCTGCTTTGGGCAGGAATTATCTCAGCAGAGTTATCCCTGATACTCACCCCTCTCTCTGCTTCCCTGAAAAAAAAGGAAAAGCCCTGAGCCAGCACCTCCTGATCTATGGTGCTCAAAGGCAGAGATCAGAGTCATTGGGGGAGCTGGTTTGGAACCCTTCCTTAATAGAGACACGGATGGCAAAGTGGGCTCAGCCCCAGAGTTGACTTCCAGCTCCCGGAAAATGATATTCCAGGGTACAACACTTCTTCTTCCGGAAGCTGTTGGCACCTGGAGATGCACGGGTTGCTCATGAAATGGGATAAAGAGGCACATTCTGGCTCCAGCATCTCCTGCTGCTGCAGGGAAACCTGCAGTCCACAGAAATCAACACCTGTGCTGCTTCCCTGGCCTCAGATATTGGCACAGCTGTGAATCCCTAAAAGTGATGCTGCTTTGTCAGCCAAAGTGCTGGAAAACAGGAGTTTGACTTCCAAGGGATTGGTAAAACAGGAGCTTGATTTGATCTCTGTTGTTCCTCAGTCAAATCCTTAAGTCTCAATCAACCAATTGAAATGAGGATTATTTCTGAAATGTTTACAACTTCATGTTGTAATGTCAGAAGCCCTTTTGTAGCCAAAATCTGGACACCATTCTGGCTCAAAACCAATATATCCAAAATGTAAAAATTTGAGATATTTTCCTCACCATCTTTCTTATTCTTCCCACCAGGGAGAAACTCTTCTCCAGAAATTAAAAACCTGCTGTGTTAGTGAAGAGTGAGTATCTCACTTGATGCTAATCTTCAGGATTTTAATTTCATGATATTAAATTTTATTTTAAGAGCATTTTTGGTCTTTTCAGTTGGCTATATGGCTTCACAATGAAAACCATGAGCTCACCCTGAGCCACTCTGTGTCCTCCAGCAGAGACCTTTAGAACCATCCTGTGGAAGAATCCGGCCTGAAGTTCCTCTCCCTCCATCCCACTCCAAGCTGTCCAGCTCTTCCAAGGTAGATTCCCATGCCTGTATCCATGAACTTAGAGGGTATTGGGAAAATAACATCCTACAAACCCATTCTTCAAACCCTCCTTATTCCTCACCGCACCCTTTCCCCTCTCTTTCCCTGCTGCAGGCAGGGCCTTTCCACACCACCTGTTTCAGCCTCCCACTGCACACGCTCCAAATATTTTCCTTTTTTTTTTTTTTTTTAAATGAAAATTAATGGACATTAAGACATTCCCCCCTCACTCCTTTCTTTTGAAATGCTTCCCACTAAAAGCGCCCCGAGTGGCGAAAGCCTGGCTTGCCATGCCTGCCAGCAGGAGCGAGGCCTACCTTTGTGCCTCCCTCCCTCCCCGGCAGCCATTCCCGGCTCCCAAGGAGTGGGTGCAGAGCAGCACGGGCCGCTCCGGGCCGGCCTCTGGAAGCCCATTACTGTTTTATGGAGGTCACCCTCACCTAATTATGCCACTGTTCCTCCCAGGCCGGGCTGACCCCGCGTGATCCCGGAGCGGATGAACATGTCCTGGGCGCTTGAGCGTGTGGAGCGCGGCGGCCGCGGGCAGCCAGGCCCGAGGGCGGCCTGCAGCTCGCTGCTACTTTGACCTCGGCCGTTTTTTTTCTCCCCGGCCAGGCCTCGGAGGACCTGTTGAATGGGGCTTTCATTTGGCTGACCCCCGGGGTCAGCTGCTTTCGGAGCATGAAATATGGCTGTGGCTGGACAGGAGGGAAGAGATAAACTCCGCTGAGGAGCCTTAACAGGCCAATGAGCCGTGACTAATGATGATTGGGGTTTGTCTTTCCAGGCCGTAATTTATTGGGCTGCTGACCACTTAGTGCACTCCTCGGGGAATTAACTCCTTCGGGGGCAGCAGCTCTGCCCCTTTGGGATTTATCTGCTCCTCGCTCATCCTTTTGCAGGCTGAGCAAACAGTTCTCCCTTCATCTTTCCCTGCTTTTTGCACATCCTGGTTGTTTTTACCCCACATCCCCCAAAAAATGCTTATTGAACCTTTTCTCTGGGCAGATTTCCTATTGCCTCAGCTTTTTTTTTCTTTTTTTTTGCAGGCAGAAAAAGGGCCACGAGTCCTGGTGACCCTTTTGGGCAGGAGCGCGGTGGCTCCTGCCTGGCATGCGGGTGGCACGAGCCACCAGTGCCCCAACAAAAGAGCTGGCGTGTCGAACACGGCTCTTACATCTTCATCAGGGGCTCCTAAAGCCTGCAGCTTTCTCCTGGGAGGACAGCCCCAGCCTGAGAGCACATTCCCGGCAGCACCACCATCCATCCATCTCTGTCACTGCCGGGCAGATGGAGACCGACAGGGATTCTCTGCGATGGCTGCCGTGGCAGCAGCCCCTGGGCAGCAAAACGTAGGCTCAGCACTCCACGCCCCAATTTTGCCTTTTTGTCTCCTTAACATTCAATTTTTGAGGGGTTGGATTGCAAAAATTTAGATTTCCTGGTGTATAGCTGGCAGAAAAGTTGACAGCACAAGGAGCTCCTTGGCAGGGTTATTTCATTTTGTGGAGGGACCTGTGTCTTCTCCAGCATCCTGGATGGTAGAAATCAGAGTTATTTTAATGGCAGAATTCTGCCTTTGCCTGCAATGCCCTGGGTGTGATTAAGGAGGCTCATTTAGTTTTCAAGTGCCTCAGTTTCCCCACTTGAAAATAAGATTGGGGGGGAAAGATGCTGCCACTGCCATTCTATGGGGTGTGTTTGGGGAAAAAGATCCAGCAGGTGCCGGGGGAGGAATTGGAGCAGGGAATGCTGCTCAGCTCTCCTCCTGTCACCCCACACACACCTGGGTGCCCTTTGGGGTGCTGTAGGGTCCTGTGCTTTGGGGTGCTCAGAGCCATCAGTCCTGGGGCAGGACAGAGGAGAAATCACAGCTTTGGGGACAGCCCTGCAAGAGCCATTTTCAAACCAGCCACAAACTGAATCAATTAATTGAATTGTCAGTCAAGCCGTATTTAAACACAGATCCCATAAATTGAAAGGAGAGTGGCCTCCTTTGGATAATTCCCCTTAAAAGCATAGAAAAAAAAAGATATCAGCAGACCTAGGGGGAGACTGGAAGAGCTCCCCAGGGGCTTGCAGGGTTCCAAATCTATTTCTGCCTTTAAAAGCTGTAATTATTCCCACATTAAGAGCCATTCTGCCAGAGCAGTTCCACAGGAACTATTCCTGCAGGAGAAGTTCCCAGCAGTAGGGTCCTCCAGGACAGAGGGACTTCAGCAGGGCCAAGGGTCATGGAGCAGAAGCCACAGGATGTCCCCACGAGCTCCCCAGCAGGTGCAGCTGGGAGCTGGGATGGGAACACAACCACAGGTGCCTCTCCATCCCTCAGCCTGGCCTTTGCTGCCCTTCAGGAATGTTCCCCTGGACGTTTGGGGCTGGGTTTGTGCTGATTTACAAGGACAAGCCATAAACCCGAGCTCTGGAATTGCAGAGGGAGCAGTGGCACAGCCCTGAGCGTGTCAGTGCCCCACAGTGCCCCTGGCACTCTGCAGCTTCAGTCACCCTGTAACTCATTAGTGCCAATTAAAGCACAGCCAAACTCACTGAGCGTTCCTGGGCAGGCACAAGAATTCTGCAGCTCCTCCAGTCATCACCTGGGAGAAGATTTCACTGGAAGTCAGGAGGTAATTTAGCAAATGAGGTGGAGTTTAACTCAGGTGAGGGGTTTGTGTTGGGGCTTTGCAGTAGCTGAAGGCAGTTCTGTAAATAAATGGGTTTGGCACAAGGATTATGAGGAGGATGAGTGTTTTACATCAGTATCTGTGGGAGAAACTAATAATTAAAAGAAATTGCAGGTGGAACCTGGGAGCTTCTGCGTGTTCATACCTTCGCATTTCCAGATTTCTTTCTAACTAATTTCAGTAACTTAAAAAATAGCAGGGTTATTTATTTCTCTGCCT
>WEKY01062652.1:53630-130512 GCA_013390045.1 Picathartes gymnocephalus
GCTGAGAAAGTGAGCTCCTGCATGGCAGGGTGGGTGCAGCCCCTCAGGGTGATTAGCCAAGACATGATCCAGCCTTCCTGGCCTGATGCAGGGTAAGAGGTCAGCGCAGGCTGATAAAACAGAGCACCTCCAGCTCCTCTTGGGGGCTGAGCTGGCTCCGCCCGCACTGCAGAGCTCTCTGGGCGAACAGCCTCGCTGGCCCGAAAAAACACCAGCACTCACCGGGCTGAGCTCTGCTTGTGACCCCCAAAATGGGCTCATTTGGGTGCGGGTGAGGCTTGCAAAGAAACGGGGCAGCTGCTTCTTCCCCTGCTGTCAGAGGGGGCTTGGGGAGGGGGAGATGGGGAGCGTGGTCCTTTTGAAGTGATCCCGTTACCTGCTGTCACAGGCCCTTAATGGATGGGGAGATGGCTCTGGGCTGCGCTGAAATTCCCGAGCCCAGCCTTGTAAAAGAGGAGCTGAACGTAAAAGAGAGGGGGAGATGTTTAACAGAGACAAGACCTGGGGATCAACAGGAGAGAGGAACATCCCAGCACGTCAGCTTAACCCTTACAGTACCAACTTGTGTGCCTCTGGAAAGAAATCCCAGCATGGAGTAGAGCAGGAAGAAAATACCCTTCACAAACACCCCAGCTTGGGGTTTTTGGGAGGGGAAATGCAGTTTCTCCTACCCTGAAGTCTCTGCTTTCCTCTCCCATGCTCTGGGCAGCAGCTCCCAGCCCACAGCTGTGGTGTGAGTGGCTGGAAAATCATTAACTGGGCTACAGATGCTTTGGTGAGTTTGGATAAACAGCCTGCTGTTGTTCTGCACATGGGAGTTACTGTAGGAGCTGCTGAAAGGCTCGGGATTTATAGCCTTGGAAAATGATTTATTTTGTTAAGCCCACAGCTGATACAGCTGGGGAAACACCAGTGTGGGATCTCCCTGCACTGCTGCTCCCTCGAGCGCTGCATCAGAGCCACCAGAACCCTGTCAGGAAGGGGGAAAATGCTGGGACACACACACACACACACAAAAGCCATAAAATCTGCTGCTCATCACCGTGGTAAATACTGCGTGTGCAGAGCTGTGCCCACACACATCCCTGGCAGTGTCCAAGGCCGGGTGGACAGGGCTTGGAGCACCCTGGGATGGTGGAAGGTGTCCCTGCCCATGGCACGGGGTGGCACTGGAGGAGATTTAAGGTCCCTTCAATCCCAAACCATTCCGTGATTCTGGGATTCATTTGGGCACAAACCCAGCCAATCCTTCCTGTTTCCAGGACGAACACAAGCAGCCCGGGGATCAAAAACCTCTTATCCCAAAAGCACACCCTCAGCACACAACCAGCAGCCACTTTCTGGCTCTCAGAGCTGTCCCAGGTCTTTCAGGATCACTCCTTTAAAGCTTTTTTTTTCCTGGGCAAAGTGCTGGCTCAGGGTGAATCTGCCTCTCCCCTCCCACAACCCTGCACCCACCCATTGCACCCTGGGGTCCTCCAGTGCCTCCACACTGTCCCCACCTCAGCAGGAAATCCTGTCCCCAGTGCTGTCAGGGAGGAGGTGTTGTGGTGTCACCCGCCCACCTGACAGCAGCACCTTGCAGGGATGGTATTTCTTCATCCACAGCATCATTTTGGGGTCTGGAACTGTTGGAACTAAAGCTCAGCCTCCCCTAAATCCAGCCCTACCTAGAGAAGCTTTTGCTGCAGGATTTCTCCAAATTTACCCCACTGGAGGTCACAGCCATGCAAAAATCTCAATTAGCACCAAATTGTCCCACCTGCAGCATTTATCCTCTGTCCCTGGGGATTTTAGGGAGGTGTCAGTCCTTAGTGCCAATCATTTTTCACCCCCCAGGCCTCAGCACTCACGTTCGGATGGGAAGCTGCTGCCTCTGGAATTATCTCTAACTTGTGTCCCTGGTGGGCTTGGCTGCAGTGAAACAGCACATGGGCGGTCCTGTCCTGGCACCTCTGACAGGGAGAGACACTTCCCGTGGGAAGCATCTGCTCCTTCCACCCTTTTTTATTAATTAGGGATCCTGCAGAGTTAAAAAGTGAAGGAATTCTGTCTGTGAACTCCTTGGAGGAGGAATTTACACTCAGCAATGCTCGGGGATGCTCAGTCCGGCCCCAGCTGTGTCCCCCCAGGACAGACACCCTGGGATGGGCTGGGAGGTGCAAAATCCTCCCTGCCTGCCTCAGTCCAGGCGTGAGGGCAGCTGATGTTCTCTGGCACTGCTGTGGCTGGCCCTGCCTGCAGCACTTTAAACCAGATTATTCCCATTTTGGAGGGTGCAAACTCTGCAGAGGAGCTGAAGTCTGAGAAGCAGCGTGGGATTCTCAGAGGGAGCAGAACACTTGGGCCAGGGACTGCAAACAGGGAGCAGGGCATGGACCTGTTCAGTCACCCTGGTGTCCCAAACAGCCTTGATGGGAAATAATTGCAGATTTCTTCATTGAGCACCCATCCATCACCCCACCCCCCATCTCACACACCCATCAGGGGGCATCACCTCAAAAGCAGATTCACCTCTTTGGTCCCAGCTGAGGTAAAAACTGGCAGAACAGCTGTGGGACTCACACATGAATAATCAGAGGTTACCAAAGCCCTCATTAAGCAAACTAGGCTTGGCTTTCCAAAGGATGGGTTGAAAGGCAAATGTCTCCTGTTACAAGTGCAGTGTCCAGAAAAAGAAAAATCCCTGCCTGGTCTAGATAAGGGCAAGGGTAGGTATGCCTGAAATATTTCTATTACTTCAAAGTTCATAAATCTATTGGTTTAAAACTGTCAACAAGAAAGAGGAAATATGAGCTACAGACATGGTTATCACCAGGAAAGGAATTTCCTCCAAAGGGAGAGCAAGACAGTAAGGCCAGGAAAGAGGGACAGATAGGGAAATAGCTCTATGAGATGTCAGGAATTTGGATGAGCCTGGCCTAGGAAGAGCTTTTCATTGACTCCAGCAGGCTCTGTCTATGCCCCAGCACAAAAGGATGCTCAGGGAACGCTTGTTTTACACTCACCAGCTGAAAAAAACAGGTAGGAGAAACTGTGTGTGTTTATTGGTATTATTTTGTTGGGGTGTTTGGGATTTTTTTTTGTTTTAAGCCTTTGAAATATTTCAGGATTTTGTCAAAAAATCCCTGATCTTGCTTTTTGGTAGACTGGTGTTCCCAGAAAAATCGTGAAGCAAAGAGGGTCAGTGGTCTGGGAAAGAGACTCAAAGGACCCAGACAGAGAGGGCTGCAGTGCAAAAGGGAAGAGGGAGGAGGGAAAGCAAGGACTGAAGGAATGGGCCCTGGAGTTTGCACAGGGGGAAATTGATATTAACCCTCAGCAGCAGCTTTTCCACCCAGAAGCATCCAAGCCATGAGGGATACTCAGTTTTCCTGCCTTACCACCAGGATCTCTCCAAACACAGGATCTGTTCGTCCCCTCCCAGTCCCTGCCCAGCCCCGGGGCATTGCCGCTGCAGCAAGGGAGACCCGAGGGGCTGACACAGCCCCCCGGAAAGGGATGGAAAAGGGCAGGGCTGACAGCAGGGGCTGCACGTGGAGCAAGCACTGTCACTCCTCCAGAGGGGATGGAGTACCCTGTGGAAGAGCAAAAGATGAAAATAGGTGTTTCCCTACAGGTGCACCAACAAATCCTCCAGAGGATGAATCAGATTAATCAGGATTAATCATCCCTTAATCAGAGCCTGCTGTGCTCCCTCCCAGTGCTGCAGGCTGGGCAGTTGGGGTGCCACCTTTACTGTCCCCACCAGGGCTGGCTGGTCACAGCCTGGGCCCAAACACAGCTCTACCTGGAGCTGGGAATCCTCTGAGGACTCCTGTTCCCAGAGCTGCCAGGGCAGCACCAAGCCCACCAGGATCACCTCAGACAAACACAGCAGATTAAGGCTCGCAGAGCTCGCTCTCACTGCCTCCCACCTGCGAGCAGCACCATTGCTCCCCCCTGAACCTCATCCTTTCTGTGCCTGAAAATGAGTCTCTAACAAACCCCATCCTTCCCTCCTCCTTGTATCTAGTTCTGCCTGAAGTCCCCTTCGTGTCTCAGGGCAGAGCTCCCCGTGCTCCCCTCTCCCTCGATAACCCAGCCCCTGCTCTGCTCCGGGGCTCAGCAGTAACTTGCTCCTAGAAGAGTGTTTACATTTGAAAATAAGTCCAATTACACCAGCCCATCTAATAGTCCTCTCTGTATATGTTACTGAGTACTTAGGGCCATTTTTCTCAAAGCCATTATGCTCATGTGATTTTCCTCAAAGCCTTTCGAGGGGATTTTGTTTTGACAGCAGGGCATTAAGGGGGTGAAACTGATAGCATAAGTACCACTTACAGACTTTGATCAGCTTGCCTCATAATTCTCTTGGAGAAAGTCTTGTATATATTAGAGAAGGAAATTAATTTTATTGCCGCGGTGGCTTTTTTTTTTTTTTCCTCTGCCAGTAACATCCAAGAACTTGTGCTCAGAATTTTTTGATTTTGTTGTTGTTTTGGCAAGCCCCTCGTGTTCAGAGCTGGAGTACAAATTGGGCTGTCCTCCTCCCAGGAGAGAGCCAGCATAGCTTGGGCCCTCATCCCCATCAGGATGTTGCCTCTGATATAATCCCAGCAAGGTAATGAGAGACTTTCAAACCTCTTCCATCCCATGCACTGCATTTCAACATTGTACAGATCAATTGCAGCAAGAATATACAAATGTTGGTCCGTAAATACCAAAAAATAAGCAGATAACTGGGCTCCTGTCTTCATTCCATGTCCTAAAATCATCGAATGGTTTGGGTTGGAAGGGACCTTAAAGATGATCTCTAACCCTGCCATGGGGCACCTCCCACTATCCCACGTTGTTCCCAGTCCCATCCAACCTGGCCTTGGACACTTCCAGGGATCCAGGGGCAGCCACAGCTTCTCTGTGCCAGGGCCTCATCACCCTCACAGGGAAGGATTCCTTCCCAATATCCCATCTAAACCTGTTTTGTGACAGTTTGGAGCCATTCCCCCTTGTCCTGTCACTCCAGGCCTTTGTAAAGGAGTCTCTGTCCAAAGAGCGATCCAGGAACTGCATCATAAAGAAGAAAAAACCCACAAATATCTGTAAGGAAGATCCGTAACTCAGCAGAAGCGCCCATGTGAGGCCTAAACGGGCTCTGACTCTGGACCAGCAGCTCTCCAGCCCAAATTCAGCTCCCAGGTGAGCATTTCATAGCGAGGGAAGGTTTTAATCCCTGCCCAGGTCAGCCAGGCAGGCAAAGAGAGGCAGCTTTGGGCTGAGATCTCGCTGGGACCAGGATGCTTTCAGCAGCCTGTGACAGGGCGATACATCACTGACAGGGCCTGAAAGGAATAGCCCCTCTCCATCCTTACCCTGCTCCCTGCCAAATCCGGATTGGAATCGAGAGCGGAAATGTTTGTGTGTAGCAAGTAAAGCTGGTTGGAAAATTTTTTGTCAAAACAGATTTCCATCACAAAGTGACACCCTGTTGGCTTTGGCAAATTTTTGTTCAGGAACAAAGTGGAGAGAGAAAAAAATGTAAATGTCAGCGTGCCCTTTTGACATTTTCCCCAACGCAAAGGATGGGCTTTCTTGCTTGGAAATGACTTTTCCTTGACATTCATTTTCTACATTCAGCTCAAAACAAATCAGCCTTGCTACCAAAATGGAATTTGTTGACTACTCCAAGAGGCTTTTTCCTTTTGGAATTGAATATGCAGAATTCCACAGAATGGTTTTGGTTGCAAGGGATCTCACAGATCATCTCATTCCCACTCCCTGCCATGGGCGGGGACACCTTCCACCAAACCAGGTTGCTCCAATCCCCATCCAACCTGGGATATCACCTTTTCCCAGTTCAGGAAAGGAATAAAACAATCTTTCTTTTTTTTCCCGTCTTAAGGATTCATTCTTCCTCCCAGCCAGGCCCCTGCCATCTTCACACCCAAATTTCTTTTCTCCCTCATTCTGGAGTGACTGTTCCCTGCATTTTCAGCTCTAGAACTATCTTTATTCCAGGTTTTCTTCTCCCAGTCCTGAGTTAAAAAAAAACCTCAGGAAAAAAAAACAACCCAAAACAAACCAAAAGAAACTTGGGTACAGCTGATATCCAGCAGGTGGGAAGTGTTTCCCTTGGAGATCACTGCTTATCTCTGTATTTCCCAGGATTTCTCCCAGGGTCCAGCCAGTGGCACTCAGCAGCAGAAATTCTCAGTGCCAGTCATAAGTGAACCAACTTCTGCCATCCTGCCTCCAGCAAGGATTCATCTACCAGGATTTCTCTCTGCCTCTCCTGCCAAAAAAAANTTAAAATACAAAAAAAAAAAAAAAAAAAAATTAAAAGAAAATCATTGGGAGAAAAATCAACTGTGCCTTCTATGAAACCAGCTCCAGTTGTTCAGCTCAGGCATTGTCTGGTGAAACATGATCTACTTTTTCCTCTCTGAAATAGGTTCCCAAAGCAATTGGGAATTTAATTCAGGGGACTGTAATATAGCTGCATTTTGCTTAAGCTTAACCATCTGCAGGGAAGTGTCTCCTCCAGGCCCTCTGTGTGGCCGTGTCCCGCTGCCAGCAGCGGTGCATCTGCAGGGATTGATCCCCACCACATCACTCCAGTGGCTGGAAAGGGCACTTGGATATCTGCCTGGGAGAGCTGCAGCTTGGCCCATCATTTCCTTCCTTGGATGCAGCTTTGGACTCCCACCAGCCCTGGAAAACGGAGCTGGGACTCGGCTCCATCACTGCGATGTTTCCTGGTCTCTTTGCTGTAATGAAAAGGTCTCAAATCCACTCCTGTGTGACCTCAGCAAGTACAACTCCCAGTTCCTGAGTGTTGGCATTGCAAATAAATTCTGGGATGAGCCTGGAACGTGAGCAGTCCTCAACAAAACCTCCCCAGCCTCAGCTTTTTTAGAGCCCAAGTGCCCCTTGGCAGCATGGTGGCACAGGCAGAGCTGTGGCCCTTCCTGCACAGACAAATTCTCAGTCCACAATGATCAAACACTCTCAGAACTGTGGGAGATCCATGAGAGATAACCAGGGAAAGCAAGTCTGTAATCAGAAGCTTCAAAACTCTGTGCAAATCTCACAAGGGGAATCAGCGACCCAGACAAAGACTGAGAACAGCCAAGCCAAACCTTGATTTTTTTACCCAGCCAAAGCTGCTGAAACATCTGCCCCCTCATGCCCACATCTCTCCCACGTGCACTAGATTCATCTTGCTAGAAACTACCTCAATATCCCCACAGGGACTTTCCAGGGCAGGTCTGCTGTCCTGCACACAAAGCTGAGCCGTGCTCAGGTCCTGCCTTGCCCAGAAGGTTTTGAAGCTGGTGCCAAGGATTTCCCTTGGCTTTGCAGTTCATTCCAGGCTGGGGCCAAACTCCAACTCTATTTCACCACAGGCAAGAGCCAGGATTGTTCCCTCTCATCTTGGTAGCCCTGTGGGAATTACACCCCAAAATAACACCTCGACACCAAATTTTGGGGAGGAGAATTCAGAGCTTAGAGCCAAAAAGGGACATTTCGTGGCCACCTGGATGTATCCTGGGAGCAGTGGGATTTACCAAGGGGTTACAGGCTGCTGGACCTCCCTGGTGTGATGAAACTCAGCTGCTGAGGGCAGGAGAAAGCACTTTAGATAAGAGGTCAGCGGAGGGGAAAAAAGGAGCAGGGCTGGGGGATATTTGATGCTGTCAATCACAGATCTCACTGGTCCCTGTGGAAAAGGCTGGAATTCAGCCAGCCAGGAGCTTCCCAGCACTGTCCCTGCAGGCAGGACAGCCCTGCTCTCAGCTCAGGTGGCCCTGCTGCACATCAGGACCCTCCCAGGGGAAGGTGCCCCAACCGCAGAGCC
This sequence comes from Picathartes gymnocephalus, assembly GCA_013390045.1. NCBI lineage: Eukaryota > Metazoa > Chordata > Aves > Passeriformes > Picathartidae > Picathartes > Picathartes gymnocephalus. Next base: position 61,468 of record WEKY01062652.1, read on the forward strand.
AGTGACCCTCACAGAGAGAAATCCAGGCTGACAATTTATCGATGACATCAAGCAACACCTGAGCACTGCCTGCTCCTCGTGACACAGGTGGGGGGAGCAAGGGATGCTTCCCAAAGTCCCACCTGGCCTCACACTTCCCTTCCTGCCACTTCCAGGTGCTTTCAGCAAGGACAATCGATGTGTGCCAGCTCTCCCTCCCTTTGCTGACAAATGAGAACCTCAGAGCTTCTCTCAGGGTCAAGAGCAGGGGCTGTGCTGACAGGGCAGGGAGGGGGAGAAAGCCCAGGCTTCCTGCTCAAAGGAGGTTTTCAGCATTGACTTTCTTGGATAAAAAAGGAGAAAGAGGGGAGATAGAGTTGAATAGGTAATTAAACAAACAAACACACGAAATAAATCAATTTATTGCTCTAGTTCCCTCTAAACTGTGGCCCAGCAGAGCAGTGTTGGAGCTAGCAGAAAACCCAGCTCTAAACACGGGTCAGAATATTTCACTGTATCATTTGTTCCCCAAAAAAAGCACCACTGTTGGGACGTTAAAACCGCACAATCCCAGGCCCCGTGAAGGGACAGCTGATGGCAGGAGGCTGTGCTGCCCATACTGAGCCCCTCCAAGGAAAGGCACCTGAGCGTGGTGCAGGAAACCCTCTGCACAGGACTGGGGAAAGGAGCAAGTCTGTCCCTGCAGGACACGAGACAAGTAACTCCCAGGGCTGAAGCTCATGCAGGAGGAGGGAGGCTGCAGACAAAGGGCCCACAGCAGGCAAGCCAGGGCCACTCCAGGTGACAAATTACCTGCGACACATCCATATTGCATCCAGGAGAGCAGGGACATCCCAAACACCACACGGGCCACGGCACAGGCTCGGAGCTGCCCTTAAAGAGAGCTCCAGGGCGTGGGTGGAGGCCCCAGGTGAGGCTCATCAGGTTAATTAAACCCAATTAAGGCCTTGCACCTGCTCCTGCTGTGGTGCCTGCTGTGACAGGACAGCGTCCTGGGGGAAAATCCACCTGGGGGAACACCTTCCAAGGGCAGCAGGGCCCTGGGCTCTCCTCGCTGCCCACAGCTGGCCGGGCTGGTGGGGGCCAGCAGAGGGACCTGCAGCGGTGGCTTTGCTGGCTGGTGGAGATGGGACAGGGGTGGAGCAGCACAGTGAAAAGTCATTTCTCACTGTCCCCACGGAGCTGGGAATTGTGTAAGAAGCTCCACCTGCACTTTTGCCAGATGAAAGTCTTCTCTTGGAGCTCTCCTTCCCAACCCACGCTCTGCCAAAATTTGAGTAACTCTCCTGGTCACCAAACCACCTCTGCTCCCAGGCTCACAACTCTCAGCTCCGGGCACCTACACAACAGAAAGGAGAAAAATTCCGGATAAGCCAAAATTGAGGATAACTCTCAAATACAACTTTTGGAGCATGACCAGACTTTGAAGGGGCACAGACTTGTGCAGCCTTCGATTTAATCAGCGCTCTGGTCAGGGGATTGCAAATCAGAGAACGGTTTGGGACCTTAAAGATCATTTCATATCCACCAGAAGGCAGGGGAGGAGGGAACTCCAAGCACTCTCTGCTGATCCCTGGAGTTTCCAAGAGCACATCGAGGTATTGTACAGCAGAGGGAGGCCTTTGGAGCAGGCTTTGACTTTATGCCAGGCCTAGGCCGTGTGCTGCTTTGTATTAATTTGTGTAACTTCAGGAATAAACTGTGCTTGGCTTGTCTATGAATTTTAAACGAATTGTTAACACGTTTTTATGAATGGAGGAGGAGGTGCTGGCTGGGGAGGGTGCCTGCTTGTTGTTTCAAGCGGAGGAAATCAATCATGGTTTTTTTGCAAAATAAAACTTTATTGAGCTGTAATAAACAGATACTTCTAAAAAACACTTAAAACCACAGAACCAAGGGGAAGGTGCTCGACTGCTTCAGCATGAATCGCAGGTCAGCGGAGGGATCTCTGAATTAAAGCTGCTCTTTTGCGTTCCTAATATCAGGAAAGGAGACGCATACATGTGCTGCAGGGGTGGCTGGATGGTGGGTGGAAGATGTGCCCTCTGGTGATGTCTGGGCTTAGCAAGGGACCCTAGAGAGCAGCTGCCAGTTTGGAGATGCTCTGATGCAAAAAGGACTTGATGGTCTTTGTAGTCTTTTCCAACCTTAATGATTCTGAGATGCTCTGGTCAGGATTGTGACGCAGGAATAACCCCCTCCCTGTGCTCTCTGCCCCCACCCACCCCTTCCCGTCCTTTCCAGGGATTTTGACTTATGAGATGGGTGGGAAACACGACTTCCCACATCCCTTTCTTCATCCCCTTCTAGCAAGGGGATTCTGCTTAGGGTTGGTGCTGGGAATAGGGAAAACTGGAGGTTTTTCCTGTGAAAATCTGAATTAAGTCAGCTTTAATTGAGAACAGAGGAGCAGCTCTCTCTATGGTGAGTCGCTCTCCCTTCTGCTACCCACTGCCAGCTGCTTTTGGGAAGGTGAGGTCATGGAGCTACGGAAAAGACCCCTGTGCTAAGGGGAGGGAATTTGGTGGCCTTTCAGGCCTGTCAGTAATTTCAAATTTCTCCTCTCCCTCTGTTCCACAGACTCAAGAATTAAAAGCTTCAGATGTCTGTGATGAGAGAGAGAAAAAAAAAAGGTGAGAGACAGAGACCTGCAGGTCCCCAGGGTCTCCAAGGCTTTGGCTTCTCCACAGCTCTCAGTGGAGGGAGCAGAGCGTGTCCTGGTGTGGAATGAAGGCAACTTCCTGACCATGTAACAGAAGGGGAAATAATAGGGAATAAAAAGGACATCCAGGCCAAGAGAAACCCCAAGGTGAGAAAGTTCACAGCGCTGCCTGTTCCTGCAAGCTGAGCTCTTCAAAGGCAAACTCTCCCAGCCAGGAGGCAAACCAGTCCTGCTCCTTTCCCTCCCAAAAATCCAGGCCATTCATCTTGGAATGGGAATCTGGGACTGGAAAACCAATGGGCTGGCTCTTGGTGCTTCCATTAGGTTTGTGTTACAGAGTAATTCATAAAAGGTCCTGCAGACTCAATGACCAGTCCCTGGATTGCTTCCAAGGATTATTTCAGCTTTTCCATATATTCTAGGCCTTGATTTGAACGTGTGACTTGGGCCAGCATGCTGATTGATGTTGCTAAAAATGCACGCTGCCCCCTCCTACTCCTCTGGAAAAAATGTGTTTTGGAATGTCTCTGGATTACTTTTCGTAGGGAGCTTCTGGAGATCACCAGGGTTTGTTGTTAAAATCAACCTCTGAGGCAATTCCCTGGCCCCCTGTCCGTGCACGTTGGCTGCCTTTTTGTGCTGCTTGAGGACAGGGGACAAATTTTCAGAGCTCATGAACAGAACAAGGAAAGCACAACTCATTCCTTTGCCTGGTTTTCTGTGCCCTTGTGTCTCCAGGCTCTGATGTCCCACTGGAGAGTGGCCTGGGATCGTTTTGTGGCATCTCCATCCTGCACATTCCCCTGATGCTGCTGGGTGGGATCCTCATCCCCAGGTAACACCATTTCTGCAGCAGAAAATGAGCTTTTCCATCTCACCTGGTGCTGAACATCAAAGCTGAAGGATTACACAACAAACCTGTCCAAACATCCTCAGAATAAAGGGGGGAAATGGCAGCTCTTGTCCCATGTATTCATCCATCCCACCTGAGGCAGGGATGGATAAATCCCCCAAGGAATGCACTTCTCTTCCTCCTCTATGCTTAAAACAGCAGTTTAAATACACCACACTCTGGGATCACAAAATCCAGAGCCAAATTTGTGTAGTCCAGGGCTGCACGGAGCCCAGGAGATGTTGAAGAAAATTATTCCTGACTTTCACACTCAGAACCAAATGCTTGAAGCCAATGGACCTGAGATGTCAACACCACCGAGGCACAAACTCCAGATCATTTGAGACACTGCAAGATTCAGGGCAGAGAAAGACAACTTTCAATAACCCAAATTTGCAAGAAAAATTGTAAAAAGTGTGACAGGAAAGAAAAAAAATTAAAAAAGAAGAAGGAATAAAGGTGGAGTTTTCAGCCTGTGGCCCCTGAGCTTGCAGGAGGTCACATTTTCCGGCCATTCTCCGTGAGTGTCAGAAATTGGCTTTATTTAAAGAAAATGAAAGTTCAAGTAATTACAGGGCTTCAGGAGCCAAGGCTCTAAGAAAAACACGGAGTATTTGGAGAGCTGGCAGTGCTGCCTGTGGAAAAGGAGTGAGTCACGGTGTCCTGCTGGGCTCCTGCGTGGGGGAAGGAGACCAGCACGGCTCGTGTGGCTGGGGGCCCGCTGGCCACCTCCCCAGCACGGCTCTGGCAGAACCCACGGGGGCTGGAGTGGCTGGGAGCAGGGCTGGGGAGCCCAGGGTGCCCTCAGCCACCTGCCTGGCCTGCGGGAGGGACAGAAATGTGGCAGTCTGGGGGCCAAGGCAGGTGAGGAGGGGGAGCCCCCGGACTTGGAGGCACCATGGAGGGATTCTTTGCGAACCAGCAGCTGTGAGCCCTGCAGAGAGGTAAAATCCCTCTTTTCCTGGGCAAAGACTTGGAAATAACTGGTCCATCTTGTTCCTTTTCCTGCCTGGTGCCATCAGAAAAGGGCAGAAGAGGATCAAGCCCTCGAGCCCAGAGGGCCCAGTGGGAGCAGGGACATGTTCAGCCTTGCTGGAAGAATCCAATCAATATTTCAGCAGTCCCAGAGCTGGTTTGTTGTTTTTCTTGTACCTGATGTCCTTCCAGGCGGCCACCTCCCTGGCAGCTTTGTCCTGCCTGTGTTCCCGGGCTCAGAGCATTTGAGTTCAATTAATTTGCCAAAGTGAGTCCCTGAGAGTCCGAGAAGCACCTCTGTCACTCCCATGCTGTAGGAAGCATCCAGAGGAAGGTCATCCCTGGAGCTGGGTCGTGTCTGCAGGAAGAGGCAGCCCCTGTCTCACTGCAGCCTCTGGCACCCCAGGGATGCCCAGCTGGCAGCAGGAAGCCTCTGGAGCTCTTCTGGGTGGCAGCACTGGGAGAGGAGGCAGGGAAAAGCCCCTGGCTGGAGAGGCGAGAGGATAAAGAGAGCCTGGCAGGGAGCCAGAGGGTGGGGTGTCCTGGGAGAGCAGCAGAGCACTCCCTGAGCACCCAGCTCCCCCAGACCATGCTGCAATCCATCTCAGGGAAATGGGGAACCCATCCCAGGGATTATTCCAGCTCCCCACTGATTTCCCTCTGCCCTCCTTCCCAGCAGAGGGAGTTTGGGATTGATCCTGCCTTGATCCAACCTGTTGTGTCCAGAGTGCGGTTGTTGCCAGATGAAATTCACATTAAATATATACTAAAAAAAAATTAAAACGTTGCTTTCAGATGTGCTGCAGCTCCCAAGGAGCAGTCTCTGGCACCATGGCAAGGGAAGGATTCCCTTTTCCTGGCCAGCCCGGGGAGCAGGGGGGCAGCTCTGCCTCCCCTCGCGCAGATCAGTGCTGCCTCGGGGGCACAGTTAATTCACTGGAGATAACGGTGCAGCCCATGGCCAAGATCCCACGGCTACACCAGGGCAGGAGGAGCCTGGAGAATCCCAGCCCTCTCTTTGTGCTGTTTCTGTGCTCGGCCTGGCTGTGGAGGAGGGTGCGGGGCTCGGGAGCTCAGGGCTGGGGACACGGGGCTCTGGCTCCCTCGGGACACCAGAGAGGAGCCCCGGGGATTCCAGCCGCTCCCTGTGGCTGGGGAAGCTCTGAGGAATGAGCTGTCCAGGCAGAGCCTGGGTGATTTCACTCGAATCCTCTGAAGGCCACCCTCAAAGTCACATAACTCAGTCACTTTTTTTACCCAGACTAAACTAATTTTCTCCCTCACTACCATTTAATTGGCTCTGTAGGATGAAGAACTCCTATTCTGTCTCACAGCGCTGAAGACACCAAGAATTCCATCTCGCTGCAGTCATCCCAGCTATGGGAATGGCAGATACTCTGGCATTATTTCTGTCACCTGCTTTGCTCCACACGGGGCTCCAGCCAGCTTCATTTGCTTTTTTTAGCAAAGCACATTTCATTTTTCACTCCCCACTGTCATCCCGTCCCCTCTCTTATTCAGAAACTTCACCCACCCATTCTATCACAGCCTGTCTCTCTCTGCTACCCTGCACCATAAATCAGCATTAATTATGCTGGTAAAATCCTCTCAATCACTCATTGTCCTCATTATGATTATTTATTCCAGCCTGGAGGTGACACATGCACACTCAAGCTCCTCCCCACTCCTAGAAAGGATTTTAATGGGTTTATGGGCTTGGCAACCCAACTGCAACACCTGAGGCAGAGTTTCCTAATGGGGCTGCAACTGCCTGATTCTGCATCCTGGAATCACGGAGGGGTTTGGGTTGGAAGGGACCTTAAAGCTCATCTTGTTCCACCCCCCTGCCAACCTTTCACTACGCCAGGTTGCTCCAAGTCCTGTCCAGCCTGGCCTTGGACACTTCCAGGGATGGGACATCCCTCAGGTTGGGTTTGTTGGTCCCCTCAGGATGATTCCCAGCCTGGTCCAACTGTCCCTTCCTGGAAGGGTTCAGGGTGAAGTGCTCACACTCACATTTCCCTCTCTTTGGGATCTCTGTTCCCAAGGGTTGTGTTGGAATCACCTCATTCAAACCCGCATCCTCACCTATGTCTGCAAAGAAACCTCACAGACAAATTGGTCTGGGATTTTCAGACTGGTTGAGGTGCCAAGTATTAATATTTTTTTTCCCCTCTCAGTTAACCCATAAACTGAAGGGGTTAAAGCTCAGTAAATCTGGACCGTGCAGCAAAACCAGTGCGTGTAAATAACCAAACAATCCAGCCTTTTCCCTCCTCTGCTTCCCTTGAGCAGGAAAAACAAATGTAAGAACTGAATTGAAGCTAAAAATATTGGAAGCCCACTCTCCTTCCTGGAACAAACCTGGCTGGAGCAAGGTGGAACCTTCTGTTTGCAGAGGGTTCCCAAACTGCCGCTGTGCTGAGACACCAGCTCCCCCTTCCCCGGTGCCAGATCTGTCCCCTCACACCTTCTGGATTTTCCAGCCCGGCTGTCCCGTGCAGCAGAGATGGAATGAGCCGACCCCCGGCCCCGCAGGAGCAATAATGCCCGGCAGTATCGATCCTCACCCTCGTCACTGCGCACGGACGGGGCTCGATCCCTCACCTTCAGCTGTGCCCGGGCTGTGGGAGCTCCCAGCCCGTCCTGCCCGGCAGGGAATGCTGTGTCCAACAGCCCGGGAGCAGGACAACAGCCTGGCCTGGCCGAACTCACGGGGAGCCGCAGTCCCCACGGGAATGCTGCTGACTGTGCTCTGGGAGCCTGTCTGCTTCCCTGCTTCCTTCCATCTCCTCTGCCACCTTCCCTCCTTCCTTCCTTCTACCCTACCTCCTTCCCTGCTTCCTTCCCTCCTTCCTTCCTTCTACCCTACCTCCTTCCCTGCTTCCTTCCCTCCTTCCTTCCTTCTACCCTACCTCCTTCCCTGCTTCCTTCCCTCCTTCCTTCCTTCTACCCTACCTCCTTCCCTGCTTCCTTCCCTCCTTCCTTCCTTCTACCCTACCTCCTTCCCTGCTTCCTTCCCTCCTTCCTTCCTTCTACCCTACCTCCTTCCCTGCTTCCTTCCCTCCTTCCTTCCTTCTACCCTACCTCCTTCCCTGCTTCCTTCCCTCCTTCCTTCCTTCTACCCTACCTCCTTCCCTGCTTCCTTCCCTCCTTCCTTCCTTCTTCCCTGCCTGCTTCCCTCCTTCCTTCCATCTTCTCTGCCTCCTTCCCTGCCTCCTTCCTTCCTTCTTCCCTACCTCCTTCCCTCCTTCCTTCCCTGCCTGCTTCCCTCCTTCCTTCCTTCTTCCCTGCCTGCTTCCCTCCTTCCTTCCATCTTCTCTGCCTCCTTCCCTCACTCCTTCCTTCCTTCTTCTCTGCCTCCTTCCCTGCTTCCTTCCATCCTTCCCTGCCTGCTCCCTCCCCAAAGCTGCCAGCAACTCCAACTGAACAGCAAAAGGACCCCACATCCAGCAAAAAGAGGAGGAAAAGTAGCCATCATCCTCTTGCTGGGTTCGAGGCCCACTTACCCAAAAAGCGAAGAGAATGGAGCTGTTCTGGGTGGGATGCATGGAAAAGGAAGAATTTTGGGCTCATTTCGAAGCATGCAGAGAGCAGGGGCCTGATTGTCTCCTCTTCTGCATTGGAGAATTATTTGTAAGCATTAATATTTTGATACGAGATCAGGAATGATTTTATGGTTTCTTTGTTGGAGGGAAAATCAAGATGAAAGTATGTAACAAACTCCAAGTGGTTTATTAGGTACCCAAAACCCTCAGCACAGCCTCATGTAATCCCAGAATGGTTTGAGTTGGACGGGAACTTCAAGCTCATCTCATTCCAGCCCTGCCATGGGCGGGGACCCCTTCCACTATTCCAGGTGGCTCCAAACCCCATCCAGCCTGGCCTTGGGCACTGCCAGGGATCCAGGGGCAGCCACAGCTTCTCTGGGCACCCTGTGCCAGGCCCTCCCAGGGAACAATTCCTTCCCAATATCCCATCTATCCCTGCCCTCTGGCAGTTTGACCCATCTTCCCTTGCCCTGTCACTCCATGTCTTGCAGAAGGTTCCTCTTCATCTCAAACCAGTCCTGAATAATTTCAATAAAGACATGACCCCACTCCAGCTGGGTCCTGCCTGGAGCTCATTTCTTCAGCCCTTCCTAAGGAATTGCACAATCCCTGGGTGTCACCCTGCTCCCTCCAGGAATAACTTTGGAAATCCATGGGCCCATCTCACTCAACTCAAACTAAAAAGCCCCAAAAGCATTGGGAGTAGGCTCAGTGTGGTGGCTGAAGGCAGCTGGATAGAGGGGGAACCCTGAATTCCTGGGAGCAGGAGCTCAGCAAGGCTGGTAGGTGCTGGGAAAGGCACATGGGAGAGAGCTCTTCCAAAGGCCCCAAGCTCAGGAAATGCTTCAGTCAGAGCTCACACTTTATTTGGCACCTGCTCATCCAGCCCTGAGACGTGGAGCCGCAGGAAACCAACCTCCATAAGCCCTGAGCCTCGTGGATCAAGTTCAACCTAAAAATAATTAAAATATAAGGAAAAACCTTTCATAAAGCAGAGAATTCTGGAGTCTTGCTGACGTAAAGAGGATTGGGATTGTGAGGAAATGCCAACACTGTTGCTAAAACAGAGACGCTAAAAGACAACAGAGAGGATTTCCATGCAGCTCTAGAGAGGGGTGTAGGTGCCAAAATACACTTCAGCAACACTGAAGAGCTAAAAATTTTCAATAACTCTACCCACTTAAAGGCAGTTTGGTTTAGATACCAATTCTTGCCCAAATTTGGTTTTATTCTTGTTTTATCCTATTCCTATGGAGGTTGTTACAAGAGCAATAAAAAGACCTGGCTACACGACCTTGAGTTCACATCAAACCCCATTTCTCAGACTGGAGAAGATCCCCTTTGCTCATGTGGTAGCTACAAACCAGTAGCAGACGAGGTTTGATTAATTGGATCTTGATTAGAGCTAAAGGACTTTTTGTTGGCCACAATTATATTTTGAAGCCAAATAAGTAGAAATCAAATCAGAGCAAACCACTCCATAATGTTTTTTAAACACAAATAATTTGGCAAAGCTCAAGGAGGGAGGAAACTCCAACACTTTGATTATTTTAAAGCAAAGCGTTTAATTACAGACCACTCCAAGCTAAAAATGTCTGTTTACTTCAAAAGTAATCCCCAAGTTTTCTTGAATACAAAATCATGTTCTTTTCAAATTGACTAGAAGCCGGGGTGTTGGCACAAGAATATTGCTGCTTGTTATGGAATTCATCAAAATAAAATGTAACTGTGCTGCTGTTCATTCTCCTGCAAACTGAACTGACACCACTTCTTTCTGAGCTTTAACAAATTGAAAGCTACAGGCTAAAATAAAATATTTGGGGGGGGGCTTTGAAATTCAGCCTTAAATACTGTTTTTCCTCTAGATTTCAGGCATGTGTGTGAATAGTTTTTAATGAGGGCTGGGGAATCCAGCCCAGCCCAGCATTTCCATCGAACACATCACTAATTTGAGGAGGCTTCAGAGACCTGAACTGTCCCCTCCTCTTTCACTGCAAGCCTTCACCAGCCTGGCAACCCCAGCCAGGAATTCCCTCTGATTTCCTCCTCAAACCACTTGATTCCTCCTGCTTCCTTTATGATTCCCTTTAACGACCCCTGACATGCTTTTGGCAGCCTCCTGCGAGATAATCAGGTTGTAGCGCTTGAGACCAGCCCCAGTGAGATAAAGCAAAAATGAGTGATAAAAACCAGTGATGTATTTGCAGATCAGAGGCAGAGCAGGCTGGGCTTGGGACTTTTGATCAGCACAGAACACACGTTCCTCCTTGGTGCTGTAATCCAGCAGCCACTGGATTTGTCTGGCTCAATTGTCAGCCTGGGGTTGGGGCTGGAGCCTGGAGTTCTGTCTGCAAAACTCAGCTCCTTCCCCAGGGGATCGGACACGGCTCCTATTTTCTACTCTCCCAGATATTTCTCAGCACAAATCCTGCCAAGTGCTCTGTGTGTCCTAATAGACCCCAAATCTCTGGCAGTCACCCTTCAGATCTTGCTCTGGCCGAGGGTTAAACCTGACAAACTTACAAGGGAACTGAAAACTGTGATGGAAGTGAGGGGGGAAAAAACCCAGCAGCAACAATGACCCACAAAAAAATGAACCCAAAACAAACCCTAACAAATGCAGCTGTTGGACCTGCAAAGGTCTCCACTCCAACATTATTGATTTTGTGCCACCTCTGCTGCCTGACCCATTAACCACGGCTCACTGGCGAGGTGTCAGATATTCCAGTGGCACTTTGTTACCTCCTCGGGCATCTCCGGTGTCTGGAGGTGTTGGACACCTCCTCAGCTTGTAAATTCCCCTGGTTTAGCAGCAAATTCCCACAAACCTCCACAAAGTGAGAGGAATTTGTTCATAACCCAGTTTGTAGGAACTCCTCCCAGTCCGTGACTCCCCCGGGGTGAGACTGGTTGGGAGTCATTTACCCAAATTAGTCCCCAAAGGTCACTTCTGGAATATGGGAAGGGACTGACAACTCAAAGCTCTTTCCTTCCCCCTACAAACAGGAGCTGGTTTGAAAAACGCTCTCTTGGGATGCTCATCACCTTCCGTGGGCTGTGGATGGAGTCTGGACAACTGGAAATCTGCGTTGGAGATGTGGAGAGTTCCTTGAGGAGAATCCCTGTCCTCCACCTCACATCCCTCAGTGGCAGGCTCCAGACACGCTCCCAAAATTTATAGGGACACACAGCAGGGTCGTGACACAGCCTTTCCTCACAGAGCAAATGCTCACAGGAAGGTCCTTTCCAGGGAAAAACAGGGACTGATTTGCCCAGACACTTTTTCAGAGCTGTTTTCTCTTGTCTTACCCAGGTGCTCTGGGATGCTGTTGTCCCTTTTTCCAGGACACTGGGCAGGAAAGTTGTTGGCAAAACATGGGAGAAACAAAAGGAAGGATATAGGGAAAAGCCCAGTGATAGCTGAACCCACTGACATTCCCATGTGTCCAGCCTGCTGCACTCCCTGGAGCAGGAGCAGCAAAGAATGCTCCTGGATTGGGGCAAAAATATTAAAAATTCTGCAGATCTGAGGCCGCAGAAAAGCCTGACTGGTACAGGTCTGGCCTAAGTTAAGGCCTACCTTTATATCCAGGCTTGACACAAAACCAAACACAATTCTGGTGTCCCGGATGCTCCAAGGGCACTGAATCAGGGCCCGCTCGGTGCTGTGGGGAAAATTTCACTGGGGAAAACCCCTCCACATGTGAAAGCACTTTGGAAAGAGCCAAGGGCACAGCAGGACCCAGCCCTTCCAGTGGGAGAAATGCTCTGGCTTTCCCAGTTCTCTTCCCAAGCCTCTCTGTATTTCCAGTATGCTGTGCCTTTTCCTGGAAGAGGCCTCGGGCAGTGGTTTCTATGTAGAGGATAATTCAGCCTCGTGGTTCTACGCACAGATTTTCATCTGGCTCTGAGCTCCCATCAGCTCTGTCTGGAATGAACAGCTGGGGTTTCAGCTCGATGCCATGTTTTACCTGGAGTAAATTGCAGCCACAAGTGAAAAAACAGAGTGGATTTATCCTGTGGGAATGACTCTGTCCTGTCCGGTGCTGGAAAACCACAGGATTTGGCCGATTGCTTTTGGCTGGAAAAAAAAACCAGTGATAAAACCTAAATTTCTAATAATTTCAAAGAAAAATTTCAGTTCTCAACCTTGAGAACCGAAACACTCCAGTAATCCATGGGCATCTCCCAGGCAATCCCTGTAGAGGAGTAACAAGGGTGTTCGATTGGATTCCTCAGGCAACAGAGGATAGAAAATACTTTATGGAAACTGCTTATCAGACCTCTTGAGGAGGAGGAGCAGTTTTATCTCTCTATATATTGCCAACATTTGAAGGTTTTGCATATAAATAATAATAATTCCAAGGGGTTTCTGTCCTTGCTCAGAGCTCAGTGGTTCCACAGCCATTCCACCTTGGACTCTTCCCACACAAGCTCTCGTTACAGCAGGAGCAGTTTTTTCCAGGCACATCTTGGATATTTCCTTGTTGTCCCCTCTCCTTGGAAAACTTCCATTGCAAGTCTCCCCCAAAACTCAAGGAACAGCAAAACTTTTGGCTGCAGAGCTCTGCTGAGATTTTGGGTGCTCCTCACTCCACCCGCTCTGAGTGGGCGATTCCACGACACCTGCTGGCATCCTCCCTGGAACGCTCCCGAAGAGATGCGGCAGGAATTCTTCGGATGCATTTCCCTCAGACCACAATATATTCCATATGCTCCCACTGTGGAGGAGAAGGGAGCTGGGGACGCTGAGTTACCTCTGGAAAATCCATCATTCCCAGCTGGGGGGACAGCGAGGGCTTATCAGTGTTTTCCCGGACTTTCCAGCTGGAAGAAATTTACAGCCCAAGGCACGGTGGTGGTGCAAAGGAGGGATAAGCCCTCCCCGGCCGTGCTTACAAACCTCGGTTGTTATCAGAGGATCAGGGGGCTTTGGAGCCCCTTTATTGCTGCCCACCAAGGGCTCCTCTCCCTGCAGAATCCGTCGGAGGAGCTTTCCCAGCGAGGGGCTGGGACGCTGCTTTTCCAGCAGCCATCCCCTTGGAAAGCACCTGGACACAACTTAGACGAGCTGGGAGTCTGCCTCTCCCTGAAGGTGCTGACAGAACAGCTTTTGTCCCCTCTCTTCAAACTCCATCCTGGGGAATCCCCCGACCAAACCTCTCTTGCCTGCGCTCCAGAGCTGTTTTCTGCTGGAGAATTTTCCGGAGTCTCCTCCTGTTGCAGCAGGTGGGGTGGGTTCTTCTTTGCACATCCTAAATATTAAACGTGGCTGGAACCCAAATCTCTGCTTCCCTTGGAACTTTTTTGGGATTTCACCCGAGCGAGGAACGTTTTATGTCCCAAATCCACCTTCTGCCGTCGGTAAACTGGCAGCAACCAAATACAGCAGCTACAATTTTAGGATTTGAAATATTGATAAGCAGTTAATTTTTTTCTTTTTTTCAACGTGCCATTTTATAGGCTTTTCAGTTACTTACCTTTCAGCAGCTGTCCTTGATCTCCGGGTTTTAAAACCACTACTGAGCTCTCCCAGCCCTACATCCTCCCATGGAAAGGGTGAACTTGGCCGAGGGAGCCCTGCTCAGGTCATCGAGGTTGAATGTGTTGGGAAATGGGGCAGCGAGATAACGAATTGCTATCTAAACAATCGACTTTTTTACAATCACCTGTTATAATTAACTTAATTGCTCTAATTAACATTGATTGTTTCTATTTAAGTGGTCATTATCTAAAATTGTCATCTGAACTGCAGGCAGGTTAGGCCGTGCTTAAAATGTTCCCCTCTTTGCAACTGATTTCTGCTTTTAAATATAGGACTATTTATTAAAACTTAAAAATGTTCAGTATTTCAAACATGCTGCTTTGCCTTCAGAACGAACTTTTCTGCCTTTGATTTTTTTCCAACTCCATAAAAATACCTTGTTGCTGGCTGGCCTCTGGAATAACAAACCCTGTATATACCTGTGCACATGGCCCATGATTCCCAGAAAATCCCCCCCTGTTTATCATCAACCCAGGGTTTGCAAAGTGAAAGCCAAACATGAAAACAAAGTGTATTCATCGCAGAAGGCAAGAAAACCCCTGAGGAAGCAGATGGAAAAGTCAGGCTTTTAATACACTCCAGCAAATAATCAATGAAAGAATAATAACTTGAAAAATGCTGGGGCCAAGCTCCACCCTGGCACAACTCCACCAAAACCAGCGGAGATGGGCCAGCAGCAGATGTTTCCTGGATCTGAAGAGTTTATTTTCCAATTCCCTGTCACTGATCGATGGGTGTCCCAAAGATGCTGAGTGGAGGAATCCGGGCTTTTGCTGGGTGAAAGCAGAAGGGCTGGAAATGGCAAAGGGATTTCTTCAAGGGCTGCCAAAAAAAAGAGAGATAATAGCAAAAAAAAATAAGCTAGAGGCTGTGTTTTCTGTGGCCACTGCCAGTTTTTTAGAAGGATAATCCCAGCAGATACAGCATTAGATGACAAAAGTCCCATTGTGGAAACGCTGCCAAGTTTTTAAACATCGACATTTAATCTCTTGGCAATAACACTGGTCCAACTATAGTTTATCTTTATTTTTTTAGTCACCAACAACATATTTGCATAAATTACAGCAGCACCTTATGTCCTGAAGAAGGTTCATTTGCTCTGCAATTAATAGTGGCATGAAAACCTTCACACTGCAAATACAGGCTGAACCAACAGACAGAAATCCATCGATGTTAGAGCTGGAGTGTGGAGAGGAAAGGGATATTTGCCAAGCACCTGACTCTGTTGCAACCTGATTTTCTTCCCAGAGCAGCAGGTGAAGGCAGCAACAGGTTAAATACAGCTCTGTTCAGGTAAAACTCCTCCTGGTTTTTTACAGATGAGATTTTCTAGGATTTGCAAAGAAGTTTTAAGGAGCTGCGACTCAAGAAGGACTTGGGGCAGGGCTTTGTCAGGCAGCAGAGCACGAAGCCAAGATCCTGATGGCACTCAGGAGTGGGAACAAGGATGGGCTGCAATGAGAGGCTGAGTAGGAAGAAACCAAGGTGGAATGGCTGTGGAACCACTGAGCTCTGAGCAAGGACAGAAACCCCTTGGAATTATTATTATTTATATGCAAAACCTTCAAATGCTGGCAATATGTAGAGAGATACAACGTTATTGCAGTGCTGTGACCATGTAGAGAGCCACTTTGCAGAGATGTAGATGCTTTTATCTGCATTATATACGCAAAAGATATAAAACCAAGCCTAGGTCTAGCTCAGCTCAGCTGGCACTGCTGTCCCAGTGTTCCCAGGACAGAAACCCGGGCTGTTCAGCCCTGCATCCCAATGCCCAGGCAGGAGCTGTTGCTGACACTGTTCTCCTGTCGCTTTCTTTTGCTGCCAGGCCTTTTCAGGGCAGGCAGGGATGGATTCAGAGCGCTGGGCCCCTCCGTGGAGGGAAGGAGGGATCAAATCCTTCCCCTCCGTGCACCAAAAAGCAGCAGGAGCTGGGGAGCAAGAGAGCAGAAGGTCCCTGAGTTTTGGAGAGGAAGAGGCTGCTCTCAGAGGGAGGAGGAACATCTCTGCCCTGCCCATTTCCTGAGTTTTTTGGAATTGTGTGGTCACACATGGTTATCCATCTTTAAGGAAGCAATCAATGTCCGGGTCACTGATCACCTTGGAAAGGTGTGGAGCTGCCCCTGGGTCACTCCCCTTGCTCTGGAGATGAATATTTTCCACCTTGCCTAAAGAGAAATGATGGCTTAAATGGTTTATGCTTACAGCCAGCCTCCAGGTGAGGCAAATGGTCCCCAAGGATGGCAAAATTTAATAGAATTTTGAAGAAAAGGAAGAAAGGCTCCTTCAGAGCCAGGCAGATCCTAGAAAAAAACCCCTGTGCCTTTCCTGAACCTGGTGACAGCAAGGTTTTTTTGCTTTTCTTCAAGTCCCAGTTCCTGGAGTTGCGTAATTACAGCACAACCCAACCTGAAATAAAAAAGAAATATCAGAAATGGGAAATGGTTCCCATGGCACTGTTTGGGGAGGCTGGAACAATGTGAACCTACAAAACATTGGCAAAAAAACCAAAAACCCCCACACTCTCAGATGCTTTCCTGATGCATCCCAAGCTGTAAATTTTGAATGTTCCAATTCCTGCTGGGAAATGAGAAATTCTGAGGAGCTGGTGGTGCCAAGGTGAGCAGCACTGAAGAAAAACAGAAGGTTGGGGTTTTCCCAACTGGAAAACATTGCAGAATTATGTGGGTTTTGCCACTCTCACCCTCCCAAAAAAATCATTCTTGGGGAAAAAAAGGGTAAAAATGTCAGGAAGAACAGATCTAGCCCTCAGAGCTGTTTTAAGGACATGTTCCACTTCCAGCTGAAAGTCAAGCTTTGCTCTGATAGGTGGGAAAACCTTCTGGGAGCCATCCGTGGGATGAGAAAGCAGAGGAACCTCTCAGTCAACCATAGGTCAACCATCCCTCAGAGGAATAACTGTGGGATCATCCCAGGCTTTCCTCTTCCCGCAGCACTGCTGAGTGCGGGTCTGCACGGACACAAGGGCACGGGGAGTGAGCTTGGTTCTCCAGGCAGGTGCAAGATTTCCTCCCCCTTACAACAAGAACCTATCCAGGAATTTGTTTCCCAGCAGAGCCAGATTTCCCTGCATGGCCATGGGTAATAAACCCAAAGTTTTCCCAAGGAAACTCTTCCAGGTTGGGCAGAGCCTGGGAAGGCACAGGCTATGAGGCAGCTGGGAGCTGAAGGCTCCTGAATTACCAGCGTTTCCAAGATCTTGCCATAAACTCATTTTATGTATTCCCCCTGCTTCAGGAGGGGATTTTATCCCTGCTGTGGATAAAATACATGAATGGGATTAAGGAACTTCATCCTTGCTGGCAAACTCATCCGAATTCAAGGCTTTTATTATAATTGAGGGCTACTCTGATTTATGGTGCCGTTTTTAAACAGCACTTAATTCAGAGGTAGAACACGTTGTCAGAGGAGGTTGTGAAAGCCAAGAGCAGAAATGGGTTCAAATAACAATTAAAAACATTGAAAGAGCCATCCTGGGCAGTTAATTCCACACAAGGATGTGAGATGACCCCTAGCTCAGGAAGTCCTTCAGCTGCACATTGCCAGGAGTTGGAAGGAGCACAGGAAGAATCACGAGGGACTCGCCAGGGTTTTGCCCTGAACATTTGCTGCTGGCACCCTCAGAGACAGGATCTGGGGAGAGATGTGTCTTTGATCTGAGCCATTCCAAAGTCTCCAAAACATGACCTTTAACAGATTCACTCTTTCCAAAGGATTGTGGTTTAGGGCTGCGAGATACAGACCTGTCTCAAAAGCTGTATCTTCTCCATGTGGAAGATTGAGCCAGAACCTCAGGTCAGGGGGTCAGGATATCTTCCAAGCTTCAGCCTCAGGAAGACCTTCAAAAGTGTGTTTTTATTAAAGGAATTTTCTATGGTAGAAAATGTTGATAAACAAACGTTCCAATGTTTGGTACAGATTTATGATTGCCCAAGTTGGAAATGCTTTAAAAAATATATATCCAGGGAGAACGTGGACATCATCCTCTGCAGATGAGTTTTCTTGCTGGCTCCTTGGCACGGCACAAACCCAGTGGTGAACATTCGACTGGAGAACACACTTGGAATTTCCCAGACCTCAGCTCAGGGTCTTCTTCAGATCCTCTCTTATGTAATAAAAATGGGCTGAAGGGAAGCCAACTGGGTTTATTATTTATGTTTATGAAATCCACACAGAGGCTCCGTGGGAAAACAGGGTGTGAAGCTGAATTATTATCATATTTACAGGAATTTTTCCAAGCTGTAGACGATAGCAAAAAATAAAACACAAAGGACAATCTGGCCCTATAATTCATGCACAGACCTTATAGTGGGAGGGTGTTTTGCAAGGACAGAGATGTCATAACCAAAACTTGCTCTTTAGCTTGTTTTCAAATGGAAATCAAAGGCCCCATCATCTGAGAAATCATTTCATCTCTGAAGTTTTCCCACCCACTGAATTTTTGGCCAGCCCAGGCCTAGAGAGGACTTCCCTGCAATGTCTTGGGCTGGCTCAAGAAAGCCTCAGCAAATAATAAATGCCAGGCTTGAGGGCACAGAGGGGTGGGATTGCACAGCACCTCCCTGCCATAAGCCCGGGACAGTGAACAGCACACTGGGCAACACCAAGGGGAGGTGACAGTCCTGGGAAAGCCACAGCAGGGTGGCAGGGGGGCTGGACTGGAGGGTGGGCAACAGCCAAAGCAAAGCATCTTCCCAGTGCTCAGGTACCTCCTTCTATCCGAGCCTTCTCCAGCAAATAAATCGCCCTTATTTATAAATCCAGGTGTAACCTGGGTGTCCCCAGGCACCACCAGAATGACCCAGCTGCCCTAGAGCCCCACATGAAATACAGGAAATTCTTATTTCCCTTTTGCCAGGGAAATTCTGAGTGTCCCGCTTTGTCAGCAGCTGCCAGACAGAAGCACAGACCAGAGAACAAATATTTTGGCAAGTGCCTAATGTGGCACACAGCTGGAAAATAAGGTATTCTAGTAAAAGAGGTATTTTAGGCTCCCGAGAAGGCGGGATTCCTTTCAACTTTCCAGACAGATTATAGTGGCCAGTTCACATAGCATTTATCACCTTGCCCAGCAATTTACAACCTGAAGGGTTTGCTCTTTTTGTTGCCCTTTTTAGCCCAACAAAACACTCTTGGCTTGGGAGAAGCCAGCGAGCTGGCATAGGTGACACTGCTGAAGTCCTGATGGAACAGAAAAACCTCATTACAACGAATTTGCTTGGGCAAATGAGCCAGCTGAGATTTCCTATGGCAGGGAACCTCAGTGCTTCTACAGTCCCAGGTTCAAAGCAGCTCCTGGATTTTAAAAATCTCTATTTGGAGAAGAAATGGGAGGGAATTTTGTTTGTATGTTTGATTTCCCCCTCTATTTCTGATTTTACATAGGAGTGTTCAGCTGGAGGAGGTCAGAAGACTTTTCCAAAGGCACAGCCTTCCCTCCAGGCAGCCAAGCTGTGGATCTGCCCACTCCTCTCCAGAAATCCATGGCACAGCCAGATCCCTTCAGCCAGGAATGCAGCCCTGTCAAATCTCAGGCTCCGAGCAGGAGAGGCCGATCTGCCCTGACCCTCTGCTCCCTCCCAGCTCCACTGGGCTCTCCCTGATCCCTGACCCCTGTGCCAGACGGTGCCACCACTGCTTGCCTGAGCACCCATTCCTGCTCCTGGGAGTGCTCACAGTCCTGGGGAAAGGCAGGGAATCTGCATCCTGCTACTGGGAACCTCCTTCCCCTGCTGGGAACCTCTATCCCCGGCTCCTGGGAACCTCCGTTCTCTGTTGGGAACTCCCATCCCCTGCTGGGAACCTGCATCCCCTGCTGGGAACCTCCATCCTGCTCCTGGGAACCTCCATCCCCTGCTCCTGGGAACCTCCATCCCCTGCTCCTGGGAACCTCCATCCCCTGCTGGGAACCCCCATCCCCTGCTCCTGGGAACCTGCATCCCCTGCTGGAGGATGCTCAGGTGCTTCTCTGGCCAGAGCTGTCCCTCCAGCTTTTCCCTCCTTGCTGCAAGACCGAGCCCAGCACCGTCTCCTGTGTCAATGCTGGAGAAATCCGAGAACGCTCCGGCTTTGAGCGCTCCCATCCTGGCTTGCACAGAGTATCCCAGAAGAATGCAGCTGTCTCAGCCCAGGATCAGTTTTGTAAAGCAGGAGATAGACTCTTTTCCTGATTTATTTACTCATTGCCTATAAGGGCTTGTCCACAAACATCCCAGCTTGGTTAAATCTTTGACATGTAAAACATTTCCAGAAATTCTTGCTGCCAGCCAACAAGACAAATGGGGAAGACTTGGCTTTATGGGTTTTTTTTTAAAGACTCCTCACTTTTCTTCTGTTTTCTCCTTTCTAGTGTGACTTTGTCTCTGGCTTTCCCAAAGCAAAGCACTCATTTATCAGGCTTGCAAGTTCTTAGGGATTGGCAGACTCCGAGGCTTTTCCACTTGGCTCGGGCCTTGCAGCCACCATATGGAACGAGTTGCACATTTTCACTCCTTATCGGAGTTTAAGATGGAAATATTTCCTTGGTTCTTCTCGGGGCATTTCTGCAATTGCACACATGCTGGGAGTGTTTAACCCTGACATTGCTGATGAGTAGCTGTTCCTGTTAAAATGCCAGCTGAGGTTGAGCTGGGAATCTTTTACGGGGCGTTGTGCCAGCAGTTTGATTGTGTTGCTGGTTACAAATCGCTCCTTTAATAGTCTTGGAGTTCCTTGCCCAGAACACAGGAGAAGCTGGCTCGCTGTCTATTTGTCTGTCTGCTTGTCTCTCTGAAGAGACAACTTTCCCTCTCTGCACGCTGAGCCAGTTTTCTGGAGTGCTGCTGCAGCACTGCTGGTCTGTGAAGGTAAGGAAAGCTGTTCCCTGCCCACCCTGCCTTTACTGAAGTGGGTGACCGCTGAAGACAGAGTTTGTCAGGCGCAGAACCTCCATGAGAATGTCCCACTGCTGTGCTTCTGCTGAGGGGTTTTCTCTCTGTTCCCTGTGAAGTCACACATCACACTCAGGGCTTGTTCCAGCCGTTTTCTTCAGCACAGGCCACCGGTCAGCCCAGCTGTGCTAAGTGGGGGTGAGAGGCTCACAGCAGCTATTCCATCGCCACAGCTGAGTGAACAAAAGAAAATCAACTGCAGCTCTGTTTTGCAGAGTTGCGTGATTACCAGGGGTGAGCCCATCCAAGCCAGGCTCTCTGGATCCATGGGGGTAGAAATGCAGCCCTCCAGGTTCCCTGCTGGCCTGGAAAGTCCAGGAGCAGGTGAGACAGGTTGAATTCCAGCTCCAGCTTCCTCAGTCTGGTCACATCCACAAACCAGTAATGATTATCAGAAGGAAACTGCCTTCCACTGCCAGGATGACGTTCCAAGACACTTCAGGACATGCTGCAGCCAAACCCAGCCCCAGGGCAGAGACCAGGAATGGCTGCACCGAGTCCTGATCTGCAAATCCACAGCTCTGCCTCGGTGACCAGGAGCAAGGGCTCTCCTGCTCTTCCCTGGGCCCTCCATGGCAGCAGCTCCTTTTCCTGTGTAGTTGTTGCTTCCAGCTCCACATCCAAGGCACAGATCTTTCCTCAGCAGACATCCAAGCCTAGAAACCCTTGGATAATACCAGTGGTGATGGATGTGTATGCTTCTTTTCTCAGGTTCAGCTGTACACCGATTTACACATTTAAAGTGAGCTGAAAATGAAGGGTAAAGTCCCTAAATCCACAGAGAAGAATCATAGCAAAAATGAGAGTCTAAATATGATGCAAGATCTTAAAGCTCAGTGTTTCTTTCTCAGGATTTCCTTCATGGAGGTGAGGAACTTCCACATCTTCCACAGGAGAGGCCTGGAGCTGGATCAATTCAGTCCTTATTGCATTTGACAACTTGCTGCAGCTCAGATACACCTCTGGACTCTGTAAATCCAGATATTTACACTCGCCAGTTCTCCTTTTCTCACCCTATGTGGTTCCTGGCCATGTCCAGCTCCCTTCCCTGCTATCCCAAAACAGCTCACAGTGGTGGAATACAGAGGCCTTTGGTGGGAAGGGAATTGAGCACCACTTTCAGGCTCAGGAATGCTGCCAGAAGGTTGTAAAGCAGTATCACAAACGGAAAGCAGGCTCTGGTGTCCATAGGTCTGAGATTGGTTATTCTTGGTCAAGTTTCTTCCATATCCTTATTATTATAAAATTACCTGATTTGCTTTTCTAGCCTGTGAGTATTTCACTGTGAGCCCCATGTTTTTCCACCAGGCTCAACATTAGTCCCACGCTGATTTCCGTGTTCGATCCAGTGGTTTCAGCACTAGCTCCAGTAGCCAGAACTTCACCTTCAGTGAACATCCATCACCACCCGTCTCCAGAGTGGTTGAAACCCCCAGGTTTCCATGGAAATCATTACTGATACTTGTCTAGATGTCTGGTTTTCCTTTTTCTGTGCCTACAGTTAATGCAGTAGAAAAAAACCTACGTGAATCCCTGTTTTTCTAACATTTCTCTTTGCAGTGGAAAGACGACGATGGCTACACAATTGAGAAGAGGGATGGAGGCTGATTTTCACCTCCAGGGCCCACACCAGCTGCTTTTCAGGAGCTGAAGCCCCGCTGATACTGTGGCCAGAGAAGGTGCTGGTTTCCTGCCCCTCCTGCCTTGCCATGTGTACGATGGGACAGGAAGAGCAGAGTTTTCCTTTATCCATCTATATTCACCAAAGAATTTTCCTTCCTTTTGCCCCTCACTGCTGAGCCTGGGGGAGCAGTGCAATCCCAGATCTCCTTGGGCATTGAGGCAAAGTCAGAGGAAAAAAAAACACCAAAGCGTTGCCAACTTTAACCTCCATTAGCGGAAGGCCAAATATTTTAAGAGCCTCATTCAACTCCCCATGTGTTTGCCTCCTCCCACTCCAGCCTCCACCCAAGGGAGGGTTTGGGTTGAGTTCCTTGCAGGCAAATGACATTTCCCCACCTCTGGAAGCCTGGAAAGGCACTGGTAGCACTGTCCAAGACAATTTTTTCCTCGTGTTCAAAGGATTCATTTTCTAAATCACTTTCCAGGCCTTTCAGCAAACAGGAGGCTCTGAAAACACTCTGAAACCTCTTCATCTCAGTGCATCTGTTCTATTTCTCCTCCATCTGGACACAGCACAGGTACAGAGCCCAGGACCTGGCCTTTGGCCGACATGGGCTTTCCAAGGAATTTTTGGATGCTCGGTGAAAAATCCATCCAAAGCTCACTCTGCAAAGGGCTTTTATTTCCATTTGAGTCCACTTCAAGGGGCTGCAGCGGGCTTAGTGATGTTATTTCTGTTCCCCTTTCCAAAAGAATAGCCAAGCGATCCAAAGGTTGGATTTAGGGAATTATTGGGCTGTTGCTGAAAAGGAAAATAGCAGAGGCTGCCTCTCTTCCCTTGTGTCTTGGGAGCTGAGTCTTGACCACTAATTGTACACCAGATTAAGTCCTCACTGTCATTCCCTAATTCCAGATCAGACTCCTGGCCTGACTTCACACAGTTGGATGAGGCAGGAATAAGAGCTGGCAGAGCCAAGCCATGCCGTTATTCATCCAGCAGGAAGAGCAGAGCTCTGGGACTGGCATTGGCACCTCCTGGAAGCAAGATGGGAATGCTGGCTGCGAGATGGCACGTTCAGGGAGCCAGGACACAGAGCACAAGCTGGCACACCCGAGATAATCCCTGGAGCAGCGTGCCAGGTGCTTCAGGAGAGACAGAAGCAATCCCATCTACCTGCAGTTTAAAAACAAAATCATCATTCCAGTCCAGGAAGGACATCTCTGCCAACTTTCCTCCAGGATCCCAGTTCACAGAGCAGGTGTTTTGGCTTCCCACAAAGCACTTTGGAAACTCAGGGAAGGCGTGGATGAGCTGAAGTGTGGGAAACTGAAGGAGCCAAGGTTATCCAGCAGGGAAGTTCCACAATGAGGCTGGGAAGAGGAAAGCAGCCTCCAGCTTCACCCTCCTGTGGCAGGAGCTTTGTGCCAACAGGGACACAGTGACACTGTGCCCCGGGGCTGGGGACAGGGCCACCCTGGCAGGAAAGGCACAAAGGAGGAGGAGGCTGGAGGAGGAGAAGGAGGTGAAGCACATCCATGTACTGCAGATGAGAAACTTGGAGCTTGCTTTTCCAAAATAAACCCTTGGCCTTCCCAGGCTGACATCCTCCCATGGAACGAGCCACCCTTTCCATGCACAAAAATGCTCCTCTTTTTCCTCCCTCCCTGAGGCCAGAGGGGAGGAAGTCTTTAGTTCTAGATTCAAAACTGCCAATGGCTTTTCCAGGCTTGGGGCATGAGAGAATCTCCCCACACAGAGCACACAATCTCTGCCATGACCTGGAGTTAGACAGGAATTTCCCCTTTCAAGACCATTTCAACCACTTCCTTTTATTTTATTTGCCTCTCTTTGATCCTGGGAGGGATGCAGGAGGAAGAACAAGGCTTGGATTTTAGCAGAGATTTGGGAAGCTTAGCTCCAGACTGAAGTAATTCTGATCAAACAGCAGCTGCCTCTTTGCTGCCCCATCCAGCAGCAAATTTTATCTATAGAACCCCTTCCATGTCCCACAATTCTGTATTTTGCAGAGTGGCTGATGGTGCCTGACTCTTGGTGACATCCAGGTTGTGAACCAGCAGCTCCTCCAAGCACAGCAGGATTGAAGCCAGGTCCTAGAAAGCTTTTTTGTGGTTTCTACAGCAGCCATTTCCTTTTCCCTCATGAATTGCCTTTCCTGTTCATCTTTGAACACAAGAAAAACCAAAACCATTTCAATTTTGACTCTGGAGCAATGTTTTTCTTTCTTTTGACTAACTTGGGCCAGCGAAAAAGTTTCCACAGACTTTCCTAGGTCTCTTCTTCGAAAACAGAGCAAAACAATTCATGGAAAGCAGTGCTCGTGTTGCCTGCTGCTGTTTGCTTTGGAGGGCAGGAGCACATGTGGGAGCAGGGTGGAAAAAGGGGATTAGATGTCCTCCTGGAGCTACTGAGCTCCTGGATTCACCTCTGGAAAACAGCTGAGCAGGTGCAGAAGTAAGCTCACTGCTGGAAAATGAAAAAGCACAGGGACCATGAACTACACCCAGCATGGGAGCAGTTCTGGGGAAGGCATCTCTCTGAATATCAAGATAAATTTAATGCTCAGCACATGCCCAACAGCAGAGATGGTTTGAAATTTGTTGCAAACAAACAGCAGGATCTCATCCTAGCTCATAGCCGAGGTCTGGATGTTCCCTTGAGGTCAAAACAAATGCTTGATATTCAGTATTATGGGTTTTTGCTGGTCTGTGGGCAAAGCTTTTGGCTTCACAGAGGCTTTTTCCCTCTCCTGAGCACCTCACCAAGTGCAGGGAAAGCAAAGAGTGGAAAGCCACATCTGCTGGAAAAGTTCCCTGCTCCATCACCCAGCTGGCTTGCCAGTGTCTCTGGGTGCAGGTTTGGAAGGGCTTTGTCATCCGAAATTAACAGTAAAAAAAAGCAAACAGGGCCCAACAGGGGCCACAGGTGATGACCCAAAAGCCACCCAGAGCTCCTGCTTCCCGAGCAGAAGGAGGAGTTTATCATCACACCTGGATGATCCATGGAACTTTCTGCTGAAGAATCCATGGAATGATTTGGATGGCAAGGACCTTGAAGGCCATCTCATTCCAGCCCCTGCCATGGGCAGGGACCCCTCCCACCATCCCAGGGTGCTCCAAACCCCAATGTCCAGCCTGGCCTTGGGCACTGCCAGGGCTCCAGGGGCAGCCACAGCTGCTCTGGGCACCCTGTGCCAGGGCCTCCCCACCCCCACAGGGAACAATTCCTTCTGTACATTCTGTATAATATCCATCATTTTTCTAACACCGCGGAGTCCAGAGCTTCCTTACCCCTAAAAGGGAAGGGAGGCCTGGCCCAAGGTGCTGCAAAGCCTGGCTGTGCCAACGCTCCCTGTGCTGTCCACCCCGGCGGCCTCAGTGCAGAGGGTTGGTGGAAGCAGAGCTGTTCCAGGTTTGAGGAGCACACTGACCCTCTGTCCACCCAGGAGGACACAGAACCTGCTCTCCGTTTGCTGCCTGGCTGTTGAACCCCCCGGGCAGGCCCGGGGGAAGCCTGAGGCCGCTCGGGTTCCTCCTGTCGAGCTCTATCTCTCTCTCTATTGCCAGGGCACTTCCAAGGGCGGGAGGCCGTGTGTCCTTATGGCTTCCCAGCAGGGCCGCAGCACCGGGGCAGGCAGCACACAGCCCCTGCAGGGCAGCTTTTGGGAAACAGCCCGAGGGCACACGGCTTTTATTGTGGCGGTGATTATTATTGTCTTCTTGTTGACTTGCCCTCTGCTTCGAAGGAATGCAACCACCCCCAAGAGCAAATATCAGAGGAGAAGCTGTGTTTGTGTCGCTCCAGCCACTGTTTCCCATTTCTGTTTATCTTTCTGTCTCGGCCCGCCAGAGGCTCCGAGCAGAAAGCTGAGGCTGTGCCAGCCCCCTGTCCTCACCCAGAGCCAGAGCATTGTTCTGCACTGCTGGGGCATCCCTACAAGCACCATATGCTCCCTCTGTGTTTTCTGCTGACCTGTGGAGCCTCCAGGAGCTGAAGGACACATGTTTATTTAAAAAAAGCCTGGATGAGTGTCATGGCTTGAAAAAAACCAACTTCCCCATATGAGTATGGGCCATTGACCATGTGGAGCCTCTTCCTATATTGAAAAACTTCAGCCTGGTTTAGGTACCCCCATCAAAGAGAACATTCAGGAAGTGGACTTATCCCAGTTGCCCCAGTTCATAGGGCAGTGGTATCATCCCTCACAATCACAAACCAAGGCAGGCTCAGGCTGCTTTTGGCATGCCAAGGTGATGCCATAACTGGATCTGGCCTAAGTTCCCAGCTGATTCCTTGCTCCAGGGAAGCAATGTCCCGTATTCTTTTGCTAGCTGTGCTTTTTATCCCATTGTAGCTTTAGAGCTGAAGGTATCAAAACATTTCTGGGATTTATGAGGCAGCTTTAGGCCTTCCTCCTTTCTCTTTTGTCCTAACAGCCTGGCTTTTCAATATGACTGAGAACCATTCTGATGTCTCACTGGATGGCTTCAGAAGTGCCCATTTTTGTGCCAAAAAGAGCGATTATTGATCAGGAATTAAAGAGTTCTCATTGTTTAGGCTCTGGGGAGCAGAGCAGAGCGAAGCAGCAGGTACCTGGTGTGGAGTAAGAGCAGAAGCAGAGTCCATAAAGCTGCTGATCTCTGCCTCACTCCCTTCTGGACACATCTCTCAAACCTCCACCTCCAAAAGTGAAATTCCAAAAGATACAACCTTATCAAGGGACAGGGAAAGCAGCCCAGCCATTCTGATTACCCAGAGAATCCCAAATGGCATGAAAACAAATAAAGGCAGAGATTACATTACAGGAAACCCCACTGATCCAGCTGAAAGGCAGTGGATGTAGGGCTGCACATTCCAGACTCTCAGGCACTGCAAGCTTCAGGGATGCTCAAAATCCTTCATTTTGCCAACATTTATAAGGCATATCTTGAGGTCATTGATCGCTTCCAAAAGCCAAAGTTATCAACTTCTCTTATCTGCTCCCTGTCTTTATCCAGCTGGAAACCACTGTGTACTCATTTAAGCATCCTTCAGGCATGGCCTGGTTATCCACCACATCTTTACAAGGGGAATTCAGGGTCTTGGCCACAGCGTGAGCACTTAAAAGAGCAGGGATGCACCTCTGCATCTGCAAGCACCACCCCCTGATCCCAGCTCCACCATCCAACACACAGGGGAGCAAAAAAAACCCCCAAAACTCAAGTTCAAAGGGGCATCCTGGGAATGAATCCCTAAAATAATCTCCTAGCTGAAGCAGGCAGGACTCGAGCACAGGGAATTGCTCCCTGCTGCCAGGAAGGAGGAGCAGGAGGGACTGTTTTAGGTAAATAGTTAGATGGACAGACAGATGGAGATATATATATAAATATTTATATTTTCACACGCACATTTACATCGAGCTGGATGCGCTGAGGGAATTCTCCAAGCAGGTTTCTGCCCCTCAGCTTCTCTGACCTCTTACTCTGCTTCCCCCTCTCCGAGTGAATAATCTCCCTCATGGAACCTTATCAAGTGATGTTTGACAATCTGGGAACTCGATTGCATCCAGGAGCTTTCTGTCCTGCACCATAGCAGCAATATCTCCCAAAAACTCCTACTAAAGCCAGGCCCACTCCTCATAAATCACAGGCACACATTGGCTGTCTCTTAATCAATCTTCCCCAGGTGTTCCCTCACTCAACCTCACCACGAGCATCTTGAGGCTTTTCCTGGAAATTCTCTTTTTTTTTTTCCTAGAGCAACTGCCCAGCCATGCTCCGGGCTTTTGGATTTTCTCTTTTCTCCCTGGTAATGTTCTGCTATCAATTTGCTTTTTGCAGAAGTCTCAAAGGTCCATCGATACCTTCTACAAATGTCTGGTGAGGTAGAAACACCCCCCCAAAATATGATGTTGGTATCTCTACCTCTGTGTTTGGTTGTCCACCAATCAAGCAGATTAAAAAGTATTTTATAGACACCTAAAATATTTTATATGAATATATAAAGTCAGCTCACTTCACTTTTTTCCCCTGGCTCCACAACATGTCCAGGAGCACTTCCCTGGTACCCAAAGAAAGCCTTTCTTCTTGAAACATTTTTTTTCCTCCAGGAAAAAAAAAAAAAAGTGATTTTTCAACAGAATGATAATTTTTTAACTTAAATTACCTGGTCTGTTTGAAGACAGTTGATAAATCACTAAAGAAGTAAAACACTTCTCTGCATTGAATCATCTTGTAATGAAAAAGATTCATTTTGTCATAGCTTCAGTTTCGAACAATTTTTTTTTTTTTTGGCTTTTAAGTCTCTCATGAAAAACACACTGTTGGTAAAACCCCTGCTCCATTTCAGCTTGTACAAAAATCATTTTTAAAAAAATCCATGGATGTATTTTTAATTTCTATTTTTGGGAAGAGCTCAGGCTTAGCAGCAGCCTGACAAAGCCATGCAGGGCTGGCTGAGGTCCAGCCAGCTTGAGGGGACGGGCAGTGAAGGTCATGGATGCTTGGAAAACCTCCCAGAGACATCCCCCAAAACTCCCTGAGCTTCTCTGCCTAAATGCACAAGGTGATACCAAAAAAAAACCCATTCCTGAGAGAACTTTGATAGTCTTTCCCAAAAACAAGTCAAGATATAATCCAAGGATGCTCCTTGTCCATCCTTCCTGGCTTTTCCCAGTCTCCGGAGGCTCCTGGAGAACCCTCACAGCGCTGGGATGTGCTGGGACATCCCTGTGGCAGCACCTGAGCTGTCCCAGGCAGGGTCACAGAGCCCTCTGGGCACAGAGGCCACTTCCCAGTGACATTTGAAGTGCTTGAACACAGCCAGGGCCCTTCTCCAGGGCTGCACGTCGTCCCCAGGCAGAGCCGGGAGCTTCCCACATTCCTGTGCCGAGCGGGGATCACTCACGTAAAACACAGTAAGTGGCACAAATCAGGGGGTAAAAACCCCTTTTCCTTGTCATATCTATTGAAGACCAAATGTTTGCGTCAAAAGCTGGAAAACTGGCATTTCTCATCTTGTTTTCTGGCTGGTAATAAAACCCTGCTGTGCACAAAGTCACATCCCACTCCCCTTCTCTCACATGAGACCCCTGCTCTGAGCCATCTCTGGAGCTGCCTGAAACCCATCCCAATCCTGTTTGGGGTGTTTGAACAAAGAGAATTTCTTAGAGGAAAAAAAAAACCCTATAAATCCTATTTCTAAGCAGCTTTATAGAGAGCCCAGCTCCTCTGCAATTGAGCCTGTTGTGTCAGAAGTATCAGGCACTTGAGATAGCCCAGGGAAGTCGTGGTCCCTGCCCTTTTTATATCTATTGCCTAGCTCTGGAAAGCATCCTGTGAGGAGCCACTTGGACTTTAATAGGATGAATCATTGTTAAAACCAGCGTGTGCTGCTAAATGTTTACATGAGAGGGCCTGAAATGGAGATACCATGAGGAGAAAAAAAAATAAATTCAGCTGAAAGCTGCGGGCAGAGCTGAAAGACACTTGTGGGGAAGGTTTCAAATCTGTCGGTTCCTCATTTGAAATCAAAGTGTCACCTCAGGTAGAGAATTACTAAAGCAGCATTTCGGGGATCTCCAAAAGTTCTTTCCCCTGCTGTTAAATGAGCCCAGGACCAGCAGTGCCTGATGCAGAGGTAGGAAATTAAAAGGATTGACATCTCCTGGCACTGAGAGCCACAGGATTATTCACCTGTTGGGACTAGCTCATGGAAGGGGCCAAACCCGCAATGTGAAGCCCCCAGAAATCACTGAAAAGCAGCAAAGAGCAGAAAAAGGGCAGCCTGGCAGTGCCTCTGCCCTGAAGAGCATCCAAGGCACAGCTGTAACACAAATTTCACTCCAGGGAATGATATTTTCCTCTGCCACCCACCTTTAGGAGAAATTCCCATCATCCCCAGTCATTAATCCGTGTCTTTCTTGCTTTATCTTTCATTCAAGGCATCATGCTGGGGATCTGAGATCAATTCTAGCCTCAGGCCAAAGTTTGGGAAACATTTTGAGGCTGTTTCTTGCAGCCACAGGCGTTATTTTTAAACACCATGTGCAGCCAGGGTACTGCCAGATAGGCTGGGTATGTTTGAGGGCACAGTAAAAAAAAAGTTCCTGAGGGCTGGGGGCAAGATTCCCACCAACTCCAGCAGCTTTGAGATCAAACCCTCCAGGAGATAAACCTCAGGCCCCTCAGACTGCTCTGGGATCCGGGAGCCTTGCCCTTGGCTTTGAGACTTTGAACTGGGGCCAAGTGATTGCAGCTCCTGCTTTAGGGGAAAAGGAAACAGAAAGGAACTACAGGCTTAAAGGATTAGAAGGAAGAGCTAAAAATAAAGTCCCAGCAATGCCAGACCCCCAAATTTACTGCTTTCCTGCAAAGAGGATGGGTTTTCCTGTTGTTTTAATGAGGGGAATCAGCTTTCTGCATGACTTGGAAGAGCAGGACACCGATGGAAAGCTGAGCGCTGTTACTCTCCAGGAGCATGGTTGTTCCTGTTGTTCTTCCTTCTTCCTGGAACTCATCCTCTGGCTAAACATGAGGAGCAAATGGTTCTTGGGGAGCATTGCTCAGCTACCTCAGCTGCTTTCAGTGAAGGGTTGCAGCCCATCGGTGCCAAAAGATGTCACAATTAAAGATATTGGGCATTTCTGCTTGTGCAGCCTGGGGTGGGGGGTCTAAACCAGAGCAATGTCCCTGCCTTGCCTTTCCCTGCCGTGCTGTCCCCCTCCTCCTGCCTTTTCCTTCAGCTCTACGTTGTCCTTCCAACCTGGCTGATCCTGTCTTGGGGCCTGGATGATCTTTTTGGAGTCCTCCAGATCCCATCTCCCACCCAGTCCTTTTCCAGGGACCACAGCTCAAGGAGAACAGCAGCAGGTGCCACCAGGACAGCAACTGAGGCTCAGCGAGGGATTTTTCTGGGAATGAAAGGAAAAGTTTCAGTGTGGCTCTCTCCTGTTCTGAGCAGACAGTTGGCTCTTGAGAGGAAGCCCAACGCTCGGCCCTAAAAAACTATACACACACAGATATGTTACATATTTATCCGAGGCAGAAATTGGCCAGGAAATGGCTATAAAACACACATTTTGAATAAAAGAAGGGAGATTTATGGCTCTTTTGTGAATCTGAGTCATATCTTTCTGCATCCCCCAGGCAGGAATACTCTAATCACTAACATACCCCAAACATGGACGCACAGTGGGCTGGGAATTGCTTCCTTCTGGCCACAGCTCCAGCTAAAGATGTGATAGGGATTGAGCTACTTTATCTGACAGTTGGTAAATGAATTGCCAATTCATTCTGAGCTCGGAGGGGGAGTTTTCCCCCTTGAAAAAAAAGGGTCCTTTTATATATGTCTTTGATCAGGCAGGGCCTTGACAAATTATTTTCCAAGGAATTTCTTGAGCCTTAATGCCACAAGAAGGAGAAGGGGGGGTGGGTGGAAAAATAGAAAGTATTTGCTCTCAAAGAGAAGCTTTTATGTCTCCAAAAATCGCAGCAATGTAAGGGATTTTCTGCCATTTCCCCTCATCCCCTTGGCTTCAAGGAAGGCAGGCAGGTAGCCTGAGGATTTTTCCATGCCATGGCAAGCTGGGAGGTGGGTGGGGAGGAAGCAGTGCCAGGTCTCCCGGGCTGATTCCTCCCCAGTGAGGGGGAGCTGGGTGAACTCCGGCACAGGCGGAACATAAAGGTCACGGCCATCAGTGGCACTGAGAAAGAGCCCCTTCAGCACCACACGAGCCATGGGAGCAGGGGACAGCTCAGGGTCGTGGCACCAAGGAGCTGCTCCTTGCCACGAGGGCTTTGGAAAGGTTGGGAATCAAGGGAGCATCTCGCTGCCAGGGTCACGCTGAAGTGTGAGGAGAGAGCAGGGTGTGCTTGGCTTTTACTGGAGTCTGGGGGGGTTTTTCCTGACTTTGCCATTTTATTCCTTTTATCCTACCATTTAATCCCTCTCCTCCAGGCGAGGATCATGTCCTTGATGGAATCCCAAGTGAGTTGCACAAGCCAGGTCTGGACAATGGCTGTGCTTTCTGTTATCCCTAATGCACGAATCACTTATTCCCCTGTTAGCCCACTCCTCTGTCCTGAAGGAGAACAGATCCCTGCAGCACAGGACTCAATTAATACATTTCTGCTACACTGAACTTCATCAGGTTGGATTAGGCAAAAAAATAAATTAGAAAACCCCCACAAGACTTTTTTCTCCAACCTAACTCTGCATGGGCCTATCTATAACCCGTCTAAAAGAATATTCCTGTTGGAATTCACAGCAGCAGCCCCACTATGGACAAGACTGGTGGATAAAACCTTCTGGTTAGGGAATAGTTGGTGCATAGAGTTAGGAGTAGCTTAATTTCCTGAAGAAATGGGTCACTGCAGCTGTCCTTTGGGACCTTTGTGAGCAAAATTCAACCACTTTCAACAAAAAACCCAGAAGAATTTCTGGTTGGAGGCTGAGGGTCCTCAGTGAAATGCCATTGAGCTTGGAGAGATTCTCCAGCCAATTCATTCTTCAAATAGTGCCTGTTGAACTTTTCCTGGCTCCCAAACTCTCCAGCTTTGGCTCCAGATGAAGCCCTAATTCAGGTTATATTTAGCTACCATCCCATCCCAGCCTGCTGCACCTCTCAGGCAGAGGGTCACCTGTCCTGAAATTCTCCTGGAATTCTGTCCTCCTGGAAAGAGCAGGAGCAGGATTCAGCTGATGATCCAAGGAGGTTCTGCCCCCACCCATCAATAACTCATCAAATTGTTAAAAACCCTAAAAGCTGCCATGACCAGGTGAGAAAGGACATCTCACTTTCCTGTGCTGTATTAACAGCTGTGTCAATAAAAGAAAAATCCAAGCAAACCAACCTTAAAAATAGTCCCATATCGGACTCAGAAATGCCCAGGGATGGGGATAATCCTGCTCAGACCCAGAGCTCCCTTCCATATGGGTAAAAACCTGCAAGCAATGGCATAGACTGAACCCCAGTGTCTGGAAGACAGTGGGGAAATATTTGAGATTTCTTTTTTAGTATTATTTAATATTATAACGCAGCTAAGAATGAGTTGACCCTTCGGGTTCCTGACTTCCCCATGTTTTACTCCTTCTTTGATTACTGTTTACAGCTGAGCAACAAGTTGGGAAGCTGGGGTGGCCAGCAGCAATATTTTATGCTAAAAATTAAGCAGCTCTGATGCTTCCTCCTCTAAGAGATGCTTTACATAAAAAAAACCCAATTCATTGTTTCAGGTTATTGGGTTAAAAATGGAGGGGAAAGCACAACTGCTCCTTTGTAAGCTAAGAAATTATGTGGGCCAAGCCTAGAAGCAGTGTTTTGGTGCTGGTTAAACACACCCAAAAAGCTCAGATGCCCCCAGGGGTCCAGCAGTGGTGCTTACTCTCCTTTTTGGAGGCTTTGAAGGTCACCCAGCAGTGCAAAGTTGCCTCAAGCTGGAGCTCCGAGGTGCTGCTGCCTCCCTGCTTGGCTACACAGCGCCAGTGCAGGACTCTTGGAAACGTCCCAAACCAGAGTTTCATTATTTGCTCCCCGCGTAGGCAAGGGCTGCAGTCTCTGCCAGCCTGGGTTTGTCACCGTCCCCTCGACTGGCACCACCCCAATGTCAACACTGGTGCCAGTCACCCACTCAGGCTGCAAAGTGTCTGTGCAGAGCCACCCTGGGCAGCTCCAGACTGTCCCAGCAGCACAGATCCACATCCCACATCCACAGGATGCCCTGCCTTCAATTAAAAGCTCTCCAAGTCTGGATTTACCTCTCCTTCCTTGCCCAGGCAGCAGCAACTTCAGGCAGGGGAGCCAACACTTCTGGAGCAGCCCCAAATCCATCATTCCACTTGGCTTTCCAACCAGGCTTCAGCTGGGCTTGCTTTCTCCAGAGTGTGCCCCACAAAAGCCATCCTGGGTATTTGTGGGCCACTTTTATTCCTAATTAAAAGCTCTGATGAAGAAGTTGCACCCAGGCATCTCAGGTGTGCAATGATCCAGAGATGGGAAATGCTGGGGCACTCCCCAATCTGAGTTTCTGATGAACATCAGGACCTGAAACTGCCTTTAACAGTGATCTCCAGGTCCCAACTGATGAGGGAGGGACTGGGTAAACAGCCAGCAGAGTGGGTGGAAAGTTGGCTGGGCCATCAGATGCCAAGGGGGATCTGTAGCAGCCAAAATCCCAGGTGCTGGTTGAGCATCCCTCAATGATCACTACTGGCACCAAGGGTTTGGAATAACTTTATAAAAAACGAAGACAGGGGTGATGGGACAGGACCCCCAGCTCAGGGAGCAACACGCTGGAAGGCAGAGCTGCTGCTCAGGCGGATCCCAAAAATCTGGAGAAGTGCCCAAAGTTCAAAGCCCTTGCTCTGGCTTGGCCAATCCCATCAACCAGCTGAGGGTGGGGCTGGAAAGAGGGGACCTGGTGAACGGGGGGAGCAGGAGCCAACCATGGAGCAAAGATCAGCTGCACCCTGCTCTGGAGGAGCACAAAGCCAGCCAGGAATGGGATTTTAAAGGAACTATTAAAATTCCACACACCAAGAGCAGGAAAAGAGGGACTGGTATTCCATCATGAGTGCCTCATTGCTTTTTCAGGAGAATGGAAAGACCCAGGGGCGGCAAACAAATTCCTGATTCATAGCAGTGCAGGTCTGAGGAAAAGCTGAAGTGAAATACTGATGAATTCAGGGTCCCTAGAGTTGGTGACAGGGGTACCATCACAGCACATGGCACCGCGGGGACACAGGCACACCCTGGTGAAAGCATTCTCCACATGGCACCTCCCACAAAAGAGAGGAGCAGCAGCAGATTATTACAACAACAATAACAACTAATAATAACAATAATAATGGTCTGGTTTGACCTTACACAACAAAAGCACATTTATAGGTATAGGTACCCCCAGAGCCCTCGGTCCCCTGCTGTCACAGGGCTCACTGTGCCCTGCTACAGGTGTTTGCCCCTTCCCCCCTCCCAGTTTAGGGCTGTACTTGCTGTTCATCATTCAAACAACATTTTTTTTTGCCCTGATGCTGATTACAACTCATTTCTTCAGTCTCTGCTGGAAGCAAACCCCCCTGAGTGAGAGCAGTGCACAGGTGACAGCCACAGTGGCAGTTCCCATATTCTCACCACATCCCTTTTTATTTCTGTTTTACTCACCTGTGCTCAAATGGGCTCCCAACAGAATCACTGCAAGGAGTTGATTCAAAACCTCCTCAAAACCTCACCCTCCTCTTTCCTCTGCCTTTAATCCCTGTGGTGGGAAGGCTCATCCAGGTGCAAATGGTGCTGGTGGGAAGCTTTGGGATGGTCTCCAAGGAGTGATGGGCTTTTCCCAGGTGTTCCCAGGAGAAGTTTGAGCCAGGATGTTCACAGCAGCCCTTCTGATTGGTGGTGGAAGCTGTTGTACCTTTATTTCTTGCCTTTTTTTGTCTCAGGAACACTTTTAAATCCACTTTTCCATCGTTGTGTCCTCACAGGTGCAGGGCATAATCTCCAAACCCCACAGCCAGAACCAGGCACTGAGTCTGAAGGATTTGTTTCAGCCAAAAAAAAAGGAAGGAGGAGATATTGGAGCCACTGGGTGTGATGGGTTCCAAGTGAAACACGTCCCTCTGAAATGACTTCAGGCTGAAAATTTTTCTTTGAAATTTTGAAGGAGTAAAATCTAAATGTGAACAAAGCATCGCTCCTCTTTGTGGGTGGGAATTTATTCAAACCACTCTCTGAACATTTGCTGTTCACTTCAAACTTTGTCAATTTTATTACTCAAAAATAATGCAGCAAAGGCATTGACTTTAACAGAGAAAAATAAAAAACAAACAAACAAATAAAAGAAACCCCAAAACTAAGTATTTTTTGTCCCATGATGAGTTCTAGTCTTACCTCCCCAAGTCACGTTTTCTCTGTCTCACTTTTCTCCCCAGTAAAATTTCCAACTCTACAGTATGTTCTAAAATCAAACAAAAAATCAAAAACAGGGCAGTGGGGGAAAGACTCAGAATCCTTTGAGAGTCTCATATATTCACCGGTCTCCAGGAGCTGGAAATTTGAAGAGAAAAAACTAAACCACACTTTTGCAAATCACATGAGACCCATCATAAAATTGTCAGAGCTGGCAGCACTGTAAAATCTATGATATTGTGGGCTGGATTTATGGACAAGAATCCTGAGGCTTTGGGATATTTTTTTCCCTCAGCCCTTGAGGCACAACAGCAGTTTTTGGGTGGTTGGCTCTGCCCTGGCAGCAGCCTGAGCAGCAGAGGGGTGACTTTGCCCCTTCCAAGCATCCCTGCCTGTAGGAAAAATTTCACCAGTGCAGCTTTGGGGGCTGTTGGTGGGGAAAAGTCATCTCCCAAACGCACCCAGAATCGTGGCTGGTGAAACTTGAAACGTGGAGTGACTGATAGGGGCAGACAAAGAGCTCTCTGTGCCTTTCAGGGCACCCAAATCCTGCCCAGGTACCAGCCCTGGAGTGCTTCAGCCCAGGGAGGCAGCTGGAAAAACAGCGTTGTGACCACAGGCTGGGAACTGCTGCTGGCTCTTGCAGAGGGGTTCTCAGCAGAGGTTGGGTTTCTCCCTCTGAGGAATTGCTCAGCCTGCTCTCACTGATTCTGCTTCGTCCCTAAAGGCCTGTTTGCCTCCTGCCTGGTGGTGTTGCTCCTTCCCTCACCAAATTCCCTGCTCGTGGGGAGGATGGGCCTCCACTGCCTCCTCCCCCGACCTCTCCAGCCTTCCTCCTCCTCTGGAGCTCCCTTTGGAGCGCAGTTCCCTCCTCAGCCCGGGATTCAGCTCTCCTGGGCTCTCCTTCCATCATTCCTGTCCCCAGGCCTGGGGCAGGAGCAGCCCAGGTCC
This sequence comes from Picathartes gymnocephalus, assembly GCA_013390045.1. NCBI lineage: Eukaryota > Metazoa > Chordata > Aves > Passeriformes > Picathartidae > Picathartes > Picathartes gymnocephalus. Next base: position 98,518 of record WEKY01062652.1, read on the forward strand.
AGCCCACCCCCAACACCCTCAGTGGGGTTTGTGGAAAATCACCATGGATTGTCTGGGGATGGTCTTCCTCGAGTTTCAAGGCTTCTAAATTATAGAATCATGGAATGGATTGTGTTGGAAGGGACCTTAAAGCCCACCCAGCCCCACCCCCTGCTATGGACAGGGACATATTCCGCTGTCCCAGGGTGCTCCAAGCCCCGTCCAGCCTGGCCTTGGACACTGCCAGGGATCCAGGGGCAGCCACAGCTTCTCTGGGCACCCTGTGCCAGGGCCTCCCCACCCCCACAGGGAAGAATTGCCAGTTTAGCTCTGAATAGGGTGAATTTTGCAACCTCTTTTGTCCAATTCTTCCACTGACAAATGTAATTTTCCCCCTAATTTTGCTGTTTATTGTTATCGTCAGCATCATTATTCTTGGCTAAGAAATAAATCCATAAGAAAAAAAATCAAAGAAATCACATCAGGCTCTTTGGAACATAAAATCACAATCAGAGGGAGAGGACAACCTTCTTCTTGACAGCTCCTGGTGTTGTTTTGGACCACTTGGGGAAAAGTAGAAGCTCGAGGTAGAACAGGCACATCCACATTCAGGCTGGGATCACCTTTTCCTTCCACATCCTACCTGACTTCTCCCAGTCCTACCCATGGAAATGGAATTTCCACATGGAAATGCCATATTGACCAACTCCTTCAAAAGGGGAGGAGAAGCCTGTATTGGATCCTCCCCCCACCTTTTCTTTGCCTTCGGCCCAGACTTTACTGCTGTGGCAAGTGATGATTCTGCCACTGATGGCCTCCCTTGTGGCTCCACAAGGCTGTATCCTTAGGGATCTTCCTGGTTTTCCAGCACCAAAACCCATCACAGAATCTCAGCACAACCCTGAAGAGCCAAAACCCAAACCTGAGCAGCTCAGAGGAAATGAGTGGAGTTGGAAGCTTGAGTCTTTTCTCCCAACGCTTAAGAAGTAATTTTCCATGGGAGTTTAGTTTTCCTTAATCCTCTTTGAGATGCCTGGCAGGCGTTTCTGGGGAGAGCTCTTTACTTACAGGGTAACCGCTGCCCATCTAATTACATGGGGATGACCAGCTGGGGATTAAATGATTACATGATCTGCAGTGGGATAACGAAGCCGGGAGAGCACAATGCAGATGACAGCTAAATACAGTGTAATTATTGTGCTCCTTAACTCAGAATGCAATTTACTCATCAGTCTTGGAGCACTGCATGTTCTGCAGGCGCCCTGTGTGATTTAATGCAACGTTTGGCTGATTCCTGGGGGTGGCTCCATGCAGACACAAAGCTTTGCAAGGATCAAGGTCCCAGCCGTGCCCCACATGGGGTGCCTACATCTCCTTCTGCCCACAGATGCTGTGGATCCCCAGAGTGAGCTCCAGCAGCTCATTTTGGCTGTGTCAAACCCAACAACTACGAAATGTTTGGCAAGCACGAGACAGTAAAAGCGGACGCCCAAACGAAGCAAGTTTTATTGGAGGCAGTTCTGCGAGAGGCCCAGAAGACCCCATGGCACAGCAAGGTGGGAATATCACTGTGCAGTGGCCCTGCTGATCCTGCTGCCTTTCTGTGCCTTGGCAGGGTGTCCTCGGTGTCCCTGCCACGGGGGACAGCCTGGGGACACCTCCTCTGCTCCTGGACCTGGCCATGGTGATCCTGGCTCAGCCTGGGGACGCCCCCTCTGCTCCTTCCATGCTCTTCCTGATCTGATCATGGCTCAGCGAAGCCAACCTTCCTGTTGGGGTCCCAGCTGCAATCTTTTCATTCCTCTGGAGCTGATTTTTCCACCTGGTTTCCAGTTCCCACAGCAGCTCCCGTCCTTTGCTGGGGCTGGGACACAACCCCGCACCTCCCTTGGGCCAAACTTCCCACCAGCCTCACTTCCCTGAGAACAGGGTGAGTTCCACCTCGCTGGGGCTTCCCAATGCCACCCCAGCACCCACCAAGGTCACTTTTAAACCTGTCTTGATGGGAAAGTGACCCCAGGAGAGCACGGCCAGGGGACCCAGGCAGTTCTGGAGCACACAAGGCCCCAGCCCCAAACTCAGCTCAAGTTCAACCCATCACTACCTTCCCCTCTGGGAGTTTGCACCTCCTCTGCTAGAGCAGAAATGAATAAAAATTAAATTATGGGCATCAAGTAGAAGAAAAAAAAAAAAATCAAGTAGAACCACCCCAAATCCAAAAATACATTAAAAATAGGTGGGCACTCCCTTGCCATTGAGAGTGCGTGGTATTTATTAGCCATAAATTGGCACGCAAAAATAGGAGATCACAGCTAGGTAGGGATCATTTTTTTCTCCTTAGCTCCATAGCTTTGGATACCTGTCCATATTCCCTCCCACATCAGAATTCCCACCCACATTCCCAGTGGCTGACACGCAGGTATACCTCTTTAGTTAATTAGAATTACTTTTAATTAAAAATATATGTAAATTATATAGAGTGTGCACAGCTTGGAGAGAAAAAAAAAGATTAAAAGAAAGCAAACTTCAATTTCAATAAAAATTTGAACCTCTTGGAATCAGCTGCTTTTGTGACATCCTTGGAGTTATTGGAACTCCCACGTATAAATAAATAGGACCAGGAAATTTTACACCTGAAAGATTCTGCAGTAGACATTTTTCCTTGCACAAATTTGCTTTTCCTTCTCTTTTGCCTTCACCATTCCCAGCCTCTCATGATCACTTTCTGCCCCTTTTAAACACATTTTTTAATATCTCACTTCACACACCCAGACTGATACCCCTTTTTTTTTTTCTTTTTCTTTTGGAGAGGAAGCAAAGCAACACAGGAGAAAACGAAAGCCCAGGATTGCAAACAAGTGTCATCATCATTTTTGTGAGCAAACTTTTTCCTCTGTGTTTGCATCCTCTCCCCCTCTCCCCCCGTGGAAGCTGGCTCAGAGCCTGGCTTTCCACAGGCTGCTGAAAATCCAGCAGGACTCAAGCTGGGGATGTTTGCAAGCTTGGAAATAACCCCACACTTCGTCAGAGACGGCTGAGGGACCAGGACAGACCAGGAGATGCGAAGAGGAGCGAGAGAATTACTAGTGGGAAAGGAAATGAGGGAATGGTTTATGGGATGGTTGCTGGAGAGAATTTTGGGGAATTTTGTAAGGAAACACAGCTCCCTGTGAGAGCAGTTTCACTCTTGGTACAATGCCTGGGAGAGGTAGGTACTGGATTTATTTATTTGAGGGTTCTCAATACCTCTTTCTGCTGAAAAGTAAAGATAACACTAATTTAAAAAACAAAAAAAAAGAAACACCACTCCAAAATCTACCCTTGGTAAAAAGGGTCAGTGTCATTTTCCCTTTTTTTTTTTTCTGAGAAAACGGAAAGAAAAAAAATATATATTATTATTTATTATATAACATTGTCAACATCAACACCACAAAAAAAAAAAAAGTAACATCCTAATTGTTCTCGTTCAAGCATTCTGACCGTGGTGAGAAAGGCAGCAGGAGTTTGGTGTCCCTTGGAGAAAAAAAAGAGCAGAAGGGCGGGGAGGGGATGAGCGTGGTGGCAGCAACACAAACTGGGTGGGACCGTGGAGGGACAGAAGTGTGCTGGGCTGCTGGCTTTTCTTTTGAACCAAAAGAAAACAAAAAGGGGGGTCAGGGCAAGTCACAGCGAGGCCGACAACTCCCAGCCGTGGTTTCAGTCAGTGTCCGTCCCTCTCGAGTGCTAGCGGTGAACATTCGCTTCAAGGAGTCTTGCAAAACGCTTTGTTATCAACAGGGGGATAATTTTCCTTTTCCTTCTCCCGTTTTCTCAGGTTTTCCTGTGGCTCTGGCCCTTCCCTGCCCCCCTGGTTAGCTGTTCTCGCTCCACTCTGGCACCATCCCCACGCCGTGCACCGAGTGGTACTGGTGGGGCGACAGGGTTCGGGGCACGCCGTGGGAATACAGGAATTCCGCCGGCTGCAGGCTGCTGGGAGGGGACTGGATGCCCGTTTGAGGTCCACACTGCCTGACGATGGGCTGGTGAGAGCTTTGGTGCTGGAACATGCTGTGGGTGTCTGCGATTTGCGGCGACGTGTGGTTGGCCACGCTGCCCAGGCGGGGCATGAGCGGCCCCGAGGTGAAGTGGGCAGAGAAATGCTGGTAGGGTAACCTGTCCATGGGCTGCATGGCAGACACTGTGCAACTGCTGTACGAGGGCACGCTGGGCCACGTGTTACAGCTGATGTCCTCCAGGCTGGGCACGGGCTCCGTGGGCGGCGCAGAGCTGGCGTACATGCAGGCCTGGCGCTGCGCCGACTCAGTCCTGTACGACGTGTTCAGGCCCTGCTGCTGCGGATAGCTGGGCCTGTAGAAAGGGTCCTCGTCTGCTGGAGAGGTTTCCATGTAGGGCTTCTTGTAGGGATGCTCGGTGGTGGAACATTCCTCATCTGTTGGGAGAGAAAAGTCCTGGTAGCCACCAAGGAAGATGCACCTGCAGCTGAACCGCCCGCGCTGCAGTTCTGGTTTTACCGAGAACAATCTGACACTTCCCCGTCATTCCCTTGGAACTGATCTCAGTCTCTCCTCTGGAAACCAAGCCTTGCCCTTGGCCCTCTCTGCTGGAAGGGGGAAGGGATTAGCTAGGAGCTCTGGGAGGAAAATCAAGGTGCTGGAGGGATCCTGAGGTTTATCTTGCTTGGTGATCCCCCCCAAACCCCTCATCTCCTTCCTGCTGCCACTTTTACCTGAGGAATAACATCTGCCTGTGACCTCTGCACCTACCAGGGTCCCCACTCCTCCCCAGGACGCTCACAGCTGATGGTGTCAACTCGAATCCTTTACAACAAAACATTTCCACAACAAAAAGAGCCAAAAATGGAGATCACAGTAAAAATCCTCCCAGGAGAGCACCAGTGATGGCACGGTTGGGACCATCAGATTTGGAGTTCGACAGCCCCAGCTTTCAGCTGTGCTAAGGCAGCTGGGCACATAAATCCACACAGGGCCATGTGCTAGAGCCAAGGGGAACAAAGGAGAAAAGTAAATTTCACAGCTAGAAACAACAAGGCCCAGCGTGCAGAGCCCTTTGTTTCCGGCAGCATCCCAGGCCAGCAGAGGGAAGGAGATAAACAATTTAGGTGAAATCTCCAGGGTGAAGCCAAATGAATAAATGAATGTGAACTTATTTATTCATTCACAGGGTCATCAAATGAAATCCATCTCCGCTGGAATGGATGGCAAAATTCCCAGGGACAAGCACTTCACCAAGAGATTTTAAGGACAGCATGGCAAGGAAAGGGGAGCTTGTTCTGACATGGATTAACTTTGCTGCTGCTTCAAAAACAAGATTTCTGGTGCAGGCAGGAAAACATCTCACATGGTTAGAGCCCTCCTAACCCTTCTAACTGTGGTCAGATTTGAAAGAAATTTGGAACAAGTTACCCTTTACAATTTTTCTCAACCAACATGTTTTGAGCTGTAATTTTTTTTCACCCCCAAAATACAGTGGGGAAAAAAACCCCAAACAGTTGCACAGAAAGGAGGACTGGGAGCATCTCCCCCACAAGAGGCACAGAGGTGTTGCTGCCAGGCTGCTCCAAGGGGAATGCCCATGTCACACCTTCAGGAGAGGCAGGTGGGCAGTGCAGGCATCTTTTGTTTCTTCTGAACACACACATGCACATAACCCTTATTGCTCTAAACAGCCATGAGGGCTCTCCTGGAAGCTGCACCTTCTCTGCGTGTAAAATAACCCATTATTCCCACCCAGGGGCCTTTCACATCCAGCTGGAACAACTTTGCTGTTCATCAACAATCCCACAAAGAGCAGGTACTGAGGGTCACCGTGGGGACATTGCCCACAGTGGCCTTTGGCTTTGTAATAGCATAAATTCAGCTGGAAAGCCACAGTCCCATTTCTTTCTTCCTGACAGCATCAAAGCTCCTTCACCTCAGCAATGCAGAGCCCAGATAATCGAGTTTCTCCTCTGCCTTCCCTGTAAATTGGGGTGAGAAGCAGGATGGAATAAATGAGCAATTCCACTCCATTTTTAAAACCAGCTGAAACAATAAGCAGGGAGATGCAGGAATGTGTGATCCCCCTCAATCCAGCTCAGGCCCAGTTTATGTAGGAGCAGGGGAAGGATGAATTTCCCTGAAAGCCAAAAGCTGAAGGTACAGCTCTAACCCCTCTCCTGGTCTCAGCTCCATGACAGGAGGTACATCTGGAAGAGCAGCCTGAGCTGGAGCTTTTATGGACAGTGTAAAAAGTTTGGATTCCTGACCCACCGCTGAGTAATAAGAACGCTGGGGTGGGAAAACAATGTCTTGTAAAATGCAGCATTGTTCTGCTAATAAAGTTTTCAACATTAAACCGCATCACTCTGCTGGCACCAGAAATCATTGGCTTGGGGTTTGACTGTTTATTTTATTTTGATTTTTTTAAATATACAGAGTTTGACTGGCTTGTGTTGTTTTTCCATGGTGTAAAGCTGCCTTACAACCTGAGCTTGCTGATTTTTCCATTTAGCCCAGACATTTCACTGCCTGCCACAGCCCTGCAGAGCCACAGTGTCACAGAAGAACTTCCAGAATCCATCACAGATGAAGAGGGAAAAACAAAGCCAACCAGGATTTCAGTGGAAAGCCCATAATTGCCCTCTGTCCTGCTGTAAGCTCTCAAGATCACTCTGCTGGTCCCTCTAGAGCCAGGCTCACTGATGTTTTATGTGCAAAAGGATTTTAAGGTGTGTAAGGATCTTGTTCCCATCTCCAAACTGGACCTGGGCACTAGCAAAGGATTCCAGCCTGCCCTAACAGCTTCTGCCTGTCCCAGTGATTTTGCCATCGATGGAGGCTCAAAGTGCTAGAGAGGGAAGGGAATGGTCCCTGTGCATCCTGAGGTGGGATGGTGCAGACCAGAGAGCCTCAGCTGGTGCTGCCTGAGGGATTTACACCAGGCCAGGCTCTCTGGTCTTGTCCCACCACTCCTCACAGAGGAGACCAGAGGCAGCACAGAGCAGCTGGAGGGCACCCCCAGGGTGTGTGGAGCAGCCCTAGGGGTGGAAAGGGGACATCTCCAATGACAAAAGGAGCACCAGACAAACTGGCCTCTTGTGCAATGCCAAAGGCTGCAGTTTCAGTTCATCCTCACGGGTTCTGCAGCCTGGACAGTGCAGCTCAAGGCCACAGTCCTGTCCCTGAAGGTCCTCTTACCTCCTCTTATCAATGCAAGCAGGACATGGGAGGTATTTACCTGCCTGCTCAGGGTTTGGTTCCTGGTGTTGCTTCCCTGGTAGCAGCTCCTTGTCCTTTTCCAGGTGCCACTGAGCCCTCGAAGGGGTTGTTGGTTATCCTGGGAGATATCCTGGCCATCCCCCACTGCTGCTGCTATTCTTGGAAGCCAAGGGTGGTGGTCAGCTCTAGGGAGCAGCCCCTCGATGCTGCACAAACCTCAAAAAGCAGGAGGGGCTGCCAAGCAGGGGAAGCTGCCAGAGCCAGGGAGAAGCTGCTCCAAAGTGGATCCAAGGAAAACGCAGCCTGAAGAATGGGGTGGAAATTGGCTCCCCCACAAGGAATGTGGTGATCTATCTAATGAAGGAGCTTGAGCGAGAGCACGAGCGCTTCCAAGATTTCCGGTATTTACTACTTCCAGCTGGGTTGTAAATACCACACAAATGGCTTTTTGAGTGGAATTTTCCCAATTCCAAGATTAGGGCCATGTAGAATGAAATGCAAACATGGAAAGCCTCTGGACTTCAGGGTGCACTGGGCCCTCCTCTCACCCTGGTGTAAATCAGGAGAGCTCCTTTCCCATCCATGACACTCAGCTCCCCGGGATGGAAGACAATGAAGAATGGGGCACGACTTGTTTGGTTTTCAGAGCTCACCCACACTTCCAGGGCATTACAGGAGACTCATCCTGACTTTGTGAGGGAGACACAATGGGTGATTACCACTAACTCTGTTGTTTTATCCAGTCTGGATTCCAGCATGCATCTGGCACAAGCCTGAAGAACCAGTATCAGGCTGCATGAGTGACAAAGGCTGTCCAAGAAGAAAAGAACAAGGCAGATTCGATTAAAATGAACATCTCTAAAGGGCAAATAGGTCCTAAATCCTAGGCCATGGGACCTAAGAGACGCCAGTCATTCCAGCTGTTGCACTTTTTGTGACATGGCTGTGTTGTATTGGACACGACAGGGCTGTGGGGCAGGGACAATCCAACCCCCAAAAGCTGGAATCTTTTCCACAGGCAGCAGGTTGCCAGCACTGCCTGCAGAGGCACAGGAGGCACCTCTGACAGGAGAGTGGGGTCAGAGAACTCAGGTCAGGCTGGAAGGAACCACAGTGGGTTATCTGGTCCAACCTCCCTGCTCCAGCAGAGTCATCCAGAGCACATGGCACAGGATTGTGTCCAGAAAATTCTGGAATATCCCCAGTGAGGAGACTCCCCACCCTCCTGGACAGCCTGACTGGTGCTTGGCCACAGCAAAGTTCTTCCTCATGTTCAGGTGCAACCTCCCAGCTCCTGCCTGTTGTGCTCTGGTTGGACACCATGGAGCAGAACCTGGCACATCCTCTGGCACCTCCCTGAAGACACTGACAGACACTGATGGGGTCGCCTCCCAGTCAAGACTGGCCCAGCTCCCTCAGCCTTTCCTCATGAGGGCTGTGAAGCTGCTGAAAATACAGTGCCACAGGAGAGTGGCTGCACAGCAGGAGCTGGGCACACCCCAGCCCCCTGCACATCTCCTCCCCAGGCAGGGAGTCCCTTCCTCAGCCTCAGTGTCCCACAGGCACCCTGCTCTGGGTTCCACTGCATCTCTCCAGGTGCAAACACCTCCAGCTGCAGCACAGCCCGAGCCCTGGCCGGCTCATTGCATCTCCAAACATCAGCAGCGTGTTCTCCAAGAAGACATCCCATGCCTGAATTTTGTCCTACAGATTCTTTGAGTGAAAAAACAAAGCTGGGTGGGGTGTGGGAGTAGTTAGTTCAGTCATCAGAGAGGTCTGTCCATGCTGCCAGTGCCTACTCTTGAGGAGAAGGTGGAAAGGCCTCGCTGTACCTGCACCGACCTCATCAGAGCAGGAAGGAGATGAAAGACAAATCCTTCCCCAGGGTTGTGTCCAAGTTAGGGGGCTGAAGGACACAGTCCTTGCTGGTTGGAGCCAGTGGATTCTGCCACATCCCTCTTCTCCCTCAGAGTGCCAACTTGACAACTTTTATAACCTCCCCAGGGAGAGGTTGTTCCAGTTGCCTCCTGCTCAGCAGCTCACAAGCATCCCAGAAATCTGCCAAGTGGTTGGGATTGTGTAAGGCTGGGAGGGAGCAGAGATTTAGAGGGATGACTCTTTAGTCCACAGGATATCTGAGAGAGAGGATAATACAAGGGAAAACAAGCCCCAGTATCCTAACTGGGATGTAGTGCTAAATGAAAGGCAAGCTGCCTGCTGGTGAGGCCTTTTGGGCTTCTCCAAGCACAATGGGAGAGCGAGAGGTGGAGAACAACCAGAAAAAAGACAAAGCTCCAACTGCTCTTTGTGTCAGCCTAAAAATCCACATCAAGAGCTGAGGCCGCTCCTCAGTGAGATACAGGGCTGGAGTTAATCCATCCTCTCAAGACCAGTGACTTTGTCACATGCCATCAGCAATCCCAGTGTGGAGCTGGGATACAAGGCAGGATGATCCTTGCCATTCCCCACTCCTGCAACAGCGACCCCATTGCAGCACACGGGGGTCATTCCCAATGCTGTGACCCTGCCCTCCCACCTGCACGCCAGATTAGGAGCTCTGGGATGTGTCCTTCCTTCCTTCCTCAGCCAGGAGAGCATCACCTCCCTGAAGCAGGGGAGCCTTCAGAGATAACATCCCCTGGCAGCCCTGCTGCTCTCCCCTAATGTAATTCCATATCAGATCGCCCCAGTGAATCCATCTTGCCTTGACAGCTAAGAACAACACTGCCAACCACAGAGAATAACCCTTGTCTTAGGTCACCAGGAAAGCAGAAGTTGAACAAGGTTCCTTTGAGCTGGGTGAACACAGACCCATCCCTAGCTGAGCCTAACCCAAGGCTTGGCCCTGATTGAAAAGGATGCAGAGAAACATCAGGAGATGTCAAAGCTGGAAGGAGACTGGCTGGGAAAACAGTGGTGGAATTCACCCCAGAAGATGCAGACAGCAGCTGGTCTCAAACCCAGTTGACTGCCCTCTGCCCCTGAGAGCACTTATCCGTAACCACAGCCTTGGGAAAGGAAATAATCTGCTTGAGATAAATCCTAAACTGCCTGAGGAGGAGTCAGTGCTTGGGGAATGGATAATCCAACACAATCAATAAGATTTCCAGTCCAGAAAATGGACAGGGGAGCAGTAGGAGCAAAAAAACTCTTGCTTTTGGATTTTCTGAGGTGGTGAGGCTTGATAACTGTTAAGCAGAAATGGAGGGGAGCAGGAGAACTATGAGGGGAAGCTCAGAATTGAGAAGCTGGAACAGCAAAAAACCAGGAATATTATACATAGGATTATTTTCCCATGTCCAACCAAGATCCTTGCTGGTGCTGGAAGGAAGTTCCAGGCTCAGTGACATGAAACCTTGGATCACGCTCTGACTTATCCGACCCGAATTGCTCATCTCTAGTGAATTATATATTTTTTTTTTCCCTTTTAATTAATTTCACTTTGCAAAGAGCTGCTTGGCAGCTCAGGCTGGCTCTCTGGTTCCCATTAACTTTGTGTTTCTTTCCCCTAAGCCCTGGTGGCTGTTTTCGATTTACCAAAGGCACGGGGAGGGAAGAGAAGGCGCAGGGAGGAAGGCAGAGACTCGGGCTCCCGGGACACCCAACCTCGCGGAAGAAGCCGCTGCTATCGGGCAGGACACCGCTCCTCTTTGATTAAAGCGTTTGGCGGCTTTGATAAAAGGCCCTTAACTGCTTGTGCCACTCAAGCCGCGGCCGAGATAAGGAGGGGCCATGGGCCCTGCGGCCCAGGCCTCCCTCGGTCTGTCCCCCGCGCTGCGGCCAGGGCCGCGCGGGCCAGAAGGGGCCGGGGAGCTTTATTCCAGGGCAGATAGCCGTGCCTTTTGTGACAATAAGAGGAAGTGAGATAATTGGGGGATTGAGGGAAACCACCCATGGAGACACCACTTAGCGGGAATCCCAAAACTGGAAGGAAACCTCTGTTGATTCCTTATCACGTTACAATGCGGAGGAGAATGATGAATTGCCCCAGGGGCAGGGACACGCAGCAGTCAGGGATTGTCCCAAGGGCTGGCTGCCTTTTGGGACAGCTTGTTTAGGTTAGTTTTGGAAAAGGGGCAAGAGGAGAGGTGAGAGCTCAGCTCCCAGGACAGAGGAGCTGAGAAAGGACTCCCAGGAGCGGCAGCTCCCAGCTCTGAGGAGGGATGGCAGGCTGGGACCGTCCATCACCAGCAGCACCTCACCCCCACGGCAGCGCAGGGGTACAACGGGCCACACACCCCAGCCACCGCTGACCTGAGGGACACTTGGGGCAGCCACTGCATCTCCTTATTCCCCCCACCTTACAGCCAGCTCAAGGCCAGCACCCCCATCTCCCACCCCAGCTCTGACACATTCTACGTGAGCACAGTCATCTGCTCAGCTGGAGGGGACAGACAATGCCACCTGCTTCCCACTCAATCTCAGGAAAATATTAGGATTTCGCAGGTTTTTTTCTTTGCATACTGGTACACAACCCACACGTCCAGAGGATTCACCAAGGACATGGCAGAGACTTCCACGGCCCTCCTGCCTCCTCTGCCAGCACTTCCCAGCATTCTCCACCTTAAACTGTGTGTTGGCACATCCCAGTGCTCCAGGGGTTATGTTGCTAAAAATAATGACATGTGCCTGACTGATAGGGTCATGGAGGGAAGTGGGAAGGGATCTGCTGTGGGGAGAAATTCCCGGTGCACTCAGTGCCATGGTGCTTGCTGCCTTCCGGTAGCTTTTCCATAGAGTAAATCCTGACAAAGACAACAGGGTTGGCAGAAACCAGCTCCTGCCCACCCCTTGTTGCATCCAGCCCTGGAAATCCCCTGTTTTTTTCCAAGTAAAACTGATCTAAAGCTTTTGCTAGCTCGGTCCTACAAGTGGTACTGCATTGAAGCATTCCCATTGCTTTGGGAGAGGAAGGCAGAGACCACAAACCACTCGCTCCTGCCCAGAACAATTATCCCATCACTATCAGGGGGCTCTTCACGCCAGGACGAGCTGAGCAGTCAGTGGAAAGCCCTCACAGCTGGATCCCTAAAGCTCTGCCAAAGCAGGTCAGTCGCAGCAGAAGGGAAGGAACATGGATACCATGGCTTTCAATCCCTGGCATCCTTCATTAGCCCGAGCATTTCTGCAGACAGAAAACTGTCTCCCCAACTGTGTGACAGCCCTGAGTTGAGAACTGGGCAAAATGCAAACTGTCAAGGTGTCTCCACTTGGAGATTAACCCTGTCTGAGGGGCTGCAGATAAGTCATCTTTATCTGCAGCACCAGCTATCTTTCCAAATGTGGATTCATGGTGGGTGAAAGACACTGCCACCCCTCCAAACAGCTCATTCCCAACCCAGAAGAAATCAGATTTTAGAGTTTCCCAGCCCAGTCTGGGGCAGCTGCCCACAACCCTCATGCCTCACTCATCCTCCAGCATCACTTGTTGCGTGCTATTTTTGCCAAAAAATCAACTATAGGAGGAGGGAGACAAAGGAAAGTATTTTCTCACTTAATAACTAAAATGTTCTCTTTCTTTCACTTTGATATTTTTCTATCCACAGAAGCAGCTATCCTTGGGGCTGTCCAAGGGGACACATGAGGAAACAATGCTGACAGTCACGTTAGGAGGGGGAAAACACTGAGCAGGGAGCAGCTGAGCTCTGACCTTTTCTCTTGGTGCAGTGGTAGATCTGGCCGTGCTCCTGGGAGATGGGGTAGGGGTTGGCAGGAGGCAGCAGGTCCTGGGAGGTGCTGGACACCCCGTTCTCACACTGGTACTGGGAGCCCAGGTTGGAGGAGGCAGAAAGGACCCTGGTCTCGCCACTGAAGGGGCTGTGATTCGAGGACACTTTTTGTCTCACTGTGCTCCTGGGAACCACCGGGTATTCTTTGCTACAAGCAAAGAAACAAAAAGGAAACAAGTCAGCAAAGCAATCAATTAATAAATAGATCAGAGGATTAATAAAAGAAGGCAGTACATTAGTGTCGTGGAGTTTGTTTAGGCTTTCAGGGAAATGGAAATATCCCTCCCAGGAGGCTGCAGCCCCGTCATACTTTATCCATGCAGACCTCATTATTCCCTTTCCTTTTAGTCCCCTTAAATTCATGCCTTTTCCACCACCACTATTTTATACCCACGCATAAAATAGATAAATGCAGCTTTAGCAAAATAAACAAGATTTATATTTACATGTTGTAGCATTTAAAAGCTGTATACTATTTGTAATGGATTTGCAAAATGCACATGCACGTAAATAAAAACATCATTTCTGCCAAGCTGACTTGGAGATCAATTAAATATTTAGGTCTACTTTTTTTTCCTCTTATGGTAGTTGTCCCCATTCCTTTTCCCTGGAGTCTGTCAGCCTGGTTGTCCTGGATGGGGGATCCCTGCACCACAGACCAAGCTAAGAAAAGAGAAATAAATAAATCACCAAGACTTGATGCACACCAGAACCTCAGCAGAGCCAGGATGGGAGGAAAAGCCTGGATTGTTCCCTTGCCCCCAGATCTGGTTTGAAGTCGAGATGCTTTGCCAACACAGGCTGGAAATCCTCTCTCCTCCAAGACCCTACCATGTTTTTTGGAGAGGTTTCTCCAAACACATCAGCAATGTGGCAACCCCAAAGATGAATCCTGCTCTGCAGGGAGAACTGAAGGTGAATAGGGGGTCTCAGATAATTCATGCGAGGTAAAAATCTCCTCCTGAACCCAAAGACTTGCTAAAATGCATAAAGATCAGGTAGTACAGCACCCTGAAGTGTCACCAGGCTTGGAGCAGCCACAAAGAGCTGATTCCAACACAAGTTTTCACCTCTGTAAGCTTTGGACCAAGCAGACTTTGAGGTGCCCCCCTCACCTGTCTGAAATCATTGTGCTGGAGCCAGGACGGCTCCTTAATTCCCGTCCACAGGCTGGCCTGGCCACTTCCAAGCAGAGGAGCAGCCCTGAACCTCCAGCTACATCCCTCAGGGAGGACCTATCACCAGAGAACTCAGAACTTATTTACAAAACTTAACAATAGCAATCAAATAAACCTACCCCAGCAGGGAGCTTTCATCCAAACCACTGCTGTGGTGGCTGCCAGAAACATCAGCAACCGAGCTGGAATGGAAGGGAAATTCACCCAGGAGCTCCAACCCAAAGAAATGTGGCTCTGGTTGGGCCATGAAATCTTTCCAAATGCCAGGCACTGGGGGCTTGCCAAGGAAATCCTGTTCCAAAGGTGGGGGTCCATCCCCTGGAAGCAACATTGTCTCAGAACTACAATCTAGGCTGTGCACAAGGAACGAGAGAGAGATGGACCGGGAGGAAGCAGAGATTTATCCCTCGGATGCTCAGGGCAGCAGTGGATGCCAGGATGTGTGGTGGGATTCAGAGGACCTGCCTGTGGACACCCAGCACTTAATTCCACCAGGAGATTTTGCTGGAGGACAGCTTTGGTGGCTTCTGGGGAAGGTCAAGGGCCGTGGCCATCAAACCCCAGGCATGACCCTCAGACCTTCTGGGTTCTAAGGGATCTTCCAGCCCTCCCAGGTCATTGTTTTGAGCTGCCTGTTCAGCCTTCACACCGTGATCCTCAAGGAAATTGTGCCAACGCAACACCCCTAAGCTGCATCCCCACCTTGTTTCCCTTCCCAGGAGATCATCTGCAAGGAGGTGACAGCTGGATGTGCCCTTGGCTCTCCTTCCTGAGGAGAGGCTGCATGCATTGGCTGGGTTCATCTCTCAGCCCCACACAACCAACATCCAATTCCCAAGAAATGTCAGAGCCTCGTTTTTTTTTCCCAGCGGGTACCTGAGAGCTCTGGTGGAGGAGAAAGAGGGACCCACCATGGCATGATGCCAGGCCATGTGACACTTAAGGACGCTTTTTGCTGGTAGATTTGGCCATGGTGGGTAAATCTTGGATGAAGTCCTTGAGGTGTTTTCCAACCTCTGTGGCTCTGATTGTCAAAGGATGTCTCTTTGGAATGTGGGATGAGATGTCCATGGGGGTTTCTTACCGTAAATCCTCAGCAGGACGCTATAAAGGTCAGAGCCTGGCTGTGCCAAGCCCCACACGAACACCGAGGAACCAACTCCACCCCAGGTCCTTCTTACCCAAACCAACACTGTTCTCTCTTTCAACGGAGAGCTAAGAGCAGGAAAAAATTAACAACCTAATTAAGGATTTCACTTCTTGATGAAAAAATATTTTCCTAGAATCATGAAGGCCAGAAGAGACCTCCAAGGTTGAGTCCAACCTTTGATCAGCACACTGTCACCTAAATTAGAGCAGTGAGTGCCACACCCAGTCCTTCCTTGGGCACCTCCAGGGATGGAGACTCCGCCACTTCCGTGGGCAACTCTTCCAATGCCTGACCACTCTCTCAGTGAAGGAATTCCTCCTGATGGCCACAGCGAAGCTCAGGTCCTTTCCTGCTAAGAAAGGAGCTGTTTCTCTGCAACAGCAATATTTTTACCCCAAGTAAAATGCCCCAAGCATTTTTACCCCAAGTTCCAGAGCACAGGGGGTGTTGGAGCCCAGATTCCTTCCAGACTGCATTTCCCAGGGAATATGACAATCGCCATGGCTGGTGGGCCTCTGTGGGATACAGCAGGAACAGGGAATCACTCAGGAGAGGGAACAGGTTGGAGTCACCAAGTTTCCAAACAGCAATTCCTGGGAGGCATTGCAATAACTTCTATCCAGACTGAAATATTTCCATTTCAGTCAAAACATTTTGGGTGCTATTTTTGCCAAAAAATCAGCCATTGGAAGAGGGAGATGAAGGAAAGTATTTTCTCACTAAATATCTAGAATATTCTTTTTCTTTCACTTTGATGTTTTTCAATTCACAAAGGCCATTATCTCTGTAATTCTACATATTCCTCCTTATAGGACCTGAGCTGAAATAAATCCCTGGTATCTTCTAAAGCAACAATCATCTCAAAATATTTCTACCTTTTCCTAAGCCCTATCATTTTTAAAGGCTGAAGGACAAAATGGATCAAATTTTTTTTCCGAAAAGTCACTATTCCAAAAAGAGCAGTTGCAATCCTGGGCTATAGTTTAATAGAATGAAAGGTTTCCGTCATATCCAGAAATTTTGCTGTCCAAAAAAAAAAAAAAACTGTAGCAAAATAAGAAGGGGGGGAAAAAACAGTATTCAAGCTTGACTTAAGCACCGTAGGAAATTGTCCTCAGAGCAAGAGCAAGATTGTTCCTTCTGGGCCAGAACGTTACTTTTATGTGGGGTGCTTTCTTTTTTTTTTGCATTAAAAATTGCAAAACTAAAAGAAATTTTTATTTAGAGTTGATTGGGAAAAGAATTTACAAGACAAAACCTGTCCCTGGTCTATTTAAAGTCTGTTGGAGGCTAATAATGAATATTTAGTTAATGTATATAGCAGACGGGGACAGGGAGGAGCAGCTCAAGCTGCTGTGTAATGTTTTGGTTTTTGTTAAAACTTGGGGAAGGAAATCATGGATGAGGTCCAAGACCATTGGTGCTGAACTCTGGACTCTGTTCTTATCTCCCACCTGGCCAGAGGTTTCTCAAATCCACAGGGCTGGACACCAGCTCTGCAGAGCTTTCCCAATAGCACCCACATTCCACTTCAAATTCATCATAGATCCCCCACCCTACAGATCAGACCTGACAAGTGAATCCCTCCTGCAATTCCAGATGCCAAATCCCACCTCTGCCAGCTGGAATTAAAAACTCAGTCTCATTTTCTCTCATGACAACTCCCCCTTTCCCCAGCCAAATGATGCTCTCACCATGACAGACTCAAGAGTTTTGTAAGATCACTTTTGTCACAAACTCGTGGCCAGTGAAGAATTCAAGGGAGCAAATTCAAGATGATTTTGCTATCTCAGAACCAGAAACCTTGTTGGCCACTGCAAACTAATAAGAACAGAAAAAAAATATAAATACAGACCTTTACAGAGCAACATCCAGTTCACTTTCTTGCTTAATACTACACTCTAAGAGAATAATAATTTTCCATGTATTTTCCTGTGCAGACCTGAAGTTTCCTGATGTACCAGCCAAGGCGTAGTAAATGCAGCTGCCAGACAAAAACCTGGTTAAAAACCTCTTCAAATAGCACTGTTTAGAACCAGGAAGCTCCTGCATTGAAGCATCCAACCCCTACTGGCCCTAAAGAAGTTATTTTAGAAGATGTTCTTGATATTTCTGCAACAAAACATTGAATACCTCAAGGCTTTCCAGAGCTGCTGTAGCTCATGGCAACAAAGCTTCAAAAGACTTATTAAATATCAGATCCCAAGGATCTGTTGGAGGTCAAGGTGAAGCATGATGAGGGAAAGGATTTCCTTTCCATGTTTTTACATCACCCTTGGAAGTCCCTGAACTGTCTAAATCTTGTTCACAATATCAAACCTTAGTCTAAAATCTGTCCCAAGCTTGAACACAGGGATTCCCCTCCACTCTTTCCAAATTTCCAGGAGATTTTAACTCTGCCTTGGGCAGTCACAACAAAAGGACAGATATTTGTCACCCTATCAGTGCTGTCCCCTCTACCCAGCACAGAATCAATCCCCGATTCCAGATGTGCAAACACAACTCAGTGGCTTTGGGGTTTATATTTCCCAGGCCACCAATTGTTGTCCTTCCTGCTGAGGCTCAAGAGGAGGGAAGAAGTGGAAGTCAGTCATAACAGGCACAGCAAAAGGAAGAAGGGGGGGAAAAAAAGTGGCTGGAATAAACAGGACCATCTCCCAGGGAAAAAAAAAAAATCAAACCAAAAACCAATTGTCAGTGTGCATTCATTCCAGCTGATCTCCAGCATATTGAAATAAAATTGAACCACTCTCAGGAGGCTGTCTGGAAGTGGATAAACCACAGCAGGAAAGGACGTGGTAGGAGAGGAATTACTGAGTATTTCCTGCAGTCTCAGCCTCTGATTAACCATGACCCCTCTCTGCGTGGGGACCGCAGAGCAGCCCCACGGAGAATCACACCCGAGGCTGGATGTGCAGCAACACAAACCAAAACGTGTCCTGAGGAATACGGGAGCCTGTTCACCGCCCCATTGTCCTCCAGCGCAGCACAAGCCCTGACCTTCCTGCCAGGACCCGAGGGGCTCCAGCACCCCTGGACTGGGTGTGTGCACAGGGATCTCAGGCAGTTTAACAAGGCCAAGCGCTGGTGCTGTGCTGGGGGCAATCCCGGGAAAAACCCAGGCTGCGGATGAAGTGATGGAGCAGCCCTGGGGAGAGGGGCTCCCATTCCTTCTGCTGGCACCCCAAGATGCACTGTCATCTCTGCCACGCCAGCTCGGACTCATGGAACTGATTTTGTGTCCTCTGTGTCTGGCCCTGTTTCTGTGCTCGATGACAAATTGGAATCTTTGGAATAATTCCCTCGGAGCCAAGAAGATTGCTGTGGATTAATGCCAAAGGCAGCCAACTGTGGCTCATGATCCTTGACGGAGGAAACACAGCCACAACGTCAGACTCTGCTGTCACGTGGATCATTCTGGAATTTTTGGTCACTTTGCAAGGGCTCAGAGTACCCATCGAGGGAGCCAAGAGCCACCATCTCATGGCATCACCATCCCCCACAAAAGCCTTCCCAATAAGAAGCTTCAAGGGCTGAACTGCAATAATTTGAACACAAAATAACCAGGGCCTTCCAGAAGCTCCTCAGCCCCCATAAAACCACCACAGACAATGGGAGCTGCAGATGAGCAGCAAGAATTGGTTTCAGGGTTGACCAGAATTGCTGCCTCACGGTGCTCCAGCCCCACAAACGCAGTAAAACCCACATCCCTCTGCGCGTTTTCCTTTCTTTTGAATGTCTTTGTTTGTTGGGGTTTTTTTTTGGGGGGGAGGGCATTCCCTAATCAATAAAATAAAAACCTCAATCTCATGCTCAGAAACCTGAAAACTTTGAAAAACCTCCTCTTCCCACAGGGCCCATCCTACCAAAGACGCTGCTGAAGGCACCTCTTGTGCTTCAGGAAAGAAAGGCAGTGGGAGGAAAATGAACATTCACTGGCATTTGGATCTCTCTGGAGCTCGTGGCTCCTCTTTTTCAATGGAATCCTCTGCTGCTGAAAGGCTTCACATCATCCCTGAATGAAGTTCTACCTGGACAGACTTATTAACTTTTTTTTCTGGGAAATAAGGGGAAAAAAACAATATGGGAGGCCTTGGAAAGGAGAAAGCTGTGGAGAGGGATGGACTCAAAGCCATGGTGAATGTCAGGTCAGCAGTTTCTGATACAAAAGTCTATGCACTGTTCTAAAAATGTGGGGGTTTTCCAGCTATTTTTTTCATAGTGAAGGAATAGCAATAAAATTACATCCCACCATATTCTCCAAGGGCATAAACGGACATCATTCCCCTAAAACCAGGACAGATTGACTGGTCCATCACTGGGAAATAACGTCATAAACATATGTTTATATATTAAAATATATAATATATAAATTTAATTACATTTTAATATATATTTATATGTTAAATCTGTATAAACCCACAAAAGGCAGGGCATAGTTCTGCAACATTCTCAATCCTGAATGGTTCTTTATCTCATAGACACAACCTATTTTTTATAGCTACAATTTATTTATATATATAACTGATTTTATATATGGTTTTATATATTTTCATATATAATTTTGGATATACTCGTATATCTACATAAAAAACCCACAAAGGTGGGCACATATTTGCAACCTTGAATGGGTCTTTATTTTACTATAATCATCTTATCCTGCCCTCCCTTAAAAAAATGCCACCTTTGTAAAGGCACACAGCCATTCCTCTGCTAAGTTATTAAATGAACATCAGAAATTATCCTGTAAAGGCAACGGCTTTAACCCTTCCAGCCCTGAGTGGGGGTATTTGTGTGTTCCAAGTGTTTCTGTTCCCTGGATCATCGACCGCAGCCCCTGCATAAAAACGCCAAGCAATTTTTAGCACAAGCTCAGCGTGGCCTGATGCCATGCTCTGCACATGGCACCGAGCCCTTCCTAAGAGTGCTCCCTGTTCCTCCAAAAAACCCAACCACGAATCCAAACCTTCAAATCCTTCCACTGACTGTAATGAAAGGCTGGTTTGGCAGCAAACAAAAACATTGGCGGAGGAGGGGGGCACATCATCACTCAAGTTCCAGTAGAAGTTGGGAGACTGGCACGAGGTGGGGGGAGTTATTTCAAGTGGTAGTGCCACCATAAATAAATAAATATTGACAGATCCTGCCAGGGCCTGTTGGGAAGGGCAGGCAGGGAACACAGGGCACATTCAGGAGACCACAGAGATGATTTTTCTCTGTGGAGCAGATTCAGTGTTACATATACCTTTTCTATACATCTATCTTGGCTTTTCTGGGGCTGAGCCTGGACATGTTTGTACACAGGAGGAGGTTTGCCCAATCTGAGGTGGGTTCTGGGCGTGTTTGCAGGATTGCAGGAGTTATTTGGTGCCTGACAGCATGGTTTTCCTGGCTATGGAGAGCCACGCTCAGGTCATCAACTACAGCAACCACCCAGAGCTGGCTCCTGAGTGGGCAGTGGGAAAAACCCTCCCATCAGAAGGTGCCAAAGCAGGTCCCTCCAGCAGGAGCCAGAGAATGAAGGGTCTGAGCTGCTCTTCCCCTCCTGGAAAATGCTCTATTGAGTATCTGCATTTGTCTGAGTTAGAATCATGGGTATTCCTGCAAAACATTTGCACCAGGAAGCAGCTTGACACGTGGAGAAAGTTCCAAGTGAAGGGAAAAGCACCAAGTTAATTACCAGCAGGACTTGACATTTAGAAAAGGACATTAAACAGGATTTTCAAACAAGATTTAGGCTTGGTTTTCAGCTGAGGTACTTGCAGCCAAACCCAAGATTCAAAAAGGTCTCCTCAGCCACCTGGCCCTGGAGATGCCAACATTTTCTAACCTTTCCTTCTTCAACCTGAAACCACCACACCTCTGCTCCTGCTCTGCACATCCAGAACCGAGCAGACAAACACTCCCCTCCTGCCAGGGCCCCTCCAAAGCCAGTAACAACAGAGCACAGGGCCCTCCACCACCATCTCCAGAGGCAGTTGGAGCATGCTTTAAAAAACCCACTCCCAAAACAAGGCTGGGAGCTTTGTCTTTAAAGCCCTGTCACCTGGGAGAAAAGAACACTCAGGAATTCTTCCACAGTAGCCTGGTGGGCAGAGCTTCTCCCAGCTAATCCAAGTTTTTAATGGGTCTGAGTTCGTGTGAAGCCTCAGAGATGAGAGTTTAGCACAAAACTAAAGGTTGTTCTGGATGGGGACAAGTCTAAAAGGATTGCAGAGTCCCTGTGGCCAAGACAGCATGCCACAAGTGAGATCCTGCCTCTGCCACCCAGCAATTAGGGAATTCCCCTGGGAGCAGAAAGTCCAAGATTTTGGCCTCATGTCCTGGGAGTATTTCAACAACCTGATGTAAAAGACCCATGCAGATGCCAAGGCAGGGAGTGGCACCACGTCCTGGCTCAGGCCAAGCTATGAGGGACGTGCCAAGCAAAGCCCAGGGGGCTCTGGTGGCCCTGGGAGGGTCCCCATGAGGGTGACCCACGTTACCTCTGCATCCTGGACATCCTGTGGAGCTCCATGTCATCACTGCCACGGAAGCCTTTGGCAAAGGGGTTGTTCTCGATCTTCAGCTGGGTGATCTGAAAGGGAGGAAACACAGCGGGGTCATCACCAGTGCAATGGCCTGGGAGAGAGGGACAGGGGTTATTAAACCCAAGGCAGGTGGGAGGGGAGGGAAAATACAGCCTGCAGGAGCCCCAGTCATCCCTCAGCTCAGGCACTGACTGCTCCAGATGGGCCTTCCCCTAGAACGTTCCACAGGAAAAATAGCTCCTGTCGACAACCTCTGGCTTCTCCCAGGCTTGTCCCATAACTAACGTGTGAGACTGCTCACACGCATCTTTCTCTGGAGAAAATCTGATTTCTGAGAGTTGTTACCTTCATTTTGCTGTTGGGACAGAAAGAGCTTCACTGCTGAGAGTACCAGGGGTGGAAGACATACGGTCTGAACAAACCCCAACAAGTATTTTCTCATCAACCCACAGGCAAGACCAAAACCTCCCCTCTCAGCCCCTGCGCCCCCATCCCAGACCGGTGAATGGCACCCTCTGGGTGTTTCAGAGCAGCTCAATGTGCTCCAGGTGCTCTGCATCTGCCATCCCGCCCCACACCTGCAGTACTGCATGGACTAATTACCTAAATTACTTTGAGGGCAACTTCACCTGTGACCACCAAGCCCTGGAGGATTTTTGGTCTCCGCATCAATTCCAGTTTGCTCACTAAGTGAGCTACCTTGAGAATCTAAAGTTTAGCGGGATGAATCCCCTCAGACTCAACTTTGGTCCTCTTTAAACATCTAAATTGAACATTTAAAGCAGCTTCTGGACTTGCCCAAAGGGACTGTGCTGCTCCCAGAGGTTCAATCCCCTCCTGCACTACTTTTCCTGAGGGCTTTGGTGAGCAGGGGTTCTCATTTCAGCTGATATTAATTGTGGACCAGCAACACCCTCAGCTGCCCTGCGGGTCTTGTCAAAACTCACTCTGCCACGCCAAATGTGATGCAAATTCTTTGGTGCCTTGGCAGAACAGGACTGAGCCTGGATCAGGTGTGATATGGCTGCAAAGTCCCACAGTTTGGGCAGAAGAGGGAAAAGTTCCCCTTTTCCCCTTTTCTCCATCACTGCCTGGCAGTCTGAGCTCTCGGCAAGGGATCAGGAGAGGCACTTGCACGGGAGGAAAGAAAACCCCGCGTTTGCCACTGCAGGAACTTCACGCTCTCACCGCGTTTTATGGAAACCCCGTCCTTCCTTCCCATTGAAAGTTGGCCAAGGGGAAGGAAAGAGCTCAGGATTAACGGAGGGAGAACAGAGAGAGGTTCATGTTCACCGAGTCAAGCACAAACAGCCGGGCCCACCTCCCTGCCAAAACCCAGAGAGGAAAATCTGGCTCGCCCAGTGTCAATAGCAAACCTCGCCAGGTGTACACACAACCAGATTATTTTGCTCTTTCCTTGTCTTTTTGCATATTTTTTTTCCAAGGGCCGTTTGTTTATTTGCCATTTTTGCCTCATTCAGCCCCAGATTTCTCACAGAGCCCCACGCCACCCTTACACTTATCTCCACAAGCATTCCCATTAAATCAGGACCATGCTCAGCACATAAACAAGCCCTCGGCACTCTTTTCGTTTTGTCCCTCATTTCAGATTTGAAAGAGAAGGCTAAACAAACAATCTTTTGGGGTCAATTTGCCAGTTGAGCCATTCTCTAGCAATAAAACAGAGGTGCATTTTGCAATTAAAAGCCCCAAGTTATTACACAACCAGCTGTGTATTTTGCAAAGCAACTGCCTATCGGTTTGAAGGTGGGGACTCTTCCAGAATGAATAATAGGCATTATTCAACATTTTGAAGGTTCCTGAAGCCCTGTAAATGTAGGAGTTGTCCTCCCTCGCCGACCCCAATGGCAATATTTGCTCACATAAGTGAAGTCCTTCACTGAGTGAGGATTTACAGGATTGGCACCAGCACACAAAGGCACAAAGGGCCGGATTCATCCCAACCTGACCGAAGGCATTTTAACCAAGGCGCCTGCACTGGGAGCCTCGGCTCCCTGCTGGAATCAAGGGAGGGAGATGGGGACTGCCAGAGGGCACTGGGGTGGGTGGCAGTGCCTTCACAGGTCCCCAGTGCGCTCTGGTCACGGGAGGAGGAGCCAGCAGTGCTCCAGCCCCTCGCTTCAGCGCCTCCGTTGAATGCCCCGTTTGATTCTTCAAGCTTTTAATCAGCCGCGAAATAGCAGCCAAAATATCAAAATGGGACCTCAATGTTGCCAATCTGTTGATTGAGGAGTAGAGAAGTGCCCTAACCCACATGAGGAACACACTTGCAAGCAAAGGTGTTGACGCTGATGGCCCAAAGCCCCAAGAGAATCATCTTCAGCCTCCGTAAAATTAGGAATCTGCCGGATTGAAGGCATCTAGAAACCAGGGGCTACAGGTTTAGAATTAATTCTCAGGCCTTTGGTGTACTTCAGATGGATTGGAGTTTGCAGAACAAAGTTTCCCTAGGTAACAACTCATGGCATCAGCCACCACGGCACCAGGAGAGTCCAAGCCAGATTTAACAAAACTGCACACAACAAACTAGAAAATAGAGAAGAAATTGGTGAATCCCTGCTTTAGCAAATAACCTGTGGAAGATATTTTGTTTGGTCACTTTTTGCCTGACTTCCAAACTATTTCAGAGGTGGAAAAACAAACTCAGGGGTGGAAATAACCTTCTTCTGGATCAGTTTTGCTGAGTTTAATTGACTGTAACTCATGGAGGGCGGGGGGGGGAGACAGGGGGGAAGAAAAGCTGTCAGAAAGTCAAATGACAATTACCTCATGAAAAATAAAACAAAATACAACGTCCTGCGAGGTCATTAAGACAGAGTGCCCAGGGCTGAATTATACAGCACAGGTTCAATAAAACTGAAGGGCTTTGTTTGTGTATTTGTTACTGATGGAAAGCAACAGCAAAGCTTCACTGGCTCCTGAAGCTGCCTCAGACTCTTGGAGACAAGAGCTTTTTAGGGAGAAGCCTCCCACATTTCCACTTTTCAGGGCTTGTCTGACCTGTGGGTTCATCTTCACTTTTAAGGGGAAGTGACAGTTCCCAATGGAACTGGGAATGCCAGTGGAATCCCTGGGCTGCTCCCCTGTACTCCCTTCTCTGGGCTAATTGGCCAGGCAGCTTTTCTGCTGAGACCCTCCCAGCAGCATCTTTAGCTCCAGCACCATAAAATTTAGCTTTGCATGGAGTTAGGTCGAGGAAAGGTGCTTTACTTCTTTTTCCTTTTCCAAAAACACGTATTTATCTGGGATTTGCTCCTAAGGGCTCATGAATATAATTATGGCCAAAATCAAAACTCCCTTTTTGTATCATTTTTTGTCAAGAACTTGCCATGATAAGATGGTTCTCAACTGCTTCTCACTTTAGAAGTTGGAACAAAGTTAAAACTTTTTTAGGGATGATGTGCTCTACACCAGGTGCCCTGTGCTCTATTTTATTTACTTATTTTGCTATCAACTTCTTTTTTTTTTTAAAGCATTTAAGCTAAGGGGAAAAACTACACCCTGATCTCTTTGGGCTCTTCTGAAACTAAGAAAGCTTGGGCATTCTGGAAAAGGACTTCACGTTCTGCAAGGGATGTAGATCCTTACTTTAGGAGTTCTCTCTCAGATCTTTGTCACTTGGAGAGCTTAAAACTTCATTGGGGGGAAAAGAAAAAAATCAGCGTTTAGTGATGAAGAGGTGCAGGTGCTCACCCTTGAGCAGAGCACTCACGGAGCTCCGCACTCCGCAGGGATCCCTGCTCTCCCTGCCCGGCAGGTCCTGCTCAGGGGACAGGGAGGGAGCAGGACCAGCCGTGCCACCCTGGAGCTGGCAGTGCTGGGAGCCACGGGAGGCTGGGCCCGGGCAGCACAGAGACTTTTTCTTTCCCTCTCTTACATAGCCCAGATGGAAACCGAGTCAGGATGGAGCAGGAAGCCAAACCAGGGGTGGGAAGGAGGGAAACAGATGAAGACAAGGTGCCTGCTGAGCCCACGGACTCCGGGCCAAGCAGAGGAGCTGGATGGGGAGCTGGGGCTCAGAGCCCGAGGTAAAGGCCAGGGGAAGGGAGGAGAGGGGGCAGCTGCTGGCACAGGGGAGAAGGTGCCGAACCCAAAGGCAGTGAAGGAAGTGGGAGGGACTGGGAGGCCGGTTGGAGGTACTGGGGTGAGACAGAGGGGCTCATTGAGGAGGCTGCTGGCTGAACTGGGACACGAGGACCGAGGGTGGAAGAGACAGGCCTGGCACGGTGTTCTGGGGGAAGGAGGTGAGTCTGCAGGCAGGAGTGAGGCTGCATCCAGAGGCTGTCCTTGCCAAGCTTGAGGAGAGGGGCTGCTTTGAGGACCAAAAGGGTCCAGGGGCTTGGGTCCGGCTGAGCACCCCATCCCAGGGCAGGCAGGGAGCAGGGACAAGACTGGGGACAGAAGGAGACAAGGCTGGTTTGGCCACAGCTGTGAAGGACACGAGACCTCTGGGAGGAAGCAGTGTCCCACCAAGGCCTGGAAAAGCCTGAAGGGTTTGAGAGCAGAGATGTGAGGAGCCCCAGAGAGGGTCAGGGAGAGAGGAGCAGCTCCCTGCCATCCTCAGGTGCCCCAGGGCTGCACAGAAGCCACCAGGTCTGGTGGTGAAGAGGAGCTACATGGTCTCACCTTGGCATTTGGGGCACCCCTCTTTGGAGAAGAGTCTGCCCTAGGTAAGGAGAGAGGCTGTCCCCCCTTGCCAAGGAGATGGAGAAACACAGGGAAAATGAGCCCAGGCTGGGCAGGGAGAGCTTGGGGGGCTGCACAGAGGAACCCCATGAGATGCCAGCCAGGCCACCACACTGGTGGCCACCTGCAACCACAGGCAAGGAACGCTGAGCTCTCAGGAGAAAACACCCCAAGCCCAAGGAGCTGCCCTCCTCCAGCCCTCAAACATGGTGACAAGAAGCCACAAGCTCCAAGGGAACCTGAGGCAGCTCTCCAGAATTCCCCAGCATGACCACCAGCTGACTCACCAGCAGCATTTCAGCATTGGGTCTTTTTAGGGGAAGGAGGAGCCTCTCTATTCAGAAATCCCACCAGATATCTGGGAGTGAATCCAGCCTTCGGCCATGCCCTGCCCTTCTGCTTCACGCAGCATTTCTGGGTGCCTGTAGCATCCCACCTGGGGCTAACGTTTCCTTGAAAGAATTTTGGCTACCAAGAATGTTAAATAACTTAGGGTGGGGGGAAAAAAAATCGACATAAAACCGGATATCCTGAGGGGGGGAATCAATATAAAGCCCAAGTCCAGCTAAGGGGGAAAGTAGGTTGTAAAAATTAATGAGAATAATTGTTGTGAATTCTTGCTTTGGAAAGAACCCTCATGAGGGCAGAACCTTAATTATTTCTGTCTATTAGGGTTCATTTCCTGGTCCTAAGCAGAGAGCTCGTACCTAATAAATACGAGCCAGTAACACAATGATTTAAGCTACAGCAAAACGGTGCTTAACTGCAGGGGAAGTTAATATTTGGGAATCAACCTGATTGCAAGCACCCATTGTGTAAATGGCAAGGAAATGAAATGTGCATGTGACCTTTTTTAACACCTCGATATTTCTGGGGTGTTTTTAAGGGTAGGAGAAAGGGGGGAGGTGGTCAATGGAGCTGCTGACAACCACCCTGAAAACTTCACCAAAACCTCTCTTCATAGCTTAAGCCTCTTTTTGGGGAGTAGGGCTGAGGAGAGAGAGATCCAAGGGTGCGTAAATATCTTTTCAGGCTGTCTAAAATATCAGGGGAAATAAGCACAAGCCCTACATTGGGATTGCAGCTGTGCTCTTGAAATAAATTGACCTATCTGGAAGCAGGCAGGTATTTCTATAAGCTGTGTAAGCATGGACTCAAATGCATTTTGGGGTGAGTCACACAATTATTCTGGAAGAGAATTCAGCTATAACAGAGCTCTTGAAACCTAAACCACTTGCAGGGATGAATTTGTGTGTGTGCATGTGTGTAAAATACATGGGTGTATAAAACTCTGTGAAAATATGTCAGAGGCTGGGTGGAGTGGATGGGAAAGATTGCATGAGGGAGGGGTGAAGGTGAGAGAAAAATGGGAAAAAGTCAGCAATGCACTGACAGCAAGACCTGGGGGTGCCCCACGCATCGGGGGGCTGCCATCCTTTATGGAAGAGGGAAATGCAGTCCTTGTTGCAAGAGGAAAATCTGGTTTTCCAAGCTACCTCTCAGCTGTGAAAGCTGAGCTCAGATTTCTGTCGGTGGAAAAACCCCTCTTGTCACCCAGCTCAGCTGGAGGATGTTTCTCCTCAGCCTCTGCACCAACCCCACTATCATTCCCCATCTGCACTGGGGACAACTACAAACTTTATTCCCTTCCCTGCGGGGAGATGCCACTTAGGGAAGCTCATCTCCTGGTTTATTTTTATGACTCTGTCTTTCCCAGTTGGGATTTGATCTTGGGGCTACTGCCTCTCTTCCTCTGTTTCCCCCACCCCAGTTCCAAGCAGCACAGGGAGGAATGTGTGTGTCAGGGGGGAGAGGGATGTCAGAGTCTGTAAAACGTGTTGGGGGTGTGTAAAATGTGTCGTGGTGGGTGCAAGTGTCTGCTGGGCTGGGAGCGTGTGCGTCTGTGGGGATTCCTGCCTGTGGCAGATACACAGATGTCATTTCTTATCACACAGATGGTGCTGATTTACAATCAAATATTCCTGCTCCTCCTAACATGGCAGTTTTCCCAAACTACTGTACTTCCATGTTCCTGCTTTGCTTTTGTTTTATTTGCATGAGCTTTTCTTTTCCTATAAAACAGCCCTATTTGTCTTCAAAGGAGAGCGCTTCCACTCACGCCTGTTTTCTCCTTGGGAAATGCCTTTAAAGTAGGCAGTGTGTCCTGTTTTATTAACTCCCACTTCTATTAATATTATATTCTTTCTCCAAATCCATCAAGCAGAAGTTAAACTTGATTTTATAGCATCCACAGTGGAGTTATAATTTAAGGCACAATTTGGCAAGGACTCAGTTTGGATTCAGTTTGCTTGTCCTGGCCGTGCCAGCAGCTCCTATTTTAAAGGGCAGGGAAGTATTTCCCTTTCTCCCTAGTTATGGTGGGACACTGTTTCTTCTCCAGCCCAGCTCTTGCTGGTCAGCTGATGGATGGAGGAAATGCAATTTTTTCACACAGGTTTGGGAACCTGCATTTCCAGGAAAACACCCAGGATTTCTTTGGGGTGCTAAAGAACTTTTCTCTGTTTGGAGAACAATTACTCTCTCGGATACAAAGGAGCCATCCTACCTGCGGTAAGTGCAAGGTCATGGCGAGTGCTTTTTTATGTGATTAAGAGAGGAGAATTTGCGTTTTTGCTGAGAGAAATTGAGTTTCCATGGGGCTATGCCCTAAAGAGGGTCTGTGAGCAGTGACAAGGGACAGTTGGTGAAAGACATCCCTAACTCATCTGTGGAGAACCACCCTGCCCTCAGCCTTCTTCCTCCTCCTCCTCCCCTGCTGCGTGGGGAAGCCCAAAACCAAGCAGGGAAGCAGAGGGAGAAGTGGGCTCCTCACAGAGGGGCAGCAACAGCCCGCCAAGAAAACCCTTATCCCACCCAACCCTTTTCTACTCCAGCAGAAGACAAACCCGTCCCGTTCTGCTCGTGCTTTGTTTGCCTGATCTCGGGAGCTGAGCCTCCCTTTCCTGGCCGGGCCTCCCGGCTGCCGAGCCCGCAGCCCCCCGTGGGCAGCCGGGTTATCAGCACCCGGCCGCCGAGGGGAGCGCCCGGCTCCCTCCTCCAGATTAGGAGCCTTTGACCCATGGGGAGGGGGGAAGATAAAGCCAACTTCCTCGGTTGGTCGTCTCCATGTGAGCAAAGCATCCTGGTGAGCTCATTCCCCCTCCCCGGCTCGCCCCGAGCCTGTCTTTGGATGCTTTGTGTGGCCAGGAATAACAGAGGGCATGGGATGGGGCTCTGAGGAGAGGAAAGGGGAAGGGAGAAGAAGGAGAAGGGAGGCAGCAAAAGGGCAAGGGAGGGGAAAGGACAAGAGAAAAGGACAAGGGGACAAGGGGGCGGGGGGAAAGAAGGGGAAGAGAAAGGAGAAGGAAGGAAAAAGGAAAACGATAGGGAGGGGGGAGGAGAAGAAGAAAGGACAAGAGGAAAAGGAGAAGGAAGGTGACCAGGAGAAGAAAGAGAGGGAAAGGAAGAGGAGAAGGGGGAAAGGAAGAGGAGAAGGGGGAAAGGAAGAGGAGAAGGGGGAAAGGAAGAGGAGAAGGGGGAAAGGAAGAGGAGAAGGGGGAAAGGAAGAGGAGAAGGGGGGAAGGAAGAGGAGAAGGGGGAAAGGAAGAGGAGGAGGAAGGAGTGGAAAGAAAAAGAAGGGCTGAAAGAAGACGTAGGAAGGGAAGAGGGGCTGAGGCCCTCGGGAAGAGCAGCGGGAAGAGGGAAGGAGCGGGATGCGGTTTGCCGGGGCGGGGGCCGGCCCGGCCCTCACCTTGTGGTTTTGGTAGGAGGTGACGGCGATGAAGGCGGTCTCCGGGAAGACGTGGGTGCAGAAGGCCGTGTTCTTGGAGCCGAAGCCGTTGTTCTCGTCCGCTTTCACGATGTGAAGCCGGGGCTGGTATTTGTGCATGGAGTTCAGGATGATCTGAGCACGGGGAGAAGGAGAGAGCGTTGCGTGGGAATGGAGCACAGCACGGCGCATTCCCACTCTTCCCCGGGGAAGAGAAGGACAGAGAGCAGCGGGAGCCCCCATCCCCTTCCCCAAAATCTTCACCCTCTTCAGGACTCCCTTCGAAGGGCAGATTGAGGGGCTGGAGCAGGGCCACGGATCTCTCCAGAACCCCCCAACCAGGAGCCCAGCAGGGCCGGGAGATGTTGTGAAAGGTGGTTCCTCACCTGCTACCCCACCCCAGCCCTGCTCTGCTCTGCCCACACAAACCCTGGAGGGCCAGAGCTGCTCCCCCTACACGTGTTTGGGGCAAGCGGGGGGCCCCGACATCTCAACACCCGCATCCCAGGGGGTAAAGAGTGAGGAAAGGGCGAGGCAAGAGAGCTGGAGGGATTTGGGGGTTTCGGGACGCTCCCCTCGCCAGCCGCCCGCAGAGGACGGGAAGGAGAGGACGGTGGCGGAGCCGGGAGGGGCTGGCGCGCTGCGCTCAGATAAAAAGCGGGCCCTGCTCGGTACCGGGTTAATCTCGGGGGAAGATGGGGGGTGGGGGCGGCGGCGGGGGGCCGCTCGGGCCCGATAATGACTGCTGGACCCTGGCGACAGCGAGACGCAGCGCGTCCCGCCGCCGCCTCCCCCGTCCCGGGGGTTTAAGCAAATTGCTTTGACATCCAGGAAAGTCGTAGACATCAACGGTGAACGATCTAATGGTTTTTAATTTCATTACAGCGACTCTAATTGAGAGGCTCCTGGCGCAGCTCCTCCTCTGAAGTCCCTTATTGTCCCCTCAGCGTCTTCGGTTTGTTTAGAGGGACTTTTTCCCCAGAGCCGCCTGTTCCCAGCGGGGATGCCTGGCCCCGTCCCCCCGGGCCGGATCCCCCCCTGCTCCCCAAAAGCCCCCCGGGGGTGGGTTGGGTTCCCCTGGCTGAGCTGCTCCCCTCCCTCTTCCTTTCGGGAAAGGCCCTGATCCCTGGGAAGCACCCCTTGCAAAGCCCTTTGCCACCAGCTCAAGGCAGAATTAAAATAAAATTCGTCTTATAAAAAGAAAAAGGAAATCCACCCCCACAAATGGAGGTGCAAAGGAGAGCTTGTAAAAGGATGCTCAGCATTGGGGTGGGCTGGGGACTCTGCTGGCTCTTCTCCCCTAAAACCCTCTTACTTCTTGGCTACCACGTGGGTAAGGATTTAATAGCAAAAAATTTAACATTAAAAAGCGAAAAAAAAAAAAAAAAACAGCTTGGAAAAAGATGAAACTGAAGTGTTGAAACGAGACTGGAGAAAAATCCGCTCTTGGAAAGGGCTGGCCGGATCTGGATTCACATATTCGTTCAATTATATATATATATATATATATTTATATGTATATATATATTTATTATTCATACACATATATATTTGCTCAGAGGAACTCGCATCTTTCGAAGGTCTCCAAGGAGGGCTGTTCCTGGCTGCAGAATTCACACAAATTTTCACGGCCCCACGAGTCTCACAAAGACCTTTTTAAAGCCCAAGAACTTCTAGCGGGACTTCGATTTTTCTAATTGTCTTCAATTATTGTTACTTTTCCTTTTTTTTTTTTT